>OZ053311.1:6124345-6724345 GCA_964056655.1 Arabis hirsuta
TTGGAACCTGCTAGTAACAGCAACCTCCATTCACAAAATCGAAAGAAATTAACGATCGGAGGAGTGAAAAAGACAGGGTTTTTGTGATTTGTCGGAAGCAAAAATGGTGTGAAAAGAGGAGGCGGATGAAAAAAGTGGAGCTGCTCTCTTTCTCTCTTAGCTGCTGCGCACTATAAAACCCTAACTTAGACCCATCCTCGTTACTTCGCCACTTGTGTTTTGTCAAAAAAACAAATTAAAAACAAAATAAATAAATAATCGACTATGACCTCGATATGAATCTACTATTATCCATAACCTCGATTATTTGTTTACATTTTTGTATTTGTATTTGTTTAAGAAATTGACGAAAGAAAATAAAATATTAAAGAAAATGAAACTTGGGCCTATGGCCCATTTTTTACTAATCGGAGGCTTCAAATTCCCAATAACTAGTTACCGATTATAGTTGGAGAAATGTTGAACCGGTCTGATCAGTTCATGGACACCAACAAGACGTTGAATATTTTTAGGTTTGTCCGAGTTCACTTCTTCAGAGAGTTTGTTGAGGATTAAGACTCGTTTTTAGTCTTGTTCATGTTTTGCCGAAATGGTTTCCAGGAAATGCATACATGGAAGCAGAGCTGTGCCTATACTTTAAAGGCCCAAGGCGAATAAAACTATTTTTGTTTTAAAGATTTTTTTACAAGAAAATATTGAATCTTTAACTAATTTCTATGAAAATATGAATGTACAACTTACTTAGTTAGATTTTAAATGTTTTAAATATAATATTTTTAGAAGTAAAATATATTAAACAACATTATATATATTCTGTTTTTTTTTCTAAAAATCATTATCCATTATTTTAAATTATCATAATTCTTTCACATTATATTAATAGTTGTATGTAGAAAGCTTAACTAACGTAAAACCAACTACATATTTATTAAAGAAACTAATGATGTGAAATGAAAACATTCTACAACTATTTGGAAAAATCAACCTCCAGTACAAAAGTAACAAGCATGTAGTTCAAACTAAGCATGAAAATAATTTTCAAAAAAAAAAAAAACTAAGCATGAAGATATATGATTTTTTCAATAGAACTATGAAAAGCTACGTAATTAGGGCCCCCAATATTTAGTGTTAATTAGGGGGCTTAAGGCAAGTGCCTTAATTTTTGTACACTAAGCACGGCCCCTGCATGGAAGGTCGCTTCGCTTATTGCTGCTTAGGATTTGCTAGTCCTCATCAGTTGACCGTGTTTCAAAATCTTCAAGGAGTTAGGATGGTTAGTAGACGCAAGTTTGCTGAGCTTAACCTGTTTTAAGATGATGCTTGCTTTGTTTCAGTTTCAGACTTTGTTCCTAAGTTATTTATTGTTTTTGTATGTGTTTTTGCTTTCATCTTTAACATTTAGTAGTTCGCCGGCTTAGCTTCCAAGGACATATGTAGTCTGTGGTTTAGTTTTCAGGGATAATCTGTTGTTTGTCGGGTTTTAGTTTCCGTGGCTTTTAAATGTGTGTTGCTTGCTTTGTAAGCTCTTAAAATTTTGAGGTAATAAGCTTTGCAGTTTTAGCCTTTTAGGAGGCTTATTAGGAGTAAGATTCTCATAAATTGATTGATTTCTAAATTCAAAAGATTTATTATAAGAAATCTATCTACCAATAACACTAGATTCCAATAGATTTATAAAACCAATTAATACTGGGGAATGAATTTGTATAGATTTTTAAAATTCTGAAAATTCACCGTTATTGGTTTATGAATTCTTAAATTCTAAGTGAAATCCATTGTTAGTTTGAGGGTTTTTTAATTCCATTTTCAATCCCTTGTTATTGAAAAGTTTTGGTTTTTAATGATTATGTAATTCTAATCAAATCCACTGTTATTGAGACATAAATTCTTAACAATTTTACTCATCAAACAAATCTTTCACAATATTAAGGAAATACATGAGATTCTTGAAATCCTTAAAATACAATTCTTTGATAGAGTTATTGAATACACAAAACTCTCTACAAATTTAACAAATCTCCAAACTTTTAAAATCAACAAACTCTATACTCCCAATAACCCCTCCCCCCCCCCCCCCCCCACACCACCATAAAACTAAACTTTTGGAATAGCAATGGATTTTGAATGGAATTTAAAAGTCATCAAACCAATAACAAAAAATAACAAAGCCCTCTTCCGCCGGTCAAGAGTTCCGCTCCGGCATGAGAGTTAACTTGGAGCCGTGGTTCAGATCCCGTTCATCTTCTCCGTCATGGACGGTCTGTGTCAGGCGGCCGCCATGCCTCCATATCCCCAACTCCCCAAAACCCTACCTCAATCTCAACAATAATCTCTTATGGGTTTGGCCCAGTTGTATTTCTGCAGGCCCATTAAAGTTAAGTCTTCCTAGCCTATTTTTCAATAAATCAAACCCAATTGATGGCTCTCTGTGTGTCTATGCCGAGAGTAACATCACGAGGCTTTTGTGGAAGATTACACTACCGAAAATCGGTAGTGAGCCAAATATACTGGTTTCGAGATTGGTCTATGTTTCTATAAGATTTTATTCACTATGTGGGAAGAGATCATTTTCAGTCATATTCCTCGCCGGCGAAGGGACAACGGGACAACATGTTCCCGTCGACTTCACGTCAACATGGGTTTGACCCATAGCTTTCCCGTAACGAGCATGTTGAAGCTCGGTTACGTCGTTGCACCTTTCTCCGTCAAGGAGATCTGTTCCAACCACTTCTATGGAGTGTGTTTACAAAAGCTCAGCCTTTATGGCAGCTCATGACGTTCATTTGCCGTCAATGGCAAACGAATTGAAGATCGATTTGTTTGCAATTGATTTTAAAGTCCTTTTTAAGAAGTTTCCGGGTTTTATCTCTAATTCAATCCGCATAACCTATCCCTTGAAATTTATTGTGACGCATCCGGGTTTCTCTTTGGAGTCGCTGTCTAATAGCTATGTTGTTATTCTTCTATATGGTCTTATTGGTCTCAATGTCTACTTTTTGCAACCATGTAAGATTTCAGTTCAAGGATTAATGAAGAAATTGTTGAACAAAAAAAAAAAAATCATTAAGAATGGCATAACCCATAAACCAATAACAATGGATTCTAAAAATCTTTAAGAATTTATCTACCAATAATCCTCCCCTTTTTAGTTTATTTTTGAAATCTTTCATAACTATATGTACATTTTTTTCATTTTTTTTTTTGGGCAAATGTACATTGCACATTAAATTTGACAAGAACAAAAATATGTAAGGTTATGAAGTTTATTTTGACCAACTAATGATTGGTTTTTTTTATCATGCTTTAAAATATTTTTTTAATACTTTTTTCCATTACTCATCTCAAGTATAAATTTTATTGTTCAAGTATAAAATTTATTGTTAAAAATTCATTATTTTAAAAAACAATTCAATTAAAAATTATTAACTAATCGAATTAATCCACTACAACAATAGATTTAAATTTTAAATTTAGAGTTTAAATTGATTTTCACCATTACTAGATCTTTCTCAAAACAAAATTCTAATCTATGTATTTGGCAGAGATAATAAAAGGCAAAAAATCCAAACCAGGTTACAAAGAAAAAAAAAAGATGAGGATGATAAAAAAAGTAAAAAGGATATGAGATACATAAGAAAAATGTATATCAAATAATTTTTTAAGTTATGATAAAATATGTTATTTAAAAAAAAATATTTACAATTAGGTATGATGTGGATTAAAAACAATTAATATTCTCTTTGTATCACCTTAGATTATGTTTAACTAGGCAAGACCCGTGCCCTGCGCGGGAGTGAACTTCTCGAGAAAGTATATTGCTATAATTAACATGAGAGAAGATTGTGAGTCCTCGTGCTTATACCAAAGATGATCCAAATATGTTATGTTTCGAAAGCATATTTTAGAGAATGATATTCGTGAAATCATATTTCAGAGGATGATCCATTGGATAATAGAATAAATTCAGAACACCATCGGAAAAAAAAATAAGTCTATTATGTTTTCATAGAAACCGGAGGTAATACACCATAAAGCTAAAGATTCTGAAAGATTTCTTTGAAAACAACATTTGTTGTATGTGTAATCGCCTTTCCGTCTTTGTCGGTGATAAGAATCTTTAAACCTTTTCTTGACCCCATGTTTGAAGATCATGGTTTGTTTGATATTTATAAAATGGATGAGAAGCGAAGAGGGGTAGATTCCCTAGAAAAAATAGTAGGGTTGGAACTCTTTTCCTAGTTATTAGATTAACAGAATATACTTTTGAGGAAGTATCTCATTGTTGTCTTCTTCTATGAAATGTTTCCTTCTTATTCTTGTATTAGTTGCCTTTTTCTTCCTTCTCTGCCCTGAAGTAGACGATAACCATAACCTCTTGTATTTCTCAATCGCCTTGAGAATTTGAAGCCATTGTTTTACATTTTTTTTATTACGTATGATAGATCAATTATAATGACACTCTTGTTTACAAATATAGTTTTTGCGCCTCCTTCTTCAAGAGTGTCAAATATTGTTTTTGCGCCTCCTTCTTCAAGAATATCAAATAATGATTTTGCGTCTCCTTCTCCTCGTACTTCTTATCCTCCTACTCGTCCTTCTCCTCCTCCTCCTCGTACTTCTTCTTCTCATTCTCCTCTTTCTCCTCCTCCTTCTCCTTCTCTTTCTCCTTCTCCTTCCTAGGGATTAGGATTCCTAAAGATACTTTTGAGGAATTATCTTCTTCTACGAAGTGTTGCCTCATCATTCTTTTGTTCGTCTTTCCTTTCTTCATATCTCTCTTGGTTTTTTGAGTATTTATTAGAAAATGACACATATCTTCATCTTTAGCTTGGTTAATACCTTTTACATGTCACATTGCCCGTATTTGTTTTAAGTATCCCTTCACCATCAATTTTTTTATTAGGGTTACTAAAATTATACTTCCGGAAATAGATTATTAAAATCAAAAAATAATATACATACAATGAGACTATTTTTTGTTTGTGTTTTTCTTTCATCAACTTTTTCTTAAGACATTATCAAGCTAGAAGAGTATTCGTGGTGCTAGAGATTTGGATATGATAACTCCTTAAAGTCTGGGTTTAAGTCTTTTCCTAAGTACTGTTTGCGTGAAGATATTTGTGAGGGAGCACCCTGCTATTGTTTTCTTCTATTAAATGTTATCTCCTTATTTTTATGTCGTTTTCTCTTCCATCTATCTCCCCCCCCCCCCAAGATCCTCTTCTTCTTTTCCACACCCTTTCTTATATATTTATAGAAGAAAGACATTTACCTTAGAGTCTTTAGCTTGTCCTTTATTGTATGTATAAAAATAAAAATGATGCGAAAAAAGAATATACACACAATGAGACCATTTTTTTTTCTGGAAAAATATCAAACCATAAAATCGATTTTTTTTCAAAAATCTTAGCTTTGTAATAATTTATCAATGTCAAGACTACAAAGCATAAGTTCAGATCCACATACTCACAAAATTTGATACTTAAAGACAATAAACATTAAAAAAAAATACAATTAAAAGTTTAATGTTCTTAAAATATTATTAAAAGATTTCAAGTGAACAAAAGATATTAATAATTAGAGTCTAAAGTGAGAACCAAATAGTAGAAACCCCCTTAACATGTGGATTGACAAATGGTCCATTAATGTTTCTACACCAGCATGTATGAGATTCGTGTCCCAGAAAATGCAAATTAGTAAAAGCACAAACTATAGAAGATTTTCAGCGTGGTGCAAGGAGAGTCGTTCGGAATGGTCATGCATGTCAAAGCTAAAATTATCTGTTGTATAATAGTCAGTATAATTGTTCTCATAATTTGTGATAATTCAAAAATCTAGACGATTATAAAATAAAAGCGAGAACCAAATATATTCGAAAATAATTTGTTTATATTAGGAATATATTTGTTACATTAGGAATATATTTGTATATAATTTCCATTCTCTAAAAATAATTAAACTTCCTATTTATCTTTTAAAAACATTATTTATGCATTGTAGCAATTATTCCATGATGAGCTTAGTGGTTGCCGAGTTTCTTTCATTCTCTTCTCCATAAATATCATGAATGAAAGTAACTTTGACCAGTACATGATTATAGAAAAGGAGTTGATTATTAACTCAAACTCTAAACCAATATCATTTTTATGATCTGAGTGGTTACCAATTTTTCTCTATGAAGAAGCAAACAATAGAAGAGACAACACGAATACCAAAACAAAATAAATATATAAACATATGCATAGATCTTGTTCTTACGAAAACAAATATTATATGCATGGTGATTTATTCTTGATTACAACTTGAGTAAGAATTAACTCATAGATTAACGTAATGTAAAAAACTATAACAATGCAATATAACGTAATATGTTAATATATGCCACAACTTCACATGAATGAGATATTGGCTTGAATAGATTAAAGGAAACCTCAGTTGTGGTCTCTTCTTCATCATTAATCTTCGTTCGTACATTTTGCTTCTTCTTTAATGATACTTTTTCTTAGCCTCTTCTCCCTTAATTCTATGGACAAATATCTTCTTTGAAATAAAATCTCGTTATACAGTTGTCATTTACTCGTTTTTATCGCCTTCAGAATTGAGATGTTAAAACACTCGTGAAGTTCCATGTTCATAAACTATAGACCAACAAAAAAGAAAACAAACTATATACCAAGAATCCTTTACCAAAAGGAGAGAAGTATAAGGAGAGAAGTATAAAGAAAATGTATACTTAATGGTGTCTCAGACATATCATGGTTATTGAGAAGGAGATTATCCTGATCTTTCTCACGCCAATCTAATCTCAAGAAAAAATGAAAGCTCTTCCATTTTCTCAAACAAATCGTTAAATTTTATACTCTTAAATGTGGTAATGATAATTAGAAGCAATTGCCTTAAAGTAAAACATATCTATTTACCTTTTGGTTAAGCATATACCTCAATAAAAATAACTAAGGACTCTACGATCTGCTTCAATGGCTTCTCCTCTTATTCCGACTTCAACTCTTGATCATCATCTTCTTCACGGTGCAAGCGATCCATCGTTGCTAAGCTATCTTCGCCCCATCGTGTCTCATGTTCTAACTTCAATCCGTCAGCTTTAGCCGACACTCGGTCTTGGACCAAGCTCGTTGATCGGTCAGTGTATATCTCTCCTTAGATAAAAACAGCGTATATCTCTCCTAAGATAAAAACACAATCGACGGAGACCGCGTCGTCAAGTAAGGAGGAACTTTTCATACGTCCGTGCCAACTACATTACCTTAGTACCAATCCTGCTCGCTACGTCTCTCATTTCCTTTACGTTTTCCGTCCCGCGAATTAGTCGTTGCTTTGCTCCAACTATTTTTTTGGAGGAAGATTTTGTTTTTTAAACACTTCATGGATAGTTTTAAACAAAACTAAACGAAAACACAATATGCTCTTTATCATAACAGAGCAAAGACAAAAGCTCCATACACCAAACCAAGTTTTAAAAACACGCTCCATATACCAAACCAAGTTTTAAAAACGCAAGCTCCATGATTTGAACCAATAAGCATGACATCTTTATTTGTTTTCGACGCTTCCCAACTAACCTTCCATTTGTAAGTCTTTCCTTAGATGTGAGGAATGAGAACGAAAGACAGGTCACGCCAAAGATCGGCAACAGTGTTGGAGTCACCAAAATTGAAAAGAGAGAACACAGAGGAGAGATTTGAGATAGAAAGAATTAAAACCTAATTTTACTTTGAACAGAGACCTATTATGAGAAATCTAAGACGAATGACATATCTTGGTTCAGAGGCCTCTCCAATCCCCCTGCCATTGAAGTCTCATTGAACTCTCCCGAGTTATCAAAGAAATATCACTTGCCAGAAGCACTTGCTGGGAATAAATCACAATGGGAAGCACATATACGACACATAACGTATTATAGAAAAGATTCATGCAATCGTTTGCCAATTAGGTAACACATTATCATTAATACATAAAGCAATTTTTTTTTTTGCTTGTTTGATAATAAACTCGGATTACATCAGTAAGCTTGATGAAAAACGTATGGAGCTATGCAATTATTTGCCAATTAGGATTAAAAAATAATGTAACTAAAAAACAGATGAGTAAAAAAGCTTACAAATAAAAAAAAATGCCAATTACAATGTTCATTGTGTTGTTCTCTTCATGGCTATCATCTTCTTTTCTTTTTGTGGCGGTGGGTCTTTTTATCCTGATCTTTTAATAACTAAATTTTATATAGACAATAAAAAATAAACTACTCAAATAAACATGGCATATCAAACCGTATATGATAGAAAACAAAAATCAAATTCTATGATCTAGACAACACGCGTGACGGTGGGTAAGGGATTCAATAGTTATGAGTCGTAAAATGACTACATCTTGTCACAGATAAAGGCAAGCCCTTAATTATGCAACTAAGAATATGCTTCCTCTTTAAAACCTCAGTAAAGAAAAGTAAAAGATAAAACAAAAAGACCAATAAAGAAGAAACTTACTAAATTCTGCTGAAAAATTATACAAAAATTCGATGTATCAATCAATGTAAAGACATACCAACACTAACCATTCTTATGTTCTATCCTCTGCTCCTGTCTCAACTTTAGTTAAGATCATGGGATGTTTGACCAAGCCATCTGCAAACACAAAGAAAAACAAAGTTATCAAACTTTGTTTTTAGTTTAGGGTTCCTAATTGACGAAAAAAATGTAAAGATTATCATCAACCAAACCATGAGTAAAACAATCTTCCAAGTGGGCTAACGTTTGTATTGGAACTAAACTCTTTGAGAGCTTGTTTTCTGTATTATTGGTCATAGTCTTACCGAACAAACGGATCGCTATGTCTTGCAATTCTTTCACCTACACATCCTTTGAACTGTATGACAATTTTTAAAGGTTTCATTAGATCAATAGTATTGACCATATGATAACTGATAATGTATGCAAGTGTGTGTGTGATTGATCTTTAAGATTTTTCCTCTACCTTCCCAACTGTTTAATCAGTTTAGCAAAATCTCAAGATGCATTTGCCAAACTTGTAGCCTTTAGATGCAGCCACAAAAGCAATTCCAAGACCAATATTTTCCGTAGTTGGCTCTACTAATACTATACTTTCTGCTTTTTATTGCATGAATCAACAAACAGCCTCACCTTTAAAAAAAAACACAAAACAAACAGCCTCAAAATAATTCAAAATATTTGTGTAGACATATTTACAATAAATAAATTATTCAAAATATTAAATTTAACTAATAACTATGTTTCTTCATTCTCCACGTGTTCAAACGATAACCCTTGCTTTAATTTTTTTACTATTTGTTAGTGGGTTTAGTTTTAAGAAAGAGGCCCAACCAAATATTTAGGCACGTTAATTTTATTTTCTTATATTCACTGTACTTCTGTATCTATATTTCATCATCAATGAATGAATGAAGTTGGCCGCCAAAAAAAAAAAACTAATACCTATGTTAACATTGACGTAAGACACGACAACCTTTTTTATTGAATCATGCAGATCCTACATCAACGTAATACCGGATCCACAGCCTCCATTGCTGCCACAAGCTTTTTCTGTTCCTCCGGGTACATGCACCTAAATCATAAGCAAATTTGTGCAAACACAGTGATTTAAACAAAGTTGTGCAGCCAATATCAATATGAAGAATATAGATCAAAATAAAATAAAAAGTCAATATGAAGAATTGTTAACACCTAAATGAATCAGATATAAAATAAACCCTAACCAGTTTAAAGAATTTTGCTCCGATACAAACCGAAAAAACATCGTATGCAATATGATTCTTAGTTGTTTTTCTAGGCGTAAGATGCAGTGATCGTAGGGAGGAAACAATATGTTTGAGTAAACGAAAAAGCTAAACATTTGATTTTGGGTTTCTCAAAAATAAAATTGGTCATAGTTAACACCAACTACATATTTAGGACCAATTAAGAAACCGAAAAAGTCATTTTAATTTTGAAAATTTTGAAGTGTACCTAAGTGGTTTGCATAAGCAACATGGCGGCGGGCGGATTGAGACTCCGGTAGTAAAATTCTTTAATGATGGTGATGATGCTGGATGCATAAGCTCCTCCGGATCCGGTATTAGCGAATATAGTGATCAACACATGTTGCTTCATGTTGAGAATGGTCCGGGATTCAACGTACCAGACTAATTCGTACCGAGTAACTGGATTTTTCTCGTCGGTAGAGTCGTGGCCATGAGCTTACCTAGAGGGAGATTGACGATTTGAGCCATGACTGAGGCACGCATTCCTAACAACCATGTACGGAACGTCAAGATCGGCTCAGTCGGATTGTTGGTTATTGGTACGGTTAACCGGACTTCTTCTATTGGATTGTCGTTCTCCTCCTTGCCTTCTTCTTCATCTGCACTGTCCAACACAAACCGGGTCTATAAAAAGACGATCAAAACTGTATGATGAAGCAAAATTAATAAGAAAGCTGAAAGATAATGAATATGTATATGAAAAGGTATAAAGGTGCCAAAACAAAAGCATATTATACGAAATTCACATCGTTGTGCATCAAAGAGAACCAACATATGCTAAAATCCACCCACATAGCCTTGGTTTCTGGCCTGTCTTAAGCTTCTAAAAAAACTGCAGTAATATTTCCATGTCGAGAAGAGTTCTAATAGAACCGAGAATTGTACCCACTTGTAAATCTCTTGATTACAAAGATCTTTAACGAAGTTCCCTACAAACAAATTAGGCTTGCAATGAGTAGAATCAACACGAAGCTGCCTTAGAAAAAGCACCCCAATTATGGATGCTTATAAAAAGCTTTCCAACCGTATATAGATCGTCCTCTGATTCCCAACTTTTCGACGGAAATCCTCCCTCGAATTGGACTGATCAGAACAGAAAACTGCAGAAACGACCTAACTGTAAACGATCATAACTCACAATCTAACCGTCCGATTGACGAACGGATTTATCTTACAACAAGAACAACGACAGGAGAACTTACCCTCCAAGTTCACTCCGATCCGTCGTGATCTTCCCCTCCGTTTGTCTCCTCCAATACCCGAACAGAAGCTGCCTTCAACCCAAGAACATTTCACACTCTCTCAACTCTTCTTTCTCTCTCTAACCTCTCAAAACTCTGAGCAATCTCTCTCTAGACCGCTGCCGACACTCCTCTTCCTTTATAGGCAAAACTCCGGTTTTTCTGTAACCAAAACCGTTCAAAACTGCAATAAACCGAACTAATTTTTCTATAATATGGTTCGCGGTCGTTACAATAGAGCTATAAAATACATATATATATATATATATATATATAAGCAAATAAATTTTTAGCAAATTATAAGGAACTAAACCCTAAGAGAGGGGGAGACTTAGTCCTAGGGGAGTTTTAACCCTCACACAATAAATAAAATTTGGTTCGTATGTAACTTTGCAGAAATAAATAAAGTTTTATATCGATATGATTTTTAGTGATAGTTACCGAGTAAATTATGGGTAATTTGGTTTATTGTGGTGCATATATTTGTGTTCATACCATTCTTTGCTTCTCATGAAGTTATGTACCAACATACATCTCTCGTGCTTGTATAACCATTGCTTTATTTTAACAACCTTATCATCATAATTTATGGATTAACCACTTTCAGCTCGTGATAAATTCAAAAATTCCAGTTACTCATAAATTGAAGATACATTGCAGAAATTTAAAGTTTTCACATGTTCGGATATAATCTTGAATTTATTAAGAAAACTCGTGAACCATGGCTCTTAAACATGTTCATATATAATCTAAGTTTTTATAATAGAAATTTTATTAAAAAAAAATTGTGTTTTTGTATTGGGTGTCATTCCGTATCATGGTTCTTGGTAATGGACTAATAATTATGAGAAAATTCTTAATTGTTTGATGATAACTACATCTTCGTCTTCCATATTCTCATCGTAATCCTTAACATTTCATCACCAAATATTGTTCATCTTCCTCATCACCATCGTCATCCTTATCATCTAAAACCGAATTCTATTATCTAAATAGCGCATGAATAACGCATACGTGTAGTCCATAACATCAAATTAATTTTTAAAATTATTCAAATATTTTATCTTATCGATAAAAAAAACAAAACAAAAAGAAAAAAAAAGAGAGTTAAAGAATAGAAAAAATGAAAAATAAAGTAATAAATATTTACTTTCAAGCTTTTTGAAAAGTATTTCAAACCTCTCCTTTGACTTTCATCTGCTGTTTGCGTGTTTTATGAATCACTTTATTTTGCTTCGGTCTATCTCCATTATAACGCTCCGACCGCCGTCGAGCTAAAGGTATACAGGGAAAATCCTCATCCCCTCGAGACAAATCCTCATCTCTCAATAAATATACAGGGAAATTCTCATCCCTTCAGGAAAAATTTTCATCTCCTAATGGACTCCACACCCACTTTCGACCCGTGGGTCCACCCATGTCCGACGGTCGGTGCGTTAGTTCGGGGAGGCTAGAAATACTTGTTTACTGACCCTGCAAATCACCACGTGATCTTTCCCCGTATTTTGTCCTCACTCACACGGTACTGGAAATGACTTCCCTGCCCAAACACGCTTAAATCTGGAGTTCTCCCTGGATGTGTGAAGGAAAAGATAAGTGCACTTTGGTGATATAGGTAGCCAAATCAATTCTCTTAAGCCTCTCCGCATGCACAACATATTTCTGGAAACCGGGATATTACATCCATGGTTATAAACAAAGAGCATACGGCTTACACTGCATCTATATCGTCTTCTTACTCCGGTCAATCTCTGGCTGGTGATCTCTAGTATTAGACTCCTTCAAGTTCTGTGTTTTTTGAATCTAGAACTTTCCAACGTGGAACTGAACCAACCCCACACATAAATCATTCTCCCACGTTGGAATAGAGAGTTTTGCAATTAGGTACACAAACATATAAGGATGAGTTAGAAACTTATGCTCTCAAGTTAAATCCAAGCACAGCTCAAAAAAAGTTCAAACAATAAACTGGTTGAAAATATGAGGATTAAGAATAATTCATTCTCAAAACATATATGATTGATTTTTTTTTATTATTATTATATATTTGACCCCTCTTCTCTTGAGTTATAAGTTACACAATTCCATGCTGCATAAACCAATTAAAAGAAGTAAAATAGAATCATGTACTGGAACAACTTTCGTGACTGCCAAACCAAAAAGAACTATGATAATTACTTGCCATGTGACATACGCCAGTGAGCTCAACAACCGGTGCTACCACAAATACGAATGCAGATGAAATGTTCAAGTCCAAGACGTTCAAATTAGATGAAGCCTGAGGATGTTACGATAAATTGTATCATACATTCATTCAACCACAAAGTATATAGTGTATTCATATACATGTAAACAAAGTGATCTTACTCGGGTGAGAATGAAGAAACATGTTCGTCCTCCAATAGTGGTACTTATAAGTTTAAGAACACCTTCCCAACATGATCTTATTCACTGATTATGTAGATGTTCTCTGTGTAGAGAACCGGTTTTAACCTATCACAAACTACTTCAAGTAATTCTCATCCATGATCTCAACAATATATATACTTACCAAAAACAAATCATAGAATCTGGAGTGTTGACCTATATAAGATTCTTTCAGTTGATATTGATGGAGGAAAAAGATAGATAGCTTCGTACTTACTTTCTTAAGAAGATCAAGACAAAGATGGTTTTGTCTCTTTTCCGAAACACACTCGAAACCTGTTATATAAAACATGGAAGACGAAAAAAATATATCAGGATTTACCAAAACTCAATAACTGAGAAGAGAGAAAATATATATCGCGGCGGATTATGAACATGAGAGATGAGTTTCTAGGTTTAATATTTATAAGAAAATCTAGGGTTAGTCGTTAGGGTTCCAAAAATAAAAACAAAAAGACGACCAATGTATATAATCATATAAATACGCCAAACCTACAAAACAACAAAACAGAACAAAATAAAATCACTACAAACCAATACACAAACAATGGTTAAGAAATTATTGCAGAAAAGAGTGAAGAAGAAGAACAATAAAAAAAAGAGCAACGGTGCAAAACAGACAATGTTTCTAGAAAATTTATCGGTGCAAAGATTTACAAAAACTTGTTGATATACTTTCATGAAAATCAAGTCCAAATCCAATAAAAACAAAACGTATTTAGGTTTTTTCGATAAAAAAAAAAATCATTAGCTCCAACGAAAGATTCATGCATCTATATAAAATATTAGGGCTACACAAATATTTAAATATAATATATCCTATTTGTGATAATTAAATATTAAAATATAATATTAATAAACTTTAGCCTTCAACGTAATGAATCGTGAAACCAAGTTCTGATGATGATGGAAGAATCAACACTACACGTATATATTCTAAAGAATTCGAAAAATAAAATCAGTCAAATAGAAAACATATTGTAAAAAATAATTTGAAGAACACATATAGACAGAATACATAGGGTTAAGTTAAACCACATATCCGATACCATCACCACGAACTGGTTAAATTATGCTATGAACCTATACAAATATAAAAGAAAAACAGAGAACAGCAAACAAAATCATTAGTAAAAGCATGATCATTAACAAAAGGGCAAGAAAAAAAAAGCAAAAAACGACATAATTAAAAACCTAAAATTTTATCAAGCCATAAAACTTAAAAGTATTATGAAATTTGGTGCACAGCTCTCTCTCTATATAAATATATAAAAATAAGACCACGTTTATGAAAGACGTTTAATATATTGTTTTTAGCTTTTTTTATATCAATATATAATTGATACGGTTCCCTATAAAAAAATTATGGATGTAGCAATTAGGTCTTATCAAAACCGACTAATGAACATAGGCTACAAAAATATTTTGGTCCAAACCCAATTATTGTGTATGAAGGATATAAGGCTCACGAAATTTCGATGGCATGAGGTGTAATTACCTTAATTTTATTAAGGGTACCCCTGTAATCAACCATCCTCAAACTCATTCTGAGGGCGCCACGTAGGATTTCGCATTTCATATATAATTATATAGATTAAGAATTTTGCACATACATTAGGAAAAACATAAATAATAGAATTTTCGTTGTGAGAAGGCGGTAATTTAGTGGCATTTGTAAGCCCACTTAAAGCAATCACCATCACACTCAAGATCGAATTCATTCCCCTGCAAGTATAGGGATTAGGCTAATTGGTCGATATGCGATGACCTATGGTTGGATAAAAGTAAAGGAAATTGTGTGTAATAACCATCAAACAACTATAAATTAGGTAGATAATCAAAAAAAAAAGTTGATCAAGATATTTTTTGTATTTTATGTAAAATTACAAAATATGCTCCTCTCTCTTACACACGATTTTTCTTTCTTCTTTTTTTATCCCTTTTCTTTTTATTTGATTTATATCTTTCAAAAAATATTTGATTCTAATTCGTGAGAGTTCTTAAAAAAACTATATTTTTTTGTATATACTACATTTTGAAATTTTCAAAACAAACAACAATTACGCAAAACAAAAATGTTACTAAGTAAAAAATAAGTTAGTCTATATATAAAAGTTTATTCTATTTTATTTGTAGTCTTTTCTATTCCATCTAAAATATGATCATAACTACAAATATTATTCACTATTTGGAGAAATATGTATCTATTTTAAAATTCAAACCTTGTCAAATTACGAAAAGATAGATATCTTTTTAGTATAATTGTAAGATTTATAATCAATGAATAATTAAAAAAAACACTAATAATTAATTAATAAATTAATAAAATTGAACACGAACATAAAATAATAAATAAATAAAAATAATTAATCAACATCTTCTATTTCTAAACTTACGCCTATGAGAACACAAGCAACAAGTGGAATGTGCAACAAGAGCAAAATAGGAAGTTTTCCAAACTTTAAGTTAATTATTTAAATACTTAGCATAGATATATCCTTTATTATTTTTTCCAATATGGCTACTAGGCTAATTGACCCAAAAAATAATGTACTTTCTACATTAAACAATAATTTATTATTAAAATAAAATTAATTCAAATATTTAAAAAAGTAATTTAAAATTCAAAATTTCACAAAACATTAAGTGGTTCTCTAAAACATCAAATAATTTGATACAAAAGAAATTTTAAAAAATGTCACTTTCTAAAAATGCCACCTTTCCAAAAATCTTTGCAAAAATCCCACTTTTTCAAAAAAAATAAATCTATTATATCATTTATTTTTGGGTTAACTATGTTATATTAGAGTTTAGTTTTGAGAGTTTAAGGGGTTTTAGGGGTCAAAACATTTTCTAAGGTTTATAATTTTAAGATTTATGCTTTCAAAATCCATAATTAGTAGCATTTTTGAAAATTGATACCCCTAAGTGGCATTCTTGCAAATCTACATACCAAAAATGACATTTTTGCAATTGTCCCTTGATACAAAGGGAATATGAGACAATACAAATTCAAATATTTTTCTCATGCATAACTTATTTTCACTTACTAAATCTTTTTCAAAACAAAATTCCAATCATAAGTGTTTGGGAGAAAGAAAAAACAAAAGATGAAGATGGTAAAAAATGTGAAAATGTAGGAAATGAAGAAGAAAAAGTAAAAAACAATAATTTATGCCATCTTACGATAATATTAAATTGTCTTAAAATTATATATAAACTACTATTTCGACGTTATCCTAGTATATTAATTAATTTATAAACTTTTGTAAGCATGTTATGAATGGTAAGCATTTTGAAAGAATCTTTTAATCGCATTTTTGGAAAAGTGTATTACAAAATAACTTTATAAAAATTTCTCTTCCGGATAATTTCGAGTGTCTGAATGCAGTAACTGACAGCGAATAGATGATTCAATCTCAATATAAGTCACTGACTATATATAGTCTTACGATTTAAAAAAAGATATATACAACTAATAGTTATATTGCGGATGACCACGTAATGTTGTTGTTTTTTTGGGTAGAAAACCCTTTCTATAAAACTTCGAGTGTTTGGATATATGGTATAGTAGATGATTTAATTCTCAAAATAAGTTCAGAAATTAATTTAAATAAGTGTGTCAAAGTTAAGAATATATAAATGTAAATAACTGTCAAAACACATATATTATGCTAGTATTAAATAGTTATTTTGTCGTAAGAAAAAAAAAACCTTGATTTTAAAGAGAAAACAAAAAAGTGTTGTGACTAGGGGTGGAATTATTATCCGGGATCCGAGAATCGATCCGTTATCCGTTCGGAATCGCTCCGAAAATTAGGATATCCGGAGAGTCCGGATCCGGATAAAGATAGTAAAATTTAGGATCCGTGAAAAGAGGATCCGGATAACAAAATTTTAAGGTCCGGATATTCAAATCCGGATCCGGACGCATTAAATATATTAAAAACGTATATATTATATATCTATTAAGCTAATTTTATATAAATAATTATATATAAAATTTGATTTTAGTTTTTTTATAATAAATTATATTTATAATGAAAAATATCATTTAAATTATTAATTAATAATTTTTAGAAATATATTTTTATTTATTTATTAATTATTTTAATTATTTTTAATATTAATTTCAGATCCGGATATCCGCTGATATCCGTTTTTTTTTGCCGGATATCCAAAGTCCAGATATCCGGAGGTCCCGATTCCGGATCCAGATAGTTTTTTTCATGGATCCGACGATTCCGGATCCGGATCCGTTCCACTTGTGACCAAAAAAATTATGGGATAATTTTGTCAAGTTATTAGCGGAACAAGTGAGGGCAAATCAGTCAATTCAAGAATTCGATATAACGGTAACAGCGAACGAATGAAGAAGCGTCTATATTAATAACTTCTTTCCCAAGAAAACATCACTCTTCTTCATATTTTACATCTTTCTTGTGATTTGTTTCTTGCATTACTTGTTTCTCTCACTTCATCATCACAATTTTCCTGCAAATCTTCTTCTTCGATCTGAGTTTCATTGTGCACTATCTGTGGAAGAAAAGAATGACGATGATTTATCCACCGGTCGATGAAATCGTCGCATGTTATCTGAAGATGATGATCGATAGCAATTGGCCAAGCGACTTCCTTCGAAACGAAGACGTGTACTGCACAAATCCATGGACGCATTTCAACATTCAAGAGCCTTCGATCTTACACGACGGACGATACTTGTTCGTTAACCGGAGAGAAGAAGAATCTGGTAAAACCGACGGATGTGATTCAGGTTGCTGGAGAATCGTGGGTCGTGATAAACTGATCAAGTCGAAGAAGACAGGGAAGATTCTAGGGTTCAAGAAGATTCTTAAGTTCTGCGAAAAGGAAGAACCGAGATCGGTTTTTAGGTTTTGGGAAAGGGAGAAGAGACGAGTGAAAGATAAGAGGATTTGGGTTATGGAAGAGTATAGGCTTGCGAGTAAGTGGAAACAAGATTACGTGATCTGCAAGATTCGGCTTCTAAATCCAAACCCACTAGAGTTCTTGTTATCCAACCATATTCGAGGTTACTATATCTGAATCATATGATATGATTAGGATTCTTGAAGACTCGAGTTCCGTTTTCGTTTTCTGGAAAACTCCGATATGTCTCATCATCCATGTTCTTGATTTCATATTTTCTCTTATGCAATTTGTTGGGTTTATGAATAAAACCCTAAATATCGTTTAGTTAGAATTGATTGAAATAATTAAGATTGAAAGAAATCGTTTTAACATTGAGTTTGTAGAACTTCTTTTTTAATAAATGTTAGATTTATGGTGTTTGATTGTGTGGATTATAATCGAACTCGACGTCTTGAATGTTTTGATTTCTCTGACAAATGTTTCTATTTCGCTATCCAACTCTAAAAAAAATAATTTCAATACAAAAATAAAATGTTATTTACAACATCGTTATAGCTAGTTGTTGCTAAAAATATACATGACATCAATAAAGTATCTTTGTAAAATTCCACATCTAAGAACAAAATCTATTGGGAGAGTTCTCTCTTCATCTAAAGTACATAACGAGAGAATTTTCTCTTCATCTAAGGTGTCTACATAGACAAATTTTTTTATTTTTTAATGTTCATTTAATTTATGTTTAAGTATATTTATTGTTACGTATAACTAATAAAGTGGAACTAAATAAGAAAACGAATATATATAAACAAATGATCAAAAGTAGTAAATACAAGAATACTTGAGTATTTTATTATTGTAAATAAAAAATTATAACAAGAAATATATTTCATTTATATTGTATTTCATTTGAGTGTAACAAAACCAATATGAGTTTATGATAAGATAAATGTTTATATATTTTAATTTCAAAAACTTGGAAATATGCAAAATGAATATAAATATAAGAGAATGAATAACATATAAACAACATAAGAGAATAATAAAAAAAAATTATTGAAACATCGTAATTAAGTATCAAATGATTGTTAGGAGGCTGCAAGTCTAAAGAGAAATAAACTATCTTATTTCACTGAAAAATACTGAAAATCTCACGAAAAAAACTTGGAATATATGATTTATTCAAAATATTATATTTGAGTTATGGAAGTATAAAAGAAAATTCTAATTAATAAAGTGGTGAATGATTAAATACAAATATTATTTATATATCTTATTATATAAAGGAGGATTCGCACGATGAGAACTTGAAACGTAAGCAAAATTGTAACTCACTAGATCATAACATGTGTCAAGTATTGATCGAGATGATGACATATGTCAATCGTTCTAAAAAATAAGTAAAATAAATTAACTAATTTGAAAAGGAAATTTACAAGCTTAACATAAAGAGAAAAGTTACATCATAGTAATATATTATAACTTTCTCTTTTATTCTTCATAAATTCTTATTTTTGTAAATTAAGAAAAAAATGTAAACTATAAAATTAAGAATGAAAAAATAAAGATGGAATATAAATGAAAATTTTCAAATAGTCAAAACTATATTGAATAGAGAAAATGTAAGCCATGGAAAACCTAAAAAAACAATATAAATACCAATTAACACAAAAAATAGACAAACAGTAAACAAAAGAAATATATAAATTGAAAAATAAACAAATAAAAAAGATTTAAACATCTGAATTTAAAGGTTTAAGATCTACATAATCATATCTCAAAAGAAAATAAACAGAAATCTACAAGCATACTTAAATTTTTATCAATGTGATCGTGATATATGTTTAATATTGATCGGTTGATGACATGTGTTAAATCTTAAATTTTCATTAAGAAAAAGTAAAATTAAAAATAGAAAATTAAAAAAATAAATTATCAAATAACTAACCAAATAATAAAAAAGAAAATTCTAATCGTCTAAAACTAATTAGAATAATAGAAAATTTTCTATCAGTCCAAAATTTAGGGGAAAAAAATTATTAATAGTCGAAACTAATTATAAAAAAAATTAAAATAAAATAAAAAGAAGAGAAATTTCAAAAATTGCCATTTTTCAAATGTCATTTTACAAAAATGCCACACTTTTAAAATCTTTACAAAAATACCACTTTTTAAAAATTATTTTTTCTTTATATTATTTATGTTTGGGTTAATTTTGTAATATTAAGGTTTAGTTATGAGGGTTTAGAGGGGTTTAGGAGTCAAAACAGTTTTTAGTGTTTAGAATTTTAAGATATAAAATTTAAAAATATATAATTAGTGGCATTTTTGCAAATGAACACCTTTAAATGGCATTTTTCCAAATGTGCACATAAAAAGTGGTATTTTTGCAATTTTTCCAAAAAAAAAAAATATATAAACAGTAAAAAAAGACAATTGCAAAAATGCCACTTTTGGGGTGTCATTTTTCAAAAATTCTTCAATGGGTTGCTCATTGCAAAAATGCCACTAATTATAGATTTTTAAAGCTTAAAACTTAAAATTCTAGGAGAAATTGCAAAATACCACTTTTTATGTGCATATTTGCAAAAATGCCAATTAGGAGTGTTCATTTGCAAAAATGTCACGAATTATAGATTTTTAAACTCTATTTCTTAAAATTCTAAACACTAAAAAATGTTTTAACCCCTAAACCCTCATACATAAACCCTAATAGAACATAATTAACCTAAAAATAAATAATATAAAAAAAAATAATTTTGAAAAAGTAGCATTTTTGTAAATATTTCAAAAGTGTGGCATTTTTGTAAAGTGGCACTTGAAAAGTGGTATTTTTTGAAATTTCTCAAAATTCTAAACCCTAAACAATATTTTGACCCCTAACAAAATCTAAACCCTCAAAACTAAATTCTAATACAACATAGTTAATCCAAACATAAATAATAAAATGAATAATTTTTTTTTGAAAAAGTGGTATTTTTCAAAGATTTTGAAAATGTGGCATTTTTCAAAATTTTTCTAAAAAAAAGAGAATACAAATTTTAATTAAGAAAATTAAAAAACGTAATATCAAACGAAAGAGATTATATAAATTAATAAAACAAAAATTAGAAAATATAAGTAAATCTCAATTTAAGGTATACATAACCAAACTAAAAAAAATAAAAAATATACAGTAATATTTATAGAACACCGTAAAGCAATGATAATCTTTGATATCTAACGGTAGTAACAGGGTTCAAGAATGTTTAAAATTGTCGAGTATAGATCTTTATGAGAAAAAATTACATCAATAGTATAGATTTATGATCATGGATTTATATGTGATATACATATAAATTTTTGAGATCTTTAATTTAGAGAAATTTCAAAAAATGCCACTTTTCAGGTGCCACTTTACAAAAATGCCACTTTTGCAAAGTTATTTTTTCCTTATATCATTTATGTTTGGGTTAATTATGTTCTAGTAGAGTTTAGTTATAAGGGTTTAGGGGGTTTTAGAGGTCAAAACATTTTTTAAAATTTAGAATTTTAAGATATAGGTTTTATAAATCTATAATTAGTGGCATTTTTGCAAATGGGCACCTCTAAATGGTATTTTTGTAAATAAGCATATAAAAAGTGGCATTTTTGTAATTGCCCCTTCAATTTAACTATACAATATTTGAATTATTTTTACGATTTTATCAAATAACCAATATATGTATATATTCATAATTGTTAAGAATATAATTTATTTGCATAATATGGATTAGGACAAGAGAATTATGATATAAATTAACCTCTACTGGTTTTAGGATCCACGTTAAATAATATTTTCAACTTCAGTGGGTTACTAAATTTAAATATTTATTTCATTAATCTTTATTGTATTTATCCGCGTATTAACGCGGATCCTACTCTAGTATAGAATAAAGTCTCAAACAAACATATTTATTTTCAAATAGAACTATTTGAAAAGAAACATATTTATTTTCAAATAAGAACTATATACATTAAAATGATGGAGCATTAATTCATATTTTCATACGATTCAAATAAAATAAGAGAAATTTCAAAAAATGCCATTTTTCAAGTGCCACTTTATAAAAATGCCACACTTTTGAAATCTTTACAAAAATACCAATTTTCAAAATTATTTTTTCTTTATATTATTTATGTTTGGGTTAATTATGTTCTATTATGGTTTAGTTTTGAGTGTTTAGGGGGTTTTAGGTGTCAAAACGTTTTTTAGGGTTTAGAATTTTAAGATATAGACTTTATAAATCTATAATTAGTGGTATTTTTGTAAATGGACATTCCTAAATGGTATTCTTGCAAATGTGCACACAAAAAGTAGTATTTTTGTAATTATCCCATAAAATAAACAATTAATTTCAATTCGATTCAAATTAAATAGTATGTATTATCTAAAAAAATAGTTGATTTGACAATTATAAATATAAAATTATTAAATTAATTAAATTTTTCGTCACTATATTTAACAAAATTATTAAAAAAAAATTATGATTGCAAAAATAAAGGAAATAGTTGTTTGACTGCCAAACAATGAGATCTTCGAAAAAGTCAATACCAATAACGCATTATGCTATTTTTTTAAGACGCATGCTCAAATAAAATAGGAGAAATTACAAAATGTCACTTAGCCATTTGGGGATGTTGATTTACCAAAATGCCACTAATTATAGATTTTTAAATTCTGTATTTTAAAATTCTAAACACTAAAAAATATTTTGATCCCCCTAAACCCTCATAACTAAACTCTAATAGAACATAATTAACTCAAATATAAATAATATAAAGAAAAAATAATTTTGAAAAAGTGATATTTTTGTAAAAATTTTAAAAGTATAGCATTTTTGTAAAGTGGCGCTTGAAAAATGGCATTTTTTAAATTTCTCAATAAAATAAGACCTCATGGCAATCTGATACATAGATTCAAACAAAGCATTATGAAAATGCAGCCATGTCATTATAATTCCCATCATTATGAAAACTAGTGTATTATCCGTACCTTGCGCAGGATTTTATTTTTAGATAATGATATTTTTAAAAAATAAAGGATAGTGTTCACTTGAAAATTATCTTATTAAAACTATATGTGAAGAAAACAATCATATTCAAAACCCAATATTAATATAAGATAGAAAATCAAAGTAAAAAATCTTATAGAAACTACATGTCAAAGAAACTAAGAATATTCCAAACCATGACATTTTAAGATACGGCGAGGCAAGCGCAGGATGGTATTCAAGTGACATATTAATTTAATTATTCAAATGACAGAAGTTCACTACTTAACATATTGTTAATCGAGTTTAAAACTATATATTTGTTAGGATAATGAATTATAATAATCTATATATCAGGAAAATAAATTAGAGATAATAACATTCTGATTCTTAGGTTTGTCTCTCTTTTATCCCTCGAATATTATCTTCCTATCTTTCTTATTTTTTATGAGTATTTATAGAACAATGACACACTCGGCCAATACTTTTTGTCTAGACACATCGTCCATATATTCCCTAGAGTGGTTGGTGTTTACTTTGACGGCATATGATTATAAAGCTAGCCTAGTCTGTCAGGGACACTCCGAGAAAAAAACATACTCTATTGTTCTCATAGTTGAAAATTTTTATGACGACCCAACCCGTCAAATAAAAAAAAAATTTCGACCCGGATCACTATTATCATAAATAGTGATCCTCAACGGTCCAATAAACAAACAGCGCAGAAACAATGATTCAAACAATTAATTACAATTATCATTTAACAAGCCCATACTTATTAATTACTAATTCAATTCGGTAATACACATAGTTCTGAAATTGCTAACACCCTAGCCATTCTAACTTATTACATGAAAACGAGCCACTAGATCATCCCCTCGTCCCGGCCATGATTCCACGATCACTGACTGTCTTTACCTGCATCACATGGTTATAAGAGATGCGTGAGTATTATCATAAATACCCAGTGAGACGGTCATCCCATCTACTTGGCTATACACACAGGCATAAGAAAATGATACAATACCAGGGTTATCAAGCAACACACAAGACACGACAAACAATCAACCGCGAATCATCACATTCGCCCGTGCGTCGATCGACGCAAGCACCCTGCGTCGATCGATGCACCAAACACGCGTCGATTGACGCACAACCATGGCGTCGATCGATGCTGCTCCTGCGTCGCTCGACGCAAGCACCCTGCGTCGATCAACGCACGAAACGCAGAAACCGAAATTGAACCTATCATCTCACGGATCGATTCCCGGAACTCGTTTCCATCGATCTCCGGCACAAAGCCCACCAATACATCATGAAATACACCCGCAAACAACAATAAATCGCATAGAACCTACCAATCAACGTGAAATCCAAACACAAGCAACAATCAATTGTATCCTATCAAAACTTTTACCTAGATAAGCCATGGTCACGCACTCACCTCGATTTCGGATAGAAAAGGCTATGAAATCGACGAAGAACACGACGAACATGGAATTCCAAATCCGAAATCCTTCACCGTACGATCCTCTCACGCTTCCACAACCTCACAAACACCAACACAAGCCTAATAAGATTGAGAAACACGAAGGAAACAACAACAACAACCTCTCCTCTCAATCCTCTCACTTTCTCTCTCAAAAACACGGTTATTCTGCCCAGAAATCCGATTTTTGACTTAAATAGCCAGCATGCCGACACTTACGTCGCTCGACGCCACAGCCGACACTTGCGTCGCTCGACGCATGCCGCTTGCGTCGCTCGGCGCAAGCTCCCGAGTCCGACTCACATGAGTCCAAACATGTGCATCGATCGACGCATATCGACGCCACCAAAATCTATTTTTGGTTCACGGACGTTACAATTCTCCCCCACTAACACGGATTCGACCTCGAATCTAGCAACACCGTCTCAGTACGGTCTCCACCACCTGGCCCGAACGCGGCCAGAACCCTTCAAGATAACACTCGAATCCCCCTAAACCGTCCTGCTAAGGCTAACACTCTCGTCTAAAATTCGCCCAGAATCCCCCCGGAGCACCCACGATGCACGCCCCATGGTCCGGATTAGAGCTGCCCGATTGACCGTCCAACAATCAAACAAGAACATGTCCGATCAACCGTTGACCTCGCATTGGACCAAATGATCGTACAACAATCAAACAAGAACATGTACGACCATTGGCGTAACATATGCTACCAGGATTGTCTGAACCGAATTCCAGACTCCAGTAATAACCCTAGACTCGACGCACACAACACAACCCTGGCCCTCAGCCAGCACCACTCGCGAGCACACCTGATCCCCGAGTTCTACTGGGCTCACACTAGCCTCATTGCACCATCTCAATGGATACAATCCTGACCAAACCCGGTCAGCACTATTAGAGATCATTACCCGATCTCAATCACTTAACCCCGTCTCACTAAGGTTGACACTCTTATCCAAAACCCATCCAAATTTTCCCAGAAAACATCTACAATGCAACACTCGCTGATCTAGATCAGGGCTGTCCGATCGATCGTGCAACAATCAAACAAGAACATGCCCGACCAGCCGTAAACCCAGACCTTGGATCAATTGGTCGCACAACAATCAAACAAGAACATGTACGACCAAAGAGGCTACATATGTCTACCAGAGTCGTCTGAACTAAGGCTCCAAACTCGAGTAAAAACCCCAGATTAGACATCCACATACCACCTGAGATCATTCCCGATCCCTGAATTTCATCCAATCTCATACTTATAATCACACTACAGGTACTATTGCTCAAACTCATATCTCTATACACCACTCCACTCGCAGGATCGTCACCCCCAACGAGCTCTCGATGTATACCATACCGGCTCTCGGTATGTCCCAGCCCCTCCGCTTCAGGACACACAGTCCATCAGCTCTCGGCTGCAGAGGAATCACACATCCTCTGGAGAGATCGCAATCCCTCAAATTATATGCAGGAGAATCTCACCATCCCCTGGAGCAGTAACACTGTAACGTGCATCATAAGCACCTGTCGACCGATTTACTTCTGTGGTTCCTATACCGATATTCCCTAACCCGGAATATCACTCATGACCAATCCCCAGGTCATCTGAAACAACCCAATCACCAGGGTGTTTCCATCGGAGTCCCTGGAAAAGACAGTCCTAACTCACATAAGACTTCTGTTCCAGACTCTCCCTAGAAAATAGACAGGTTCTAACGCACATAAAACTTCTATTTTCCAGCGCCATCTAGGGATCTACCCGTCCTAACCCCTTAGGACCCCCATCTCTAGATACCTAGACAAGCTCTAACTCCCATAAAGCTTCTATCCTAGCCCCTCAAATGACCTCTCAGTCATCACACACATGACCTAACCCAGTCATCAACCCATGACCTCCCAGTCATTCCATAAGAACATCTGTCTTATAATAAGGAAACCCCATCTTATTAATCTCAACAATGTATATTGTTACAACCCAAACGAAAATACATACAACTCATAGCCACAAGCTAATACAACCACTGGAAACCAGGAAGACACTCAAGCCTCCGCTTGCTTCTCGAACCACTTCGAGAACTTCGTCTTCATACTTGCTTCTGGTTCCCAAGTCTCCTCCTCGACACCATCACAGTCCCATACGACTCTCACCAATGGTATCCTCTTCCGGCACAGCACCTTGACTCTCCGCTCGAGAATCTTCACAGGTCTCGCCTCCAACGTCATGTTGGGCTGAAGATCCTCCGGAATCCTAGCCAACACCTACTCAGACTCATGTAGACACTTCCGCAACATCGATACATGAAATACCTTATGAAACGCTCTCATACTCTGAGGTAACTCCAACCGATAAGCCACTGGTCCAACCCGCTCCACCACCCGGAACGGACCCATAAACCTCGGACTAAGCTTATTCTCTGAAATGGATCTGTTAGGACCCCTCAACATCGCTGCCTTGAGATACACCAGATCTCCCAGCTCAAACTCCAGCTCTTTCCGTCTCTTATCAGCATAACTCTTCTGCCGATCCTAAGCCTCTCTCATGTTCAGTCTCAAGACACGGATCTTCTCCGTCGTCTCCTGAACAAAATCCGCACCAAACATATTCTTCTCCCCCACTTGAGTCCAGCACAATGGTGTCCTACACGGCCTCCCATACAGAGCCTCATATGGAGCCATCCCAATACTCGCCTGGTATGAGTTGTTGTACGTAAACTCAACCAGGTTCAGATGATCCGCCCAATGACCACCATAATCGAGCACGCACATCCTCAACAGGTCCTCTAAAGTCTGAATAGTCCTCTCCGACTGCCCATCTGTCTGAGGATGATACGTCGTGCTCATGTGCAACTTAGTGCCCATCTCTGCCTGAAACGCCCTCCAGAACTCAGATGTAAACCTCGGATCTCTGTCTGACACAATACTCGCTGGCACCCCGTGCAGCCTCACTATCTCACGCACATACTTCTTAGCCAACACTACCGTTCCATCGGTCTTTTTGATGGCAAGAAAATGTGCTGATTTGGACAGACGATCCACAATCACCCAAATCGCATCATACGTCCGTGACACTGGCAATCCCATCACGAAGTCCATAGTAATCATATCCCACTTCCACTCCGGAATGGGTAAATTCTGCAACATACCACTCGGAACCTGATGCTCAGCCTTCACTAACTGACACACGTTGCATGCAGCAACCCAGTTAGCTACATCTCTCTTCATCCCGACCCAGTGATAATATCGTTTCAGATCACGATACATCTTGGTCGCCCCCGGATGAATCGACAACATACTCGCATGAGCCTCACGCAAGATCTCTTGCCTCAGATCCTCATCCTTGGGTACACAAACCCGTCCGTTCACCAGTATTGTCCCATTCGCCGAGACCAGATACTCTGAACCTGCAACCCTAGCAACATCAATCAAGATCGGATCCAACTCCTGAGCTGCTCGAATACGACTCAGCAAATCTGCCTGGTTAACTACCTCTAACCCCAACGGCTCCTGTGAGATCACACACAACCTCAATGTACTAATCTCGCTCACCAGAGCTTCCATATCACGCTCCTGAGCCGAAACAACCTTCATCCGACTCAACGCATCTGCAACCAGATTAGCCTTACCCGGATGATATCCGATCTCCAAATCGTAATCCGCTACCAACTCCATCCAGCGCCTCTGTCTCTGGTTCAGCTCCGGCTGAGTGAAAAAATACTTCAGACTCTTATGGTCTGTGAACACCTGAACCTTTCCGCCATAAAGATAAGATCTCCAAATCTTTAGAGCAAAAATCACCGCAGCCAACTCCAAATCATGGGTAGGGTAATTGCACTCATGCTTCCTCAACTGCCTCGAAGCATACGCAATAACCTTTCCCTGCTGCATCAGGACACAACCTAGACCAACACCCGAAGCATCAGTATACACCACATAAGGCTCACCCGGCTCGGGTAACGCCAACACCGGTGTACTCGTCAACATCTCCTTCAGCTTGTTTAAACTCTCCTCGCAAGTTGAAGACCACACAAAAGGAACATTCTTCCCTGTCAACTTGGTCATCGACTTAGCCATACTCGCAAATCCCGCGATGAATCTCCGATAATAACCTGGCAACCCAAGAAAACTCCTGATCTCTGTGGCATTCCTCGGTCTAGGCCACCCTCTGATAGCCTCAATCTTAGCCGGATCCACAGAAACTCCCTCTGCAGACACCACATGGCCAAGAAAACTCATCTCCCTCTGCCAGAAACTGCACTTGCTCAACTTCGCAAACAGCTTCTGCTCCCGCAGCTTCCCCAAAACTACTCTCAGATGCAACTCATGCTCCTCATGACTCTTCGAATACACCAGAATATCATCGATAAAAATGATCACAAACATATCCAGATACTCCTAGAATACCCCGTTCATCAACCGCATGAACGCTGCTGGTGCATTCGTCAAACCAAAAGGCATCACCACGAACTCAAAATGCCCATACCTCGTCCTGAAAGCAGTCTTCCTCACATCTGCCTCATCAATCGGAATCTGATGGTAACCCGAAGCCAAATCGATCTTGGAGAACCAGGTAGCCCCTCGCAACTGATCCAACAACTCATCAATGCGCGGCAGAGGGTACCTGTTCTTCACGGTGACTCAGTTAAGTCCTCGATAATCGATGCACAACCAGAAACTACCATCTTTCTTCTTTAGAAACAACACCGGCGCTCCCCATGGTGAAACACTTCGCTCAATAAAACCCTTATCCAACAAGTCATCCAGCTGCTTCTTCAGCTCTGCCATCTCTGCTGAACAAGTGCAGTTCGTGTCTTGGAGGAGACGAACGGCAGGTTAAATCATGTCGGATCAAAGTGAAACTTTGTGGGTAAGTGCTTCAATCTTTGCTCTTGATGTAGGAGAAAACCGTTCGTCTTTCGGTTGAGTATTTGAGGAGTTATGATCGTTTTAATGTGGGCGGTTTGTGCAGCCTCGTTACTACGATCAGTCTGTTTCAAGGGAGGATTTCCGTCGAACCAGAAGGAGTCTGGAGACGATCCTCATACCGTTGTGTAGCTTGTTCTGTCTAGTTTTCAGAAAAAGTTTCCGATTGTGTTTTGGAGGAGGTTTGGTTTCAGAATAGATCCGAAACCGAGGTGAGTGCATGACCGTAGGTTTATCTGGGTAAAGCGATTGATCCCAATGCATTGTTTGATTATTTGATGGTTGATTCTCGTGTTATGGATGTTATGTGTTGCTTGGATGTGTTTGTAGACGGTTCCTGTGCAGGGAATTGACATATGTGCAGGTCAAAATCGGACCAAAGAGGAAAAAGTTCGATTCTGCAATTCTGCAGCATGTGTCGATCGACACATGCAATTGTGGTGTCGATCGACACATGCAATTGTGGTGTCGATCGACACAAGTTGTGTGTCGATCGATTGCCGTCAGTTTGACGTATTGATTGTTGTGTGTTGTTCGGTTATTGTTTGGGGTTGAGGCTTGTCTCTTATGCATGTGTGTATAACCTGTAGACGGGATGACCGTCTCACTGAGTATTTGTGATAATACTCACGCAACTCTTTTTACCATGTGTTGCAGGGAAAGAGGAATTGTGATCGTGGAATCATGGTCGAGAAAAGGAGATGATCTAGAGTCTCGGTTGTGTGTTTTATATTGTCTAGAACTGCTAGGGTGTTGGTAGTTCTGGAATTGATGAATTGGTGAATTGGATGTTGTTGGTTTCAATATAGTATGGGATGTATTGAATGGTTTGATGTAATTGTTTATTGATGGGTTATTGTTTTTCGCATGTTGAGATTTGACCGTTGAAGATTATCATTTGTGATAATGATAATTCGGGTTTTAATTGGAAATTTTTTAAATTTTACGGGTCGGTCGTTTCAATCTTGCTAGTAGCCATAATTTGGCGTGTGTTTATTCTTGTGTAAGCACCATCCATCAGATATGCTCCTCGACATTTCAAAGCCATTACGACCTATATTACATACCAAAGAAATATTCGTGTTGATGAATGATGATGATAACGATTAACATGGTTATGATGATGATGATCATGAAAATGATCATCTTACCTCTTCAAGCGGCGCATTCCCACTTCTTTCACCTATTGCGTTGATTGTTACTTCGATATGTCTTGCTCCCGCACAGATAGCCTGTTAGGATCCCACATTGGAAAAGCAAACAAAGGACCAATACTAATATAAATATCAACTCATTTTTTATATGTATGTGAATATTTTTTTTATATGTATGTTAATAGAAGAAACGAGATTTAATTGAGTAGTGCGGAGAGTGTGTTGGCGGTAGCAACACCAAGGTCGTTGTGACAGTGAATGCCGAAGACACATTCATCCATTCCAGTTTCAACCGGCATGTTGATACCTACCGTGTCCGCGATGCCAACTGTGGTTGCACCCGCTTTTATCCCTTCTCCTAGAATCTTGCATAGAAACTCCTTCTCCGACCTATTCAATTTTAATCACACGCTATAGTATTTCAAAAATCTAACTTATAATGACATGATAAAAAAGTATGCAAAGTTCATTACGACATGATTGTTTGAAATGTTCAACTTTTGTTTTTGTCTACATGTGAAAGCTTGTTTTCATAAAAGTTGACATTTTTTTAATTTTAGCAACAAGCATTTTTTTAGTTTTTATCTAAAAATTATCAAATATAAACGCAAATACACATTTACTAACAAAATATTTAATTTGTAATGTAAAAACTAAACGAACGCAAACAAACAATCGAGATTTTTTTTTTTCACTGGAAGACTATTTATTATTATACATCCAAACATACAATCTAAACTATTACCGGGGTGAAATATATTTTTGAAACACATTTACCGGGAAGCATAGCCCTAACGATTACAGGGAAGCCTAGATAAAAACACATAAATCTAAAAATTACAGCAACCACCAAATAAAATATAAAAATGACAGTCGAATCCAACGGAGAGCGTAGAAAGAGCTGAAGATGCGGATCAACGAAACTCACTAGATATCGACCCGATTGGGGGAAACCGCGGAGAAAGAGTCCAAATACGACGATCAACAAGAACCATAAGCGAAGAACGGGAATCTAAACACCTACCCACCTAATCTTCACCCAAAGTGTCTAATTCGAGAACTATGCGATCTCTACAAGAGGTAAGACTTACTAGAACCGACTACGGAAGACCAAGGGTACGAAGACTAATTATTGATTAAACTAAAGACGGTAGAAGGAGCTAGACAAAGATTCCCGAAGATAAAATATTTAATCGAAGATTACCCAACCTAGATCAACACTACGCACACACAAACCGAAGGAACACAACCACAAACTCATACTCTTATAGAAGAGGGGAAACAAGTAAAATTTAGACCTACAAAACACAACTCAACAAAACTAAACCGAAGACAATAACCCAAAACACAACAAAACCGAAACCTAAACCAAACAAAACAAAACCGATCCAACCCACCATATCACCGACCCAAAAACCTAAGCCGGATTTCGCCGGATTTCGTCGGTATCGCGGCAAAGACGAGGAGGTAGAACCAAGATGGAATTGAGAAGAAGGCACGGATGTGTCGGACGAGGCAACAACGCCGACAACGACATCGACAACGAAGAATCTTCACCGGTGGCCGCAGTCTAAATCTGTAGTCTTAGCAAGCTTGTTGCTCCGTTGCTCATAGAGCCGGCACCACGAGACCACGGATCGGCCGAGAAGACATCATCGCCGGAGCACAGGGCCGGATTACTAAAGGAGACGAAAAAAGGATAAAAAGAGGAAGAGGAAGAAGAAGAGGGGGAGGCCGGCCGGAACGGTGCTATAAAAGCCACCGTCGCCGGCCTCGAGCGAGGTCAGAAAAAAGTGTCGGCAGAGAAGTTTGGGAGGACCTTTACAACACTAATACGTAAGTTTTATACAAACAATCGAGATATATTAAGGTTTAAAGATATTGACCTGCCCCCATCTTCGCAACCAAATTGGATGTCTTTGAAGCCTAAGCTTTTAGCAAACTTAACACTACTCACGGCCATCTCGATGACCTCTTCTTTAGTCTTTTTCAATTTATATTTCATATGAATGTCACTAGTAGATGCGAATATGATTACCCTCGGCCTCTTCGCGTACTTCACTGACCCCCAAGCGGCCTCAATGTCGCTATGTTTGCATCGTGCGAATACAGCTATCACGGGGACATAACCTGTTTCCTCATCCACCTAAGCAAGACACGATAACATGTTTACGTTGTTCACTATATTCATTTGTGCGTATATACTCTTTGCACAAAAAGTATGCACGTATTTGTTCAAATGTGATCATATGTTCCGAAAGGACAAAGTTAACTATATATAGTTTGAACATAAGAACTTTGTATTATAAAAGGAACGAACAAAACAAATAAAATAAACCTCGTTCCCCACGGTTTTGGCGATGGTTTTGATGGTTTCGAACTCTTCCTCAGATGTTGCCGGAAAACCAACTTCCATTATATCTACTCGGAGTTTGAAGAGCTGCCGGGCAATCTCTATCTTCTGCGGTGGAGTAAGCGATCCACCGGGAGCTTATTCGCCGTCGCGGACCGTCGTGTCCAAGAAGTTGTTTTGATCGCATCCGGCAGAGTTTCTTTCTCAGAGTCGTTGTTTCTACCTTGTTCGCCTTTGCCACCGGGATTTCCGAAGACTTTTGTCGCTCACGTGAATCGCACTTATTTCTCACCTGCTCTCACTTTTCCCAAAGTTCATTCGTTATACCTTGTCAGGTCGTCATACGCTTTACTCTGGGTTCACCAAACTCATCGCTTCCATTGGTTTCGCACGCCACATTCAATAACGTCGATGTGGGTTGAGGTGCTGAAATCGAACGATGAGGTGCTGAATTCGAACGATATCTCGTTGCCCTGTTTAAGCCATCCATCTTTCTCAAAGATAAAAGCGTCAGCTATAAACAGATGCTCTGTTTGGAGTACATAGACATGAAAAGTTATGTAATTCCCAGTGAGGCAACCGTTTACGTATATCTGACATAACAATCTACAGTCTCTCGTCTGCGATTTAGGGGAAACCACGGCACAAATCCTAAAATATTTGGAATCTGAACGGATAGTCAAGAAATTTCCAACAGCTCGGTGATCGAACTCCGTAGGCATCTTTCTTCCGGGTAAGCATGCCAAAGATGATTCACCGGCAATTACGCTCCGTGCTTCCCGACTCAATTCGAAGCAATTGGGGAAATAGAGTTCCTCTATCTGAGAGTCCGAAGGGAGCCGTGCCAGTGATTTACAGTCGTCTACTACTAGCTCTCTGAGCGAGCGAGGGAGCCGTGCCAGTGATGCAAGTTTTGGACAGCCAACTATCCGAATCACTTCTAACCCATGTACATCTTTGATCCAATCTGGAAGTTTCTCAATCCCAAATAATGTATCGAGACTGCCATATATACTGAGATCCTCAAGGCGAGACCAAAGCCTAGGCAGCTCTTCTAACATTGTGTCTGCGATCATGAGTAGTGTGATGTTGGTGGAAATAACTGGAATGATTCTCAATTTTGAGCATTCCGGCATACTGAACTCTTTAAGAGATGCCAAGTTCAAGTGAGTCGGAACAATTTGTAGATTTAGACAGTAACCCATGTCCAACGACTCTAGTTTATGAAGATTTCCAACAGAAGGAGGAATCGCTTCCAACCTCTGGCAACCATACAGATACAAGCCCTCGAGATTTGTAGCATTCGAAAGATCTGGGAGTACCTTTAGATTCAAGGACTCGAACAAATCCATCCTCTTGAGATTTGTAAGGAGCTGAATGCAAAACAACACAACAGAGGGAGAACGTCAAAACATCATGACAAAATAAACACTTGAGATATTCAATGAGAAGATATTAAAAATGTAAAAAAAAAAACCAACCGGGGTTCCTTCCCAAAGCTTCTCGAGCTTATTATTTTGCATATTAAGTTCCACAATATATTCCAGATTAAACGAACGAGGAAAAGCCTTTCCTGGGTATGCCTCCCAATGAAAGAACCTTAAACGACGCGGAAGCTCCGTCCCCTCAGGAATATGCACTATACCATTTCCATCATCTTCACTTTTCATAACTTTTAGGAACCGAAGTTTAGGCATTCTTTTAAAAGCTCTCTTGTTTATAAACACTTCCTTGATTCCTGATGTATCAAATAATATGCCCGACACTTGTTTAGACTCCTAAACAAAATTCCAAATAATAATATATTGTTAGCATGATAGATAGGATTTATATCAAACAAAAGAGACAGAACTTACTTTATCATCTTCATCTTCAAGGACATCACATATCTCTTCAGCGTCCATTAATATCTTTCGTTTCCACGGCTCTTCTCTACGAGCGACATTTGTACCCACTTGTTCTAGTAACTTGTGCATCACTATCTTTCCATTGGTATATACATCTATGAGTGATCTGTTTGCTAGGATTTTCAAACTGTGTTTGATATCCAAGTTATTGTTATTCTCAGCAAACAAGGCTTCCACAATATCACCAACTGTATAGTTGAAGAAAACTGCGACATGGACAAATAGAGATTTCTCATTCTCATGTAAACTCTCATATCCCACTCTTAGTACTTTCTCGATATCTTTTTGATCAAAAATAGTGTCTACCCTGCGTATTGCTCCTTCCCACTCCTCCTCATTCTTCCCACGTAAAGATGAACCCACCACACGGAGACCCAATGGAAGGTTACCACAGAGCTTTGTTACTCTTTCTGCAAGCTCTTTAAAACCACTACGTGGATAGCTTTCCTTAAAAGCATATCTACACAAGATCTTGAGAGCTTGGTCATCAGATGGAAAATCCACATGGTACGTATTGTTGACACCATGTTGCTGCAAAAGCTCTTTGTTTTCTGTGGTTATTACAATCCTACTTCCAGGACCAAACCATGTAGGTTCATTTGCCAACGCCTCTAGCTGCGTTATATTTTTCACATCATCCAGAATGATGAGGACTCTCTGGTTGTGTAGTCTTTCATGTACTACACCTAAATGGCTTATCGTAATACCTTTTAGGTTGAAAATCTTTGATAACAGCTCTGCTTGTAAATGCAGCTTCAAACCATACTCATTGAGAACCCCGGGATAGCTTTCCCTAAGGTTGCCGACAAAACAAGTAAGCTGGAACTTGTTAGAGTGCAGACTATGTAAAGCTCTAGCAATGGTACTCTTACCAATCCCTGCAGGACCATAAATTCCAACAATCATAGACGGTGTAGCATTTAGGTTTTCTTTCAAATGTAACAAAGACTCCATTTCACTCAAATGAGCTTTGAGGCCCACCATGCCATCAAAATCCCTAGACGGTGTAGCATGCAGTTTTTCTGAAACATCTTTTGCAATCTTCTCAATCCTTTCCGCTTCATTGTCACTGACAAAACAGAAAGAAAAAGCAGTGCTTCCCATTAAATAATGGATAAAAAAAGCAGAGAAAACTTTCCTCTTTTTCCAATATATTATGACATATATTTTTAAGAAAGATTTACTAGAATGATCTTAATAAATGGGTTTTGAGAATTTTAGTCATAAATTTTCAAGATTACGAGAACGACCTTGAAATTTTTTTAAAACCTGTTTTGATCTTTTTTCCTTTGATAACAAAAACGTATTTACGAAACTGCCATTAATGAGCTTCCCGCCAAAAGTGAATAAGTCTACCGCTCACGTGGTAGACTTAATTTACTATTATGGTATACTTAATTATTTGTAGTGGTAGACTTATTAATCTGTGGTGGTAGACTTAATTGTCTGTACTGTGGTAGACTTAATTATCTGTTGTGGTGGTAGACTTAATAATCTGTAGTGATAGACTTAATAATCCGTAATGGTAGACTTATTGATATGCTGTGGCAGACTTAATAATCTGTAGTGGTGGTAGACTTAATTATCTGTTGTGGTAGATTTATTAATCTTTGGTGGTAGACTTAATTATCTGTTTTGGTAGACTTACTAATCTGTGGTGGGAGATTTATAATCTGTAGTGGCGGTAGACTTAATTATCTGTGGTGGTAGACTTAATTTCCTATTGTGGTAGACTTATTAATTTGATGTGGTAGACTTATTAATCAGTAGTGGTAGACTTATTCTATTGTGGTAGACTTATTGTTCTGGTGTGGTAGACTTACTAATATGTAGTGGTGGTAGAATTACTAATCTGTAGTAATGGTAGACTTAATAATCTGTTGTGGTAGACTTATTAATCTGTGGTGGTAGATTTAATTGTCTATTGTGGTAGACTTAATTATCTGTTGTAGTGGTAGACTTAATAATCCGTAATGGTAGACTTATTGATCTGTTGTGATAGACTTAATAATCTGTAGTGGTGGTAGACTTAATTATCTGTTGTGGTAGACTTATTAATTTTTGGTGATAGTCTTAATTATCTGTTGTGGTAGACTTACTAATCTGTGGCGGTAGACTTATAATCTGTAGTGGTGGTAGACTTAATTATCTGTGGTGGTAGACTTAAGTATCTGTTGCCAAATCATCCAGCCGATGCTATAACAAAACGATTCAGAATTAAGGTATTTTGTAATGATGGTAGATTTATTGTGGTAATGATGGTAGATTTATTTTATAATGATGATAGATTTATTTTGGTATTGATGGTAGATTTATTTTGGTAATGATGGTAGATTTATTTTATACTGATGGTAGATTTATTTTGTTATTGATGGTAGATTTATTTTGCAATGATGGTAGATTTATTTAGGTAATGATGGTAGATTTATTTTGGTAATAGTGGTTGACTTGTTTTATACTGATGGTAGATTTATTTTGCAATGATAGTAGATTTATTTTGGTAATGATGATAGATTTATTTTATATTTGTGGTAGATTTATTTTGGTAATGATGGTAGATTTATTTTATACAACATTTCACCCATCCAGAATCATCTCCCTAGCTTAAGCCGCTCCAAACTCCTCGCCTCCGCAACCACCACCGCAGCCGCGTCTCTCATCTCCGTCGCGTTCGAAAGGTCAATCACCACTAGATTCACACATTTCACGGCCAATCTCATTAATCCAGCGGCGGAGAAGGAGCCTGAACGCGATAGGTCGACGGATTGGAGCGTAGGTCCGGAGATGCAACCAACGACGCTAAGCGCGTAGTCGGTGACGTGCGGATAGAAGGTGAGATCGAGATCGGAGGTATTCCGGTACCGTGTTAAGATTCGAGGGAGATACTCTGAACGAAGAGGTTTTAGGGATTTGCGGTGCTTGGCTTCGAGTTGGTAAACTTATTTGTAGTAGTGGTAGACTTATTTGTAATAGTGGTAGACTTATTTGTACTAGTGATAGATTTATAATATGTGGTAGACTTATTTATAGTAGTGGTAAACTTATTCAAAAAAGGTAAACTCATAATTTACCCTTCATCTTCTTCACCAACCCAGAAGCTGTCAAACCCTAACAATGGCGGCAAACCTGTATTTAGCTCGTTTTTACTGTATTTTAACTTGTTTTCAATTGGATTTAGCCTAAAAATAGTATATCTAACATCATATATCTCTTATCTAACCAAAAATCAAAAGATTTCAAGTTTTGTTTCTTACGTTTTGATTTTAAACCGATTTTATCTAAATCCAGCGATACACCTCCGCCAAGCGTATCTCCAGTGCTTCCGCAACCTCCGCGGTCGTCTCCGATGTTTTTATATTTTTTTACTCAAAAATGGCAATGGTATTTTCGTAATAACAAAACATAATCTTGGTTTTTATGTCTTATAAATCTTTTTTACAATCTTGAAATTTTGTTAAAGTCATTCTAATAATTAGTCCATTTATCAAGATTGTTCTAGTAGTTACCTCTATTTTTAATAATCATTCAAGAAGATATCACAATACCCATTTAAAGAAGAGTATTTGCACCCAATGACAATAGTGTTGGGCTTAATTAAGAAAATGACAAGAGTAGTTTAGTTCTTACTAGGGAGAGAATATTTAGCCCTCATTTGTGTCTCTATTACCCTTACGCGTCATCCTCCTTCCCCCTCCTCTTTTATCACACGCATTTAAGGCATAATTCCGTCTTCTCTCTATGCCATCATATCTCTTTCTCCATTTCGTTCTTATCTCTGCTTCTTTACCACATATCCTTTCGATATTCCTTTTTTTACACTGATTTTGTGGTACAAGATCTTGTAGTTTTCGACTTTCTTCTTGTTTTTGCTTTAAAATCAACTCTCAATACACATAACGTTGTTATATGTCGATTCAGATTATTGTTCCCTTATTCCGCAGTTGCGAAAGTGTCATACATGTTTCCCTCTCTTACTTCATATCTAAATTTATTTTTACTGCATTATACTAAAACAATGGGTGCTCCGTATATGTTTACTTTGCTAAGTAATATCTTACGGATCTATGTTGTCACTTTTAATATTAGTAAATCGATTGATTTAGTACATGTTTGTTCATCTCTATGTCTGGTGCTTGAATTCTTTTTCTTGCTTTACGTATAGAGAATTGATCTGGCCGAGATAAGGTTTTGTATGTGAAGATGAAAAAGTGAAAGTTATGGGTTTTAAGTTCTTTTTCTTTGTTGCTCTGTTTTTTCTTCACTTTTATGATTTTTGCATTCTTTCCCAAGTAGGACCGGTAAGTTTATCTGCTAAACCATATTCATAACAAGCTATGTCTTTTCATAATTTGTTAAAACGTTTAATGTATCATATAAATATAAAATTGTATCTCTAACTTTCTACATAACAAGATAAATAAATTTGTAGATTGTATTAATTAGCTATGCATAAATATACATGTATATTTTGTTAAAATAACTAGTTATTTTAATGCGTAACATTCTACAATTTTTATTGTAGCATTTAAAGACAACAATAGACCTCTATTTTTTTACTTAACGAGGTAACAAGTTATAAAACCTAGTATTTTTTATGTCAGTTTTCTATTTAATTAGTGCGCTACAAATAAATATAAACCGTTATTAAATAAAATAGAGGTCTATTTTATATGAAGTACATTTGTAAAATGACAATGTCAAAACTTTTTCACTGAACATATATATTAGCATGTTCTTTCTACATGTAACAAAACAGTATTATATATAGCGTGTTGTTTTTTTATCTCTTGTAATTTTGAGTTACTAGATTTTGTCGGTAACGTTACTCCACATAGACTAATTTGAGTTTTGAGTTTCTGTTGATTATAAAGAAAATGAAGAAGAAAGAGATGAGAGGAAGAAAAAATTGCAGAAGGAGAGGCATTAAATATGCAATCAATGTGGTCATTAAATGCATTAACTTTCAGTTCTTCCCCAGGCGCAGCACAAACAAAACATGTTTTCTATTTGCTGCAATTTGATTTTTTGCGATACTTTTTTGTTAGTTTCTTAATTCTCAATTTCTCTTTGCTATTTTTTTAATTAGTTTATTCCATCTTGTCATTTACCAAATTCACTCCTTAAACAAACTTTTCCTTATATCATTTAAGTTTTGTTCTATTTACGCTTTTTCTCTTCGATTACCACATAAGAAACAAAAACTAAAATTAATAAAACACAAACCAGTTTTTGAAGTCTTCTCCAGCTATGTTGGCAGTATCGTTCAAAGCTTGGCTCCATCTCCTCCTCTCTTCCTCTGTTTTGCAACCACAAGTTTCATTGAAAGCTATCCCGAATTCTCCGGTTTGTTTGCGCACATCAGATGGATCTACTCCGTAGAAGATGGTCATCACTATCTGTCCAATGGCTTTTTTGCACTCCAAAATCTCCAACAATTCATCCAAACACCAGCTTGATGAAGCATATTTCTTGGAGAGAATCAAGATCGAGATCCTCGATCCTCTTATCGCTTGTATGAGTTCAGGGGTAATGATTTGGCCTCTCTCGATCTCTTCATCATAGAACATCGTAATTCCGTTTTCTTTAAACTGTCTGCGTAAATGACTCAGAAAGCTCTTACGGACGTCTGGTCCATGAAAGCTTACAAAGACGTTGTATCTCCAGGTGCGAGACGAAGAAGAAGAAGAAGAAGCCATGAGATTAGAGTAGCGAGAGAAGTGTTCAAGCTCTCGTATACAAAAATGTCTCAGGATGAGACATATGTGGTTGGAAATGGAAATGGCCTATTCCGTATTCACCGTTGACTGTTGACTGACTATTGAGAAAGAGAGACAAAGTTTCTTCGCTTTTTCATGTCATTTAGTTTTTGGTATGAAAAAGGAAAATTATGTCAATGTTATTATATTTGGAATATGTTCCATGTTTTTTCAATATTTGTAACTTTGTCCATGTTAGTATTATTTCTTTGTAATTTTGTTTTAATATGAAATAATATACTGAATTGAGTTAAATATGTAGTATGTATATACATTACATAAATCTGTCTAATTGAGTTTCCATGTAATCCTATTTAGTGACTATGGTTCTGGATCGGATTTAAAATGAGTCATCGTTATTTTAAGAAGAATGTTTTGCACCTAAATGAGTTCTTGCGGATTGTTGGTGAACTAGAAAACGTGAAGGTTACAATCTCAAATGAAGATCAAGCAATATGACTTCAAAAGGCAATGTCCTCAGTACAAAGATGTGGATTTGAAATTTGCAGTACGCAAGCAAGGGACATAATTATCAACTCTGAATCGATTTGAAACGAAACTCGATATAATAACAGCGTTTTGCGAATTGGGTGTGTGGAGAGAGACCAATAGACAAGTTTAAAGATTACAATAATATTTAGTAAGGTACGTGCTCATTAGATGTTACCAGATTTAAAGCTTCACCCTAAGTAGATTAAAGTTTAAAACACACAGAAAAATTATTAGTAATCACAAGGTATGTGCTGTTAATCATATATAACTTTTGCAGTTGCAATTGAACACTTGATAGCTTCTCCACGCAAACATTAATCCTCGATCAAGGGAGGTTGTGGCAAATTTAAGTCCTTTCTAGCTTACAAAATTCTCTCTGCACAAAATAAGCATGAGGAAGTAAATACCAAATAATACAAAACTCCCTCTGCACAAAACAAGCATGAGGAAATAAACAACAAATGGTATATATATTAGTTATCTTGGAATTACCATGATTGCTGAGCGATTGCTCGTGTGTGTGGCGCTTTCTTACATGGTAGCATTCACAAAGATACGTAATGAGTTCTTTGCTATCGAGTAGACCAACAAGTTGATGAGATCAACTAGAATTTTTTAAAAGACAGAAAACAGAGTCAATGATAGGAACCATTGTTTATGTTCCGAGACAGTTTCCAAATTTCAGACCACCAAGAGGGTTAGATGTTCAATCCAATGTAACCACAAGAGCTAACACACAGAAAATATAATAAGAGCATTCTCCCAACAACGGCAAATTCATCATCATCATCTTGTCTTTTTCCCTAAAACAAGCTTCCAATGTTCCTCGCGACTTATTTGAGTGTTGAATATAGAATACTGAGGGGGAGAGATGAAATTTTTAAACGAATGAATTATTAGACCATGCTGCTAGTGAAATACAAAGCTAAATAGAGTCTTACACTCAAAGATGTTAAACAGAAAAGAGTGATACCATTTTCAAGTCTTCTAATTGCTCCCATCAGAAAGACATTCCTTTTGTGGATCATATCAGTAATCCTTTAAAGCCGTATCCGAGCCTAGTTCTCAAGTGGGAAGGAAAATGAAAAGCATTTCTCCATTGGCTCCTTCATAATTATAAAACGAGTTTTAAGAGAGTATATATCGTTTTGAATAAATAACAATGTATATTAATTAATATCCAATACACAATCCCAATTTCTGAAAATATGATGAGGACAAAAATTCGATCTGGAAAAAGAAAAAAAGTTTTATCTTGCATGCATAATCTTTGTTATACGATTTACAAACTTTAAGAGAAAAACTTCGGATAGAAATAGATGTTCCGTTTGGAGTACATAGACATGAAAAGCTATGTCCTCAATGAGGCAACCGTTTAAGTGTATGCTACATAACAATCTACACTCTTTCATCTGCGGTTTAGGGGAAACCACGGCGCAAATCCTACAAAATTTGAAATCTGAACGGATGGTCAAGATATTTCCTTTAGCTCGGTGATCGAACACTCCAGGCATTGTTCTTTCCGGTAAGCATGCCGAAGATAATTGCATGGTAATAATTCCCCGTGCTTCTCGGTCCAGTTTGAAGCAATTAGGGAAATAGAGTTCTTTAATCTGAGAGTCAAAAGAGAAAGGCATTAGTGTCTCCAATGATTCACAACCGTCTACTGTTAGCTTTCTGAGCGAGCTAGGTAGCTCTGATAGTGATGCAAGTTTTGGACAACCAGCTATAGTAAGCTCTTCTAACCCATGAAGATCTTTGGTCCAATCTGGAAGTTTCTCACCATCTGCGCTTGGTTTAACCTTTAATCTGATCCAGGTTTCACTTCATAGCTTCTCTGTGTCAAGATCTGTACACCACATTCGATAATCTCGCAACTGTTGAACGGGCTGTGATCGAATTCAAACGATATCTCACTACCCAATTTAAGGCGTAATTCTTCATCTTTTGCAGGCAAGCTTCCAGTGCATTTGCCAGGGTATGCACCCACACCAGTACCTATGTCAATCACATATCCGCTTTTGTTTTTTCTTTTTCTTTTTTTGAATGAATGTTAAATTTATTCAAAAAACCGTCTTTGTTACATTGAAAACTAAGAGTTATCTAACAAACGCAATTGTTTTTGTGACCCTTATTCTTACATTTCTTCTTCAGCCCCTTCTTCTGGTGGCCTCAAACCAAGTGATTAGTCCATCCCGAAATCTTGTATCCGTCATTCGTCGTAGCGTGCTAAGACGATCACGAACGTCTTTGTCCACGTTTTTGCAAAGTTGCTCCACTAATATCGATTGACTCTCGTGCCTTCTTCCATTTCTTTCTCGCCACAAGTGATACACCGTCATTTGAAATACATATCGGATGATAAACCGCGTAATGTAGTTGAAATCACCTCCCCGCAGTAGCGTTGTGATTTCGCTCCAGTTTGTTGTGAACTTATGGCCAAGCAATTTCCGAGTGAACTGTTTCCAAACCCTCCCCGAATAGCGACATCTGAAGAATAAATGGTTTCTTGATTCCTCCGCACTGTTGGACAAACCGCATGTTATCGGTCCCGACCATACTCTTGTTCTATCACCTGTTGACAAACGATCAAGCATTGCAAGCCAAACAATAAACGAGTACTTTGGTGTTGCATGGGTAAACTACACACCGATGTACCAATTTTTTATTTGGCTTGGAACACATATTAGTTGCCATGTTGCTTTCGTATCAAACGTTCCTTTGTACTTTCCTTCGCCATATTTCCATAATGGTAGATCTTCCTCCGCGTTTCTTGACGTTCCCACCTGCACAATTTCAGACTCAATTTTGTTTAGAATGTTAGTTCGATGTCTACGCCTTCTATGCGAGTTCAAGACCTCTGATACCGTAGCACAACTTGAAATACCCAAGTCTATCTGTCCCCTCGAACCAACCAAGTCCCTCAAACGTCCAAGTGTTGACCAATCATCATTCCAAAAAGATGTCAAGTTACCACTCTTAACTTGAATCTTATGAAATCCGCGGGCTAGATCTCTATATTTCACGAGTTTTCTCCATATCCACGAACCCGAGACTTTTGAAACCTTATTTCCCCAAATTGAGCCTTCTTTCAGAATCATGCTATTTACCCATTGTGCCCATAGTGATTTACTGGCCGTGATACTCCAAATCAATTTGAGACAACTAACCACATTTGCATCCTTTAGTGATTTGAATCCTAACCCGCCTTCATTACGTGGTTTGCATATGTCTTTCCAAGCCACCTTTGCCTTTTTTGGATTTAATGTTGGACCCGACCAAAGAAAAGCCGCACACAAGCCTTCAATCTTTTTAATACATCGATTCGAGAGACGGAACGCTTGGATCCAGAAGTTGATAATCCCTTGTATCACGGCTTGAAGTAATTGTAATCTCCCCGCATATGAAAGATAACGGCTTGTCCAAGAACTCAATCTTCTTCTTATGTTGTCAACAAGTGGTTCGAAATCCCCATCACTCATCCGTTTAGAAAGAAGCGGCAACCCCAAGTAGCGTACCGGTAGGTCTCCCTTGCTCAAGGATGACCGTGCTAAGATTTCCTCTTTTCTTACCTCTGATACACCCGCCATAAAGATCTTTGATTTTTCTTGACTGATCGTGAGGCCTGAGAAAACCTCGAAAGTAGCAAATATTCTTATAGTCTCATCAATCGATCTTCTTGTTCCATCAATGAACACAACAATATCATCTGCGAAACAAAGATGGGTTAATTGTATGGTTTTGCATTTCGGGTGAAAACCAATACTGTTCTCCAATGCTGCCTTATCAATCATCTTGGATAGGACCTCTATACAAATAACAAAAAGGTAAGGAGATAGAGCACATCCTTGCCTTAGACCTCTCTTACTTACAAAGTAACCCGCTAGTTCACCATTAACTTGTACTGAGAAAGACGGAGTAGTAATGCATAACCTTATCCAATGGATGAACGTATCCGGAAGATTGATGGCCAAAAGTGTATTAAGAAGAAAGTCCCATTGGACTGAATCAAAGGCTTTGGAAATGTCAAGCTTCATTGCACCACGAGGGGAGACGGATTCCTTATGGTAGTCTCGAACAATTTCTGTCGCGAGGAGAACATTTACTAAGAGCAACCTGTTTTTCACAAAAGCGGATTGGTTTCCCGAATAAATCCCGGTAGCAAGCGCTTGAGTCGGTTAGCTATGATCTTTGATATCACTTTATATAACACATTGCAGCATGAAATAGGACGATAATCTTTCATTCCCCGAACCTCATCCGACTTTGGAATTAGAGCCAATATCGTGGAGTTAACTCCTTTTGGGAGAAATCCCTTAATGAAAAATGATTTAATCGCACTCAAGAAATCATTACCAAGTATAGACCATGATGCTTTGAAAAACTCACTCGTAAAGCCATCCGGTCCCGGTGACTTGTCGTTTGGCATCTCCTCATCAGTCACATCTGTTGTAAGCATATCTCTATCCATATCAGAACAACGATAATGTAGAAGTTGAGAGATTTCCACCTTAGACATCCCTATGTAATTATCCGGTTGGTGATTGAGAAATTGGTCATAGAATCCCGATGCCTCCCTTTTAATCTCATCCCCATCAGTGATAACTTCGCCATTCGCAGTTGTAAGCTCCTTGATCGAGTTTCTCATTTGCCTTGCCTTGACGGAGGTGTGAAAATAGGCATTATTCTTTTTTTTTTTTTTGTATGAATGTTAAATTTTATTCAAACAAAGAAAAACCGTTTTACAATGAAACTAAAAAGATTTTTGAAATCGAAAGTTTGAAATGTTTTACACGATTCTACGATGAAATCACTCTTGTCCCAAACTAAAGGATGAGGCCGTCGCAGTATCGTTGGTCCGACGTTCGTCGTAGAGTACTTAGCCGGTTCCTAATGGTTTTGTCAACCATTCGTTCAAGTTGTATCGGCGATTGCGGTTGCTCGCCATGGCGTCTCCCATTGCGCTCTCGCCACAAGTAGTAGATTGTTGTTTGAAATGTGTATCGCACAATGAACGTGTAAATAAAGCTGAAGTTTTCCCCTTTTATGATCGTCATGAGTTCCCTCCAATTAGTAGTGTAGTGATTACCAAGAAGTTGTCGTGTGAGTGAGCTCCACACCAATGATGCATAGCCACACTCAAAGAATAGATGGTTGCGGCTTTCTTCGGCTTCGTCACAGAGCACACAATTGCTTCTCCCCGCCCAAATTTTCGTTCTATCACCCGTTGACAATCTATCTTTCGTCGCTAGCCATGCGAAGAACGAGTACTTTGGTGTTGCGTGGGTAAACCACACACCGATGTACCAATCCTTTGTTGGGCTAGCATTGCGTATTTGTAGCCACGTTTGTCTTGGACTGAATTTTGCTTTGTATTTCCCTTCACTCCATTTCCACAGTGCGCTGTCCTCGTTGGAAGTTTGACCAGTGTTCACCACTTCTATTTCCGCTTCGATTTTGTTTAATAGCTCTGAGCGATGCCAACGTCTTCTGTGAGTTCGCATTACCTCCTGTAGTGTTGCATGTTGTTTGATTCCCATATCGATTACTCCTCGCGGACCTACAAGATTTCTTAAGATGTCCAAAGAAGACCAATTGTCATACCAAAAGAAGGTGTTTTTCCCATTTCGAACCTTTACCGTGTGAAAAGTTTGGGCGGTGGTTTTGTGTTTTCGAAGCTTACGCCATATCCACGAACCTTTTGTAGTTGAATCCTCAAGGGACCATAGGGAACTATTCCGAAGTATAGTGTGATTAACCTATCTTACCCAAAGTGAATCCGTATGACTTACAATTCGCCAAAGTAGTTTCATGTAACTCACCATATTTGCTTCCTTTATCGATTTGAAACCCAAACCTCCCTCTTGCTTTGGTTTGCAAATGTCTTTCCACGCCACCTTAGATTTCCTCGGATTTAAAGAGGGTCCAGACCATAAGAAAGCTGAGCACAAACTCTCGATCTTCTTAATACATTGGTTAGGAAGACAATATGCTTGGATCCAGAAGTTGACTAGTCCCCGTATTACTGATTGGATTAGTTGCAATCTTCCCGCGTACGATAGATGCCTTGCTGTCCAGGAGCTTAGTCTTGTTCTTATGCGGTCAATTAGAATTCCATAGTCATCAACACTCATTCTTTTGGAGACTAGAGGCAACCCGAGATATCTTACCGGAAGCTCTCCCTTTGCAAATGGGAATTGCTGCGTGATTTCTTGCAATGTTGCTTCACTGAAACCGGCCACAAATAGAGTTGATTTGTGTGGGCTTATGTTTAGACCCGAGTACACCGCAAATTCCTCAAAGATTTTGATCGTTTCTTCAAGCGATTTCTTTGTGCCATCTACGAAAACCATTAGATCATCCGCAAAGCATAAGTGAGTGATGTTTAGGTTCTTACATTTTGGATGATAACCTATCCTTTTCGTCACGGCCGCATTATCTATCATTTTCGAGAGGACATCCATGCAGATAACGAAAAGATAAGGTGAGAGCGAGCACCCCTGTCTCAATCCTCTTGAACTTCCGAAGTAACCCGTTAATTCACCATTCACCTGAATAGAGAAGGAAGGCGAGGTAATACATAAACGAATCCAATGAATAAATGTATCCGGAAATTCAAGAGCGCTTAGTGTCGACAAAACAAATCCCCATTGGACCGAGTCGAATGCTTTCGAGATGTCTATTTTCATTGCGCATCGGGGAGAAATTGAGTCTTTATGGTAATCCTTTACCAATTCCGTTGCAAGAAGAACGTTCTCCATGAGTAAGCGATTTTTCACAAAAGCGGATTGATTTGCACTAATGAATCCGGGAAGTAAAATCTTGAGTCTATTCGCTAGTATCTTAGATATCACCTTATATAGAACGTTGCAGCATGAAATGGGTCTATAGTCTTTCATCTCTTTGACATCATCCTGCTTTGGAATAAACGCTAGTATTGTTGAATTAAGTCCTTTTGGGAGGAACCCCTTGGCAAAGAAAGAACGGATAGCCATGATGAAATCTTTACCAATAACTTGCCATGAGGCTTTGAAGAATTCGGCTGTGAAACCATCCGGTCCTGGAGCTTTGTTCTTTGGCATAGAGAATAGAACATGACGAATCTCCTCCTCCGAGATCTCACGGATAAGCGACTGTTTGTCCTCCATAGAACATCGGAATGACGTTAACCTTTGTAGTTCTTCTAGGCTTATTCCCTTGTAGTTAACTGGCCGATGGTTAAGTACATTTTGAAAATAAACCGAGGCTTCCCTTTTAATGTCCTCCCCTTTTGTAAGAATCTCCCCCTCTGCTGATGTGATTTCCATAATAGAATTTCTCATGTTTCGAACTTTCACCGAGTTGTGGAAGTATTTGTTGTTGTTGTCTCCCACCGCAAGCCAATGGATTTTAGACTTTTGTTTAAGATAACTTTCCTCTAAATGTGAAAGTTGTTGCCATCGCTGAAAAGCCCTTGTCTCGGCTGCCATCTTTTCAGTCGTAGGATCACACAAAGTTTGTGTTTGACACGAACACAATTCTACATATGCATCTTTTGTTCTCCGGTGGATATTACCGAGCTGCTCTTTACTTAGATTTCTCATTGCTGGCTTGAGTCCTTTAAGCTTCTTGGAAAGACGATATAAAGCAGATGTTGAAACAAAAAGTGGGTCCGTATCATTCCAATAATCTCGTATAGTTTCCTCAAATTGTGGTAAGGTTGACAGCACATTTACGAACTTGAATGGCTTCCGTTTGCCTAGTAGAGGAGCCTCCAAGTAAAACCTTATACGAAGATGATCAGAACACCCTCCAGATTCAAAGACACAATATGATTGTTGGTGGGTGTCAATCCATTTTTCATTCACCAATACTCGATCCAATTTTTTGCAGATGATCCTTTCTTGTTGTTTATTCGTCCAAGTGAATTTCGATCCGTGATATCCCAAGTCCAGCAAAGAGCAAGATGAAACAACGTCTCTAAAGTCATTCATACCCGATGAAGGAGCCGTAGCCGCATAGTTTGAGTGCTCATCTCTATGTAATATCTCATTGAAGTCACCGCCTATCAACCATTGCTTGTTTCGAAACATGGGAGAGTTATGATGAGCTAACAAATCCGCCCATAGCTTTTTCCTTTCTTCCTGGAAATTTGAAGCATAAACAAAGGTGAGGAAAACCTCCTCCGTAGCTTCTTGAAACAGGGCTGACACCGTAATCAATTGGTCTGTTTTGTACACCGGAGTAATTCGCACATTGTTATTCCATACTATCCATATACGACCCAGACGGTGATGTTCGTAGTTTGATAGAAAAGACCATCCTTGAAAAACAGAATCCACAATTCGTTCAGCCTTGTGCTCCTTTACTCTCGTTTCCAATAAGCCTCCAATTTGGAAATTACCATGCTTCACCCATTGTTGCACTACGGAATGTTTTGAAAGTTTATTGAATCCACGAACATTCCAAATAAACCCAGACATTACCTTTTTTTTTTTGAAGCACGCGAAGATTGAGATTTAGTTCGATTTTTCTGGTCTGATCGTGTGGCTGCTAGGACCGTATGTGCCGTTTTAGATGCCCTGGACAGGGGTACTCGAGTTCCTGAATCACGGGCCTCAATAGTTTTTGCAATGGTTTCACCATGCGACAATCCGACCTCTATTTCTGGCATCTCTGTTTCGTTGCTCTCTATTTCGGGCACCTGTACATGTTCCTCACCCACATCCTCCTCAATAATTTCACCCGCCTCTAGCTCCTGGTGATCCCCATTTGTTATTATCTCTAGCTCTGAGCCAGTTTCTTTAATCTCGTCATCCTCCAGAACAGCGTATCTTGAGGGTGTGAAACAAAGAGGAGCATTAATGTTTTGTACCTTCGGGCGAGTCGCCTTATTTGGGGAGATTGAAGTCCAGCTGACAATGCTCTCCGTTTGTGGAGTTGTAGTGGGCAGTGTAGTAGAGGTGGGCAGTGTAGACGTGGTGGGCAGTGGAGACACTGTCACCATTGAAGTCGCTGCCACAGTCGGATTCAATGCTGCAATTGGAGTAGTCGCAACCGCCATTGGTATCACTGCTACCGTTGGAGGCAATTCCACAATCGGAGGGTTTAAAGATTCGGTGACTTGTTGTGGAGTTTCTTTTGGTATTGCCTTTGCTGGAGAACTGTTTCCTCTGCTCTCACTCTGTTGCAGTATTGAGATAGTTGGAGTAACCTTACAAGCATCAGCAAAGTGTCCCCATTTACTACAAGATGGGCATCGAGGAGGTAGCCAAGGGTAGAAGAACTGAACCTCCTCCTTCTTACCGTCAATTTCGAATTTGAACGTTTTGGGTAGATCTTTCATCAAGTCCGCTTCCACGAAGATTTTTGCTTCCTCGAAGTTTTTACATGACTCTGTTTCAGGATGTAACCTCTTAGGTTCTCCCACCGCACTGGAAAGGAAGCTAAGCCCCATCCATGAAAACATAGAATGTGGAACTTTCTTGATGGTGATCCACATCGGCATCATCTTGATTTCCGGTTGGGATTCTTCGATTATTGGACTCCATTTCGAGACAAGCATAGGTATATCCGCGATATTCCACATACCTCTCCTCAAGATGCGAGAACGAACCGCCGGGTCTCGAATGCGAAACTTCACCATCTTTTCGCTAACCACAAACACATCGATTCTCACCGATTTGTCTCCCAACGGCCATATCTTGTTGACAATAACATGTATCTTTGCTACATGTGGAGCTTTCGACACGAATTGTCCAACAAGAAGATCATCCCATAGTGGTTTGTCATCAAGGATTTCAGGAGGAATCACGACCATTCCACTTGAGTTTAGCTGTTCCATATCATACTTCTTAAGAGAAGGTTTGTTCTCCACAATCCGAGCCCACGATTTTCCTTGGGTAGCCTCATGTTGAGATTTGGTGACATCTCCTCCGTCATCCATGGTTTCCGAGGTTACAGTCCACGTCTTCCCTTGATCCACTGCTGTTTGAAATTTTTGAACACCTCCGGAGGCATCGACCCCTGCCTTCGATTGAACAGCCGGAGAGACCGGTCTTGAGAAGGCTTCCTTTCCTCTGTTTTGCTCTGCCGAAGAAGCTACCACCGGTAGGACCTGCGGCTGAGAAGAGCCCATCGCGGAGGATGCCACCTGCTCCACGACTTTTTGCAGACAAGAAAAACAACTTTATCACCTTTGGAAAATCGCCCTTTTGATCGCCTATTTTTCTTTACCTGCTCCAAAAAGGGAAGCGATAATTGTAACCGACAGAGACGTTACCAAATAGGCATTATTCTTGTCACCTACTGCAAGCCAATGTAGCTTAGATTTCTGTTTGAGGTATCCTTCTTCTAGTATTGCTAGTTTGTTCCACTTTATATATGCAGCTTTGTCTATCTCCATGTTTTGAGGTAAAGGATCTTGCACTGTCTGAGCTTGCTTTGCACATAAATCTTCATATGCTTCTTTCGATCTTTTTGAGAGATTTCCCAATTTATCCCTGCTTAGCTCCCGAATCAAAGGCTTGATTGCTTTGAGTTTCTTGGAGAACCGAAACAAAGCCGATGTTGAAACGAATAATGGTTCTGCTTCCTCCCAGAAATCACGTACCATTGATTCAAATTGAGGCAGAGATGTCAATACATTGATGAATTTGAACGGTTTTTGTCTTCGCCTTGTGTTGACATCCAAGTGCATTCTAATACGAAGGTGATCCAAACATCCACCAGGCTCAAAAACGCAATATGACTGTGAGTCACCAAAAGCCTATCCAACTTCTTGCAGATAAGTCCTTCCGGTTGCTTATTACACCATGTAAAAATTGGACCGTGATAACCCAAATCCAACAACGAGCAATAAGAAAACACATCTCTAAAATCTTGCATACCCGATGAATGAGAAGATGCTGCATAGTTTGAGTGCTCCTCACCATCAAGTATTTCATTAAAGTCCCCGCTAATAATCCAAGGCTTGTCCTTAAACATTGGCGAATCTTTATGAGTACGCAGATCATCCCATAATTGTTTCCTCTCTTCCATCAAGTTTGAAGCATAAACAAAGGAACACAAGAATTCCTCCGTGGAACCCTCCAACAAAACTGAAACAGTAATTAGCTGATCCGATTTATATATCGGAGTCATCCTTACCGTATCATTCCATAAAACCCAGATACGCCCCAGCCGGTTGTGCTCATAATTCGAAATAAATGACCATCCATCAAAAACCTTTTCAACAATTTCTTGGGCTTTAGCTTCCTTTACTCTTGTTTCCATAATCCCTCCAAATTGCATATTACTTGAATTCAACCATTTCCTCATAATCGTGTGCTTTGACTGTTGATTAAATCCCCTCACATTCCAAAACTAATGCTTTGCTTTTAGTACCCTTGATGATTGAGATTTTTTCTCAAGTCTTCGTTGATTTTTTAGACCCACGAAAGCTTTGTTCGCCGTTTTTGATGCCCTTTTGAGAGAAGTCCGTAAAGAGCTCAAACGAACCTCCTCATCATCAATGCTTGTTGCGTCTGTCCTGTTTTTAGCTTCCTGCTCCTCCTCTGTTTCTTGGTCTGTACCCGCCACGTTTTCTCTAATTTCACCATCCTCAACATCCTTTGTATCCCCTTTTTCCCCTTCCACCTCTAGAACCGAGAAGCGCGAGGTTGTTGGTGTAATTAGAATAGTGGGACTTTGCTCTTTCGGTCTAACCCCCTTCTGTGGCGAGATTTCAATCCATTTCGACCCCTCCCCTGTTTTGCTTTTGCCTGTGACTTTATACATGAAGTTAAGATTTATGTTGTCTCTTGGATGTTTTTGCTTGTTACGCGAAATCTTGAGGCAAGCCATAAACCTTGAGGATGCAGAAAATGGACCAATGGTCATGGAATCTCGATGATCAAACTCTGTAGGTATTTCTCTTCCTGGTAAGATAGCCGACGTGTAACCAAACGTTTGTGGTTGGATAATCCCTCTTTGTGTTTCTTGGCTCAATTTGTTGCAGTTGGTGAAACTGAGATGTGCCTTTGGAGTGTTTAAAGGGCAAACAACGATCTCTAGTGATTCACAATCTTCTGCCAATAGAGATATGAGTGAATCAGGAAGCTCTGGCAATGATGTTAGCTTTCTGCAGCCAGCTAGATAAAGGAATTGTAACCCGTTAAGACCATTGTTGCAATCTGGAATCTTCTCAATATCTGTGTGGCTCAGGTCTAGCTTCCATAGTGTTTCGTTGAACTGTGTTATGGTCTTGAGATTTCTTGTGCCTCTTATAGAAAGAGACCAGAGACTATACCACATACTAATTGATGTTGGCACCTCTTCTACCACTGTGTCTAATATATCAAGAATCACGATGTTGGTAGAAATCTCTGGGAAACTTCCCAGTCGTGAGCATCCACCCATGTTGATCTTTTGAAGAGATGCCAAGTTGATGTGAGTTGGAACAACTTCTAGACTTTTGCAGGAACTCATCTCTAAGTCCTCTAGTTTATGAAGGTTCTCAATAGAGGATGGAAGCTCAACCAAACTCTCGCAACTAGTCAAATTCAATCTCTCCAGATCTGTAGCATGTGAGAGATCTGGGAGTTCCTTCAAAGCTAGAGAACCATACAAATTCATCTTCTTGAGATTAGTCAGCCGCTGAATGTAAAATCACAAAGCAAAGGAGGAACATCAGAGTATAATGAGAAACTACTTATTCATATTGCCAATATCATATAATAGTTGTCTCTTGTTTCATTGAGACATTTAAATAACTAACCTGGGTTCCTTGCCAAAGGTACTCGAGCTTGCTATGCTTCATATTGATTTGGACAAGATATTCTGTATGAAATGTGGGAGGAAGACACTTGCTTGGGTATGCCTCCCAATCTAGTAACCTTAGACGACGTGGAAACATACAATTTAAAAAAACAACAGAGCATAGTCGATGATAGGATCCATTGGTTATGATCTAAAACAGTTTCCAAATTTCAGATCACCAAGAGGATTAGATATTCAATCACTAAGAAATCTTAAGAGCTAACACACATAAAACATAATAAGAGCATTCTCACAACAATGGCAAATTCATCATCATCTTACCTTTTTGGATTATGTTGTCTTTCTCCTTAATTCAAGCTTCCAATGTTCCTCGGGACTTATTTGAGTGTTTAATAGTGAAAACTGATGGAGAGAGATGAAAAGATTCAAACGAATGAAATATCAGTCCATAGTGAGATACAAAGCTAAACAGAGTATTAGACTCAAAGATGTTAAACAGAAGAGAGTGATACCTTGTCATGTCTTCAAACGCTTTACTCTGGGTTCATCAAACTCATCGCTCCCATCAAAGAGAATTTCATCGTCGTCTTGTTCTGAACTAGATGCATCACTTCCATCATAGAGAATATCATCGTCGTCTTGTTCTGAACTAGATGCATCGCTTCCATCGGTATCGTACTCCATGATCTGAACACCACATTCAATAATGTCGATGTGGGTTGAGGTGCTGAATTCGAACGAAAAGCCATCCATCTTTCTCAAAGATAAAAGCGTCAGCTATAAACAGATGCTTTGTTTCAAGTACATAGACATGAAATACGGTAGGGTACCTTAGATATCGGAGTAATCCCGGGTTCCAACTCAATAACAAACGGATCCGACTGCGAAGGCGGTAATCCTTCCAATGACTGAAACACATCCTGGAAATCCCGAACAACTCGAATATCCTCAATTGCAACCCCTCCAACAGACTCATGCATCACTATCGTCACCAGATACGCCTCGCAGCCCCTGAGAAGCAACTGCTTGGCCTATATCGTGGAAATCACGAGACTCCCGGAAGTCGGTCTCACACCATGATAAAGCAACCTCCACGCCACGACCCGCCCAAAAGTAGCTAACGAATTGCCACCCGCAACCTTAACTACTCCGAGCTGCTCCCCGGAATCATTCTGGATTCCGCTGCTCTCTGCACACTCTGGCTTAATAAAACTGTTCGTAACTCCCGAATCAAACAACACGTGGGACTCATACCCGCCCACAACTAAGGTCCCTACACAATCCCATGTGCATCAGAACCCTACCATCCTAGCACAGACTCACAATTTCCCAACAGACAAAATTCACACAACCTCGAATTTTAAAAAGTCAAGTTCGGAAATACCTGTGATCGGTCTGGTGCTAGATCCACCCGCCTCCGCAGACGTGAACACTCGCGGTGCTGCTGCAATCTGAGACAACGGCTGCACTGCCAATGGCTGCACTACGGCCACCGCCAACTGCTGCAGCTTCGGACACTTGGGCTTAATATGCCTCGTCTCTCTGCAGTGGTAACACACCCGCGTATCCTGGACCCCGACCCGCTGATATGTTGCGTTTTTAACGCATTCTAACCATTGATTTCTGAGTTTTATCGAGTCTTTTCTATATTTTTAGAGTCTTTTCAGGTTAAAACACGTTTGAATGAAGGTTAATGCAAAGGATCAAAAGTTATGGAAGGTTTAGTGAAGACGGGTCCGTTTGGCGAGCAAAAGAAGCAAATAAAGATTTTTAGCAACTGGATCGATCGATCCACCCTCGGATCGATCGATCCGTTTTTTCTTCAAAATGATCGCGGGATCTGCAGCTCGACCCAGCACGAAGAGGATCGATCGATCGGTATCTTTAATAACTGGATCGATCGATCCACCCTCGGATCGATCGATCCATGTTTTCTTCAAAAATTCCGCGGGATCTGCAGCTCGACCCAGCACAAAGGAAATCGATCGATCGATATCTTTAGTAACTGGATCGATCGATCCACTTATTAAAACTGCCCAAAGACAAAAAAATCAGTCACCTAATCTTGCATTATTTTAACCAAAACGTGTTTTCCTTGGCTAAAAACGTGTTTTGGCCATATTTATCTGATTTTGGACTCAATTATTGAGAACACTTCACTTTGGATCATTTTTCTTTGGTTTTCCTCTTCTTGATTTTCTCTCTTTTCTTGCTTTCTTGTTCTTGATCATCTTTTCTTGTTTTTGGATTTTTGTAAGAAGATTTGGGAGATTGTTCTTCATCCTTGTACTCTAATAAGATTTCTCAACTCTATCATCTTTTTACCTTGATTTAATCATGTTTACTTTATCATTTTCTTGTGATTTCTCTTTAATTATGGTTGAGTAGATCATTAGTTAGGTTTTAGGGATTTAAGGGATTTCATGGATCATTGAATTAGACATAGAAATGGATTTATATTTATCTTCATCTATTGTTGTTCTTATTGCTTGAATTAGGATTGATCACCTAGTTCTTGATGTTAGGATGTTTAATTCACCAAAAGTGTAATTAAATACCCGAAAGAACATAGATGAGCAAATTGTCCTTAACCAACGAAAGCTGATGTTAAGGCAATTTGTGAACTTATCAAATCGGTTCGTTAATGCTTGTTTAGAATTCTAGGTTCAGACGACAGTTTAGAATCCTAGGTTGCTAAATAAAGTCTCTAATGCCACGACAGTGGATTGGTTATATATTTATGTTTGAGTTCAAGATTTTCCTGAATTGCTCCCTGAATAATTGTCTGATTCATAATCTTTGATTTTCCGAGCATATCCCTTAAGCCTAACGCTTTTAATTCCATAAGTTTACATCGTTTTAACTGCTATTTTAGTTTCATATTGCAAACAATCACATTTTACTATCTTAGCTTAATTTCAATCTCATATTTTCGTAGTGTAACACTTGGTCTCTGTGGATTCGATCCCTAAAATACTACAACAGTTGCTGTGCACTTGCAGTAGTTTGATAGGGTTAAAACCTCTGCATATCAAGTTTTTGGCGCCGTTGCCGGGGACCAATAGCGTTACCTTCGAAATTCAGTTTGAAATTTAGTCTAAGAAGTTACTAACGAATTTTGTTTTGTTCTTTTGTGTGTTTCAGGTTTTATGCAAAGAAGAAGTCAAGGCTCTGACAACCTTCCCTTTTTCGAAAACCACGCACTTGGAAGAATAGAACGAATTAACAGAGCAAGAACGACATCGAACCAAGTCAACATGGAAGAAGGAAACAATGCTCCTGTGACTGATACTGCAGGGGTTACAAGGGCTGAATTTGAAAGGATACAAGAACAACTGCAGCGGTTGCAACAGGTTCAGCCTGGTATTGGCGATGCAAACACGCCACACACATTCTATCAGAACCGATCTGCGATTAGTCTGCCTGCTCTCAACAGGCAGGACTATCAACTACATCCCCAACTGATAGGATTGGTGAAGAATTACACTTTCCATGGGTTACCTGCTGAGAACCCAATGGAACACATAGAGAACTTTGAGGAGATTTGCAGCACTACCAGGGTAAATGGAGTCCCTGAGGACTGGATCAAGTGCAAGTTGTTCCCTTTTTCTCTAGCAGACAAAGCTTCAAGATGGCTTAAGTCTCTACCGTCTGGATCACTCACAACATGGGATCAATGCAGAGCTGCATTCTTGGATCATTTCTACACCAAATCCAAGACAAATTCTCTGAGGAATAAGATTGCTTCTTTCCAGCAGTTTTTAGGAGAGTCATTCGGTGAGGCTTATGAGAGGTTCAAGGATTATCGGAGAGAGTGTCCTCACCATGGATACTCAGAGGGACAACTTATTAGCATCTTCTATGATGGAGTTGACAGAGAGTCCAAGAACCAACTGAATGCTGCAAGCAATGGAAACTTCATGACCAGAAGTGAGCAAGGAGCATCTGAGCTGATTGAGAATATGGCTGCAAGTTCTATCGCTAGCTCTTCTGAGTATGACAGGTCTAAGCGAGTCAGTGGCGTTGAATCTCAGAAGTACGATGAGTTGAATGAGAAATACAATCAGCTGCTGAAGCAAAATCAGAGGAATGTACAGTTTTGTGAAGATGGAACAGAGGCAATTGTCTACCAAGATTACACTGAGGGAGAGACTAATGAGCAGCAGGAGGTTAATTATGTGAATGGGCAAGGTTTCATGCAAAACAGGGGTTTCAACCAGAACTACAGAAATCATCCGAATTTGTCCTACAGGAGCACAAATGTTGAGAATCCTCAGGACCAGGTTTATCCACAACAGGTGGTCAATCAGGGGAAGGAGAAAATGTATGTGCCAAACGCAGGAATATCTGGCTCTCAAGGGTTTGCAGGACAAAACAGTGGGCAGAATGTGGGATTTCATAAGAACTTTTCACAAGGTTTTCAGAAACCGTTTGTGCAAAACCCAGGTCAGAGCGGATTTCAGGGTGGATTTCAGCCGAAACAACCATTCAACAACTTCAGGCCAGCAGCTCAAGTTCCTTTCCAAACCCCAGTGAATTCTGTTCCAGTGCCACAGGAAAGCAAGCTCGAGCAACTTATGCAGCAGCTTCTAATGAATCAACAAAAGGCTTCTAACGAGATCAATGTCAAGGTGGATAGTATGTACAGTGATCTCAATGGTAAATTTGAAGCTCTCTCATCTCATGTGAAGAAGTTAGACATTCAGATAGCTCAGACTGCTGAGGCAATCAAGAGACCACAGGGAGTTCTACCTGGAAAAGGAGAGCAAAATCCTAGGCTTGAAAATGTCAGTGCCATCACAACCAGGAGTGGGAAAGTGTTGAATCCTACTGCATTGCAAGGTAAAGGTTCTGAGGTAGCCACTGATGAGAAAGAGACTGATGATGCAAAGCCTGAGAAGGTGAACCCGCCTGCAAATGAGGATCCTGCAAGGGAATCATTGCCTCCTCGTATTTATGCTCCAAAGGTTCCATACCCTACTCGCCCTAAAAAGTCAAGAAAGGATTTAGAAGATGCGAAATGCAAGGAGATGATGGATGACCTCACAGTGAAGCTCAGTCTCGTTGATGCAATCCAGATGATTCCCTCGATGAAGAGATATATGAAAGGCTTGGTGACAAGTAAAGTCTCTGCAGAAGAAGATTTCGTTAAAGTCTCAAAGGATTGCAGCGCAGTCCTACATAACAAGATGCCCAGGAAATTGGGAGATCCAGGGAGGTTTGTTTTATCTGTGCAGATTGGGTCAATGACGTTTGCTTGTTCTTTGTGTGATTTAGGTTCAAGCGTCAATTTGATGCCATACTCAGTAGCCAAGCACCTTGGATTCACCAAGTTCAAACCCACTAGAATCTCCTTGGTTTTTGCTGATCGCTCTGTGAAGTTACCGGTTGGAGTTCTTGAGGATCTACATGTGCAGATTGGTAATGTGTTGGTTCCGGCAGATTTTGTAGTCCTCGAGCTCGATGAAGAACCAAAGGATCCTCTCATTTTGGGTAGGCCTTTCTTACGTACTGCTGGAGCTGTGATAGATGTGAAAAATGGGCGAATAGATCTCCAGCTGGGAGATATTATCATGAAGTTCGAGATGGAAAAGTTGCTGAAGAAGCCTATGCTGGATGGGCAGACATTTGTGGTTGACGATTCACTAGAAATCTCGGACAATGATGCAGAAGAGATTCTAGTTGATGATCCTTTAGAGATTGCTTTGACAAGGTCTGCGAGTGAGGATGGTTTTCTGAGTGAGGATGCAACAGGGTATGTTAAGATGATGGATTCGAGCCAGTCAATGGGAAAGATGGTTGCTTACACGAGTTTGGATGCAGCTGTAGAGCGATCTCCAGCAACACCCCTTCCTATGCCATCTACAAATCCATGGAACGAGCTGAAAGCTCCTAAGGTTGAGCTCAAACCACTTCCATCTGGGCTAAGGTATGCGTTTCTAGGCCCTAAGTCTACTTACCCTGTCATCATCAATTCTGAACTGAACAATGCTGAAACTGCTTTGCTTTTGTGTGAGCTTAGAAAGTATCGCAGGGCCTTAGGCTATTCTCTAGATGATATCACAGGAATTTCACTGACCTTTGCATGCACAGGATCTTTCTAGAAGATGAGGCAACCACTTCTATAGAACATCAGAGACGGTTAAACCCGAATCTGAAAGATGTTGTTAAGAAAGAAATTATGAAACTGCTAGAGGCTGATAGCAAGTGGGTTAGCCCTGTCCATGTTGTACCAAAGAAAGGTGGAGTAACTGTGGTTAGGACTGATAAGGATGAATTACTTCCGACTAGAGCTGTCACTGGCCATAGGATGTGAATAGATTATAGAAAGTTGAATTCTGCTACTCGTAAAGATCATTTTCCTTTACCATTTATTGATCAGATGCTTGAGAGATTGGCTAGCCATGCTTACTACTGTTTTCTAGATGGTTATTCTGGTTTCTTTCAGATTCCCATTCATCCAGAAGATTAGGAGAAGACAACATTCACCTGTCCTTATGGCACTTATGCTTATCGCAGAATGCCATTTGGCTTGTGTAATGCACCGGCCACATTCCAAAGATGCATGATGTCAATTTTTACTGACATGATTGAGGACATAATGGAAGTTTTTATGGATGATTTTTCTGTCCATGGATCTTCCTTTTCTGTTTGTCTTTCTCATTTGTGCAGGGTTTTAAAACGCTGTGAGGAGAAACATCTAGTGCTGAATTGGGAGAAGTGTCATTTTATGGTCAGGGATGAGATTTTATTGGGACACAGAATTTCATAAAGCGGTATTGACGTAGACAAGGCGAAGATTGATGTGATGATAAACCTCCAGCCACCTAATTCTGTCAAAGGAGTTCGGAGTTTTCTGGGACATGCTGGGTTCTACAGGAGATTCATCAAGGATTTCTCCAAGATTGTTAGACCAATGACACATCTTTTGTGTAAAGATGTGAAGTTTGACTTCGACAGTAATTGTCTGGAGGCCTTTCATACGATCAAGGGAGCACTTGTCAGCGCACCAATTGTCCAACCGCCAGACTGGGAGTTGCCTTTCGAAGTTATGACAGATGCTAGTGACTATGCAGTTGGAGCAGTATTGGGACAGCGAAAGGAAAAGAAGCTCCATGTCATTTATTATGCTAGCAGGACTCTTGATGAGGCGCAGTGTAAGTATGCTACCACCGAGAAAGAACTTCTGGCTATTGTGTTTGCTTTTGAGAAGTTCAGGTCTTATCTGGTGGGGTCTAAAGTTATTGTTCACACTGATCATGCTGCTTTGAGGTATCTTCTGAAAAAGAAGGATGCAAAACCTAGACTGTTGCGATGGATACTTATGCTGCAGGAGTTCGACTTGGAGATCAAGGATAAGAAAGGAATTGAGAACGGTGTTGCAAACCATCTCTCTAGAATGCGTATAAATGAACATGTCCCCTTAGATGATAGCCTACCTGAGGAGCACATATATGCCATTAGCATTGGCAATATTGTGCATTCCACTCCACCTCCAGAAACCAAGTTTCCTGAGATGCCTTGGTTTGGTGAATTTGCGAACTACTTGGCTGCAGAAAGGGAACCTGATAATTTTGTTGGGTACAGGAAGAAGAAGTTCTTGAGAGACATCAGACACTACTTTTGGGATGAGCCTTATTTGTACAAGCAGTGTTCTGATGGAATTTTCAGAAGATGCGTATCAGAAGAAGAGGTTCCAGGTATCCTGTTTCACTGTCATGGCTCATCTTATGCAGGACACTTTGCTACCTTTAAGACAGTATCTAAGGCTTTACAAGCTGGTTTCTGGTGGCCAACTATGTTTAGAGATGCTCATGCTTTCGTCTCCAAGTGTTATCCATGTCAGCGGCAAGGCAACATAAGCAAGAGAAACGAGATGCCTCAGAATTTCATCTTGGAGGTTGAGCTGTTTGATGTCTGGGGTATTGACTTCATGGGTCCTTTCCCATCTTCATATGGAAATCAATACATTCTCGTTGCAGTAGACTATGTGTCTAAATGGGTTGAAGCGCTGGCTAGCCCGACTAATGATGCTCGAGTGGTTATGAAGATGTTCAAATCGGTGATCTTCCCAAGGTTTGGTGTACCTCGAGTGGTAATCAGTGATGGTGGTTCTCACTTCATCAATAAGGTCTTTGATGGTCTTTTGAAGAAGCATGGTGTCAAGCACAAGGTCGCCACTCATTACCATCCTCAGACGAGTGGACAGGTAGAGATTTCCAACAGGGAGATCAAGAGCATTCTGCAGAAAGTTGTAGGCACTACGAGGAAAGATTGGGCTATCAAGCTTGATGACGCTCTTTGGGCATATAGGACTGCCTACAAGACACCTCTAGGCACGACACCATTTCATCTTGTCTATGGAAAGTCATGTCATCTTCCAGTGGAGTTAGAGTATAAAGCAGCCTGGGCGGTTAAGTTGCTCAACTTTGACATCAAGTCTGCTTCTAAAAGGAGATTGGTACAATTGAATGAGCTGGATGAGATTCGTCATATGGCCTATGAGAATTCGAGAATCTACAAGGAAAGGACAAAGGCTTACCACGATAAGAAGATCATCTCGAGGAACTTTGCTGCAAATGATCAGGTTTTGCTCTTTAATTCTCGCTTGAAACTCTTTCCTGGTAAATTGAGATCGAGATGGTCTGGTCCTTTCACCATCAAAGAAGTGAGACCATATGGAGCTGTAGTGTTGCTGGACGCTGCAGGAGGTAGATTTGTGGTTAATGGTCAGCGCCTAAAGCCATATCTCGCTGACATTGAAATCGCTAGGGGAGATACCGTTCCTCTCGGTGATCCACCTCAAGCCTAAACGGCATCCGAGTCAAGCTCGTGACTTAAAACAAGCGCTTAGTGGGAGGCAACCCACTGGTATGTGTACATAACTCAATTTTTAATTTTCGTTAATTTGGTTTGATTTTTGGTGTGTTTTTTATTTAAAAAAAAAAAAAAAAAAGGGGAGAATGGATCGATCGATCCGATCAGCAACCAAAATTCCGCAGGATCTGTGGATCGATCGGACGCAAAACGGATCGACCAGGACGAAAATCGGATCGAGATTTTAACAAGTGGATCGATCGATCCACTGTTGGATCGATCGATCCACTCTCCAGGTCAGTTTTCTGTTTCGATTTTTTGGGTTCAAACCGGTTTAATTCACTCAAACCAAACCGGAAACAAACAGTTTATTAAAACAGAAACTGATTTATCGATCCATCTTCATCTCTTTCTCCTCCATCAATCGCGATTTTTGTAAGTTTTTGAGCAAAATTTAGTTCAAACCATAACTTCTTCAGTTCTTCACCAAATTGAACGATTTTTGGGTCTATCTCACACGAAATTTCCTCCTCTAACTGATTCTAGCACTCGCTTGGTCGATCTACAAAGGTATGTGTCTCTAAACACAAAATTCGAGTTCGATGTTCTTGAGGAAAAAGGCCATTTTCGTGTTTGATTTGCTCCAATTGGTTAATTCCGTGAGTTTATATGTACTTCTAGAGTGATTTTCGACAAACCCCATGCCTTATTTTTTTCCATTTCAATGGTTGAATTTTTAGGTTGAGAATTTGACAAATTTTGGGGGTTTTAGTAAAAACAAACGGAGTTAGCCTGCATTGGTGTTAAAATTGGTGTTAAAACGGAATAGAAGTGATGTCTATTCTTTGGGTTTTGCAAATTCAACAATTGGTTATGTTTCGAAAAATTCGATAAATATGGATTTTTGTTTGAATTTGTAGGAAATGACAAGACGAGGTGTACCAAAGATTAGACCACCGCAAGCTAACACGTACAACAGCGAGACAAGCGGTGATGAAGAAATTTCGCAACCCGCTCGCCAACCTCCACCTGCTAGGACATCTCAACACGCTCGGTTTTCGCGCACCGCAAAAGGAAAATCTGTAGCTTCCGCTTCTGCCGCTGCTGATGAGACACAGGAAGAACACACATCTCATCCATGGCCTCGCGCTGAAAAGACACCATTCCTTGATGATTCGTTGGTTGAGGAGATTCCACGGATATCAATAGCCGCTATTCAGACCATGACAGGATTTGATTCGCGTCAGCCTGGACATGCTTGGGACCGTTTCAACCGCATTTTCTACAATGGTTTGCTTCAAGTAACGATGGCACCTACCAAATTTGTGTGCGAAGCAACATTGGCGAGAATGGGAATTGGAGAAGATGTCCGAGCAATGCTGACCAAGATGGGGCTTGGCACGATCGCTTACAAGTCCTATCCTCTGTATCCTGAGCTGGTCCGCCAATTCCTTGCATCGGTTGAAGTCCGGTACAAGGATATCGCTATCCATACAGCTTCGGAGGGGACTCTTTCATATTTATGCAGGGGTGTTCACTACGAGTTACCCATACAAACCCTGTGTGAGATATATGGATTTGAGAGGTCATGGGAGCTATGCAGGTTCCCTTATTTTGGAGAGGCTGATGTTCTGTGGAATTTGATTGCAACAGGACCATTTACTACGGCTCAATCTCGTGACGCTAAGCTTAGCCTGATCCGGAATCCTGTGATTCGGGTTGTCGCGAAGATCATTGGTCAATCATTTTCTGGGAAGGAAGAGACGGGTGCTCTAAGGGTAGACGAGTTGTCTTTGATAGACAATGGGCTTCCAGATTCCGTCAGAGCGACTTACCACCAAGAAGCTCCCTTGAGATTGCGCACTAACTTAGGAGCAATGTTTGCTGAGATGCTTGTGAAAAAGAAGCAACGAGGTTTGAACACAAGCGGTAAACAGAAGATTGAGAATTATTGGAAGTCTGTTAACACCGATCTTCCGATATCATAACATTGATTTGCGTGAGACAGAGTGCATCAGGGAGATTGACACGTTCAATGCGAGGTATTTCACTAATGCTCACATCCTTAAGGGAGATTATGAGTACATGTTCTATGACCGAGCAGCAGTTCCTCAGCGATGCAGACTACCTCTTCTGGCTTTCACACCTCCCGTGACAAGGGAAAACTTGGAGTTCGAATTGGACCCTCAGTTCATACTTACCGGTCAACCTCGAACTTCAAGATCACGGAGAGCTGCACGGGAGCAGGTAGATCCCCCACAGCAACCATCTCACGCACATTCTGTAGATGAGCCCGTAATACCGGAGTACAGTGCGGACTACGATCTTCTACCGCTTGCTGAAGACGCTTCATACACCGAACGCATCGCATGGTTGGTGGATTCGCATAGGAAGCAGCACACGATGTTACAGAAGATATTTGGAGTGCTCGGACGACTCACATGTATGCAGCCATCTTCTTCTTCTCGACATCGTACTCGTGCAGCAGCGGATGACGCGAGAGCTGGTCCCAGTATTGCTGGACATGGGACTTCAGACCAGGGAGGTCAGGCTGGAGAGACACGCCTACCTAGGCGTCGGAGGGCACCAGGGGATAGCCGGAGCGCAAGCTCCGGAGAGTATTGATTCTGTTATTTCTCCCCCTCTACTTTATCTACATCTATTTAAGATATTTAGAACTTTCGCGTATGTCGTACCTTTCTTCTGATTTATTTTCCACCGAGACGGTGTGAAGTAAGTCCGGGGGAGGGTATTTGCTGGGACTAACGCCATTTTCTTTGCTTTGTTTTATGTGAACCTTTTTGGTATTTATATTTGTTTTGTGTGTTTTATGTTTTATTGAGTCAAGAGCTTCATGATTAGGAAACTATGATGATATATATCTCTTTGTTTACCGACCATTTCATTTAAGTGACATTGATGCAGAATGAATTCCAATCCGACCAATGAAAAATACAAAGACTTACCGGTTAACTAGAGACGTCTCTCGTTTCCAACAAGTTCCACCAAGTCTGAGCTAATTGCACCCTTAATGGAATGACTGCTGTCCATAGAGCTTGATTCCTCGTTCATACTTGATATATTCACCCCGTGTAATTTACTGAAAAAAAAAAAAAGAGTTAATTTTGGCTCAAAGGTTTAAAATAGCACAAAAGAGTTCACGACGCTGTCTCCTCATAAGGAACAACACTAGTGAGTGCTATTCTAAAACTGTAACGGAACAAAAGAGTTCACGACGCTGTCTCCTCACAAGGAACAACACTAGTGAGTTCCGTTACGAGACCAAAGCAATTATGGGGAGAGGAAGAATAATAAATGTTGTATTGGTGATATATCATGATATAGTACGGGAATGAATCTAAAAGGTTCTTGGCACTGGGATTGACAATGAGGTTAGCAAGGATGACTTGTGGAAAGTGTTGCGAAATTTGAGATGGATTGGGGATATTGGATAAGTTTGAGGAGAAGTACATAGTGACTCGGTTGGGTTCATCCTTGCAGAATGTGGATTGCAATTTTAGTGGTCATTGGACGTTTTAAAAGAGAAGTTGAGTTTCCGTATTTTCAAACCTCTTTCACTGGCTTAGTTTTCTGTTTTGCTTGAGGTCAAGCAAAAGACTAAGTCCGGGGGAGTTGATATGTTGCGTTTTTAACGCATTCTAACCATTGATTTCTGAGTTTTATCGAGTCTTTTCTATATTTTTAGAGTCTTTTCAGGTTAAAACATGTTTGAATGAAGGTTAATGCAAAGGATCAAAAGTTATGGAAGGTTTAGTGAAGACGGGTCCGTTTGGCGAGCAAAAGAAGCAAATAAAGATTTTTAGCAACTGGATCGATCGATCCACCCTCGGATCGATCGATCCGTTTTTTCTTCAAAATGATCGCGGGATCTGCAGCTCGACCCAGCACGAAGAGGATCGATCGATCGGTATCTTTAGTAACTGGATCGATCGATCCACCCTCGGATCGATCGATCCATGTTTTCTTCAAAAATTCCGCGGGGTCTGCAGCTCGACCCAGCACAAAGGAAATCGATCGATCGATATCTTTAGTAACTGGATCGATCGATCCACTTATTAAAACTGCCCAAAGACAAAAAAAAATCAGTCACCTAATCTTGCATTATTTTAACCAAAACGTGTTTTCCTTGGCTAAAAACGTGTTTTGGCCATATTTATCTGATTTTGGACTCAATTATTGAGAACACTTCACTTTGGATCATTTTTCTTTGGTTTTCCTCTTCTTGATTTTCTCTCTTTTCTTGCTTTCTTGTTCTTGATCATCTTTTCTTGTTTTTGGATTTTTGTAAGAAGATTTGGGAGATTGTTCTTCATCCTTGTACTCTAATAAGATTTCTCAACTCTATCATCTTTTTACCTTGATTTAATCATGTTTACTTTATCATTTTCTTGTGATTTCTCTTTAATTATGGCTGAGTAGATCATTAGTTAGGTTTTAGGGATTTAAGGGATTTCATGGATCATTGAATTAGACATAGAAAGGGATTTGTATTTATCTTCATCTATTGTTGTTCTTATTGCTTGAATTAGGATTGATCACCTAGTTCTTGATGTTAGGATGTTTAATTCACCAAAAGTGTAATTAAATACCCGAAAGAACATAGATGAGCAAATTGTCCTTAACCAACGAAAGCTGATGTTAAGGCAATTTGTGAACTTATCAAATCGGTTCGTTAATGCTTGTTTAGAATTCTAGGTTCAGACGACAGTTTAGAATCCTAGGTTGCTAAATAAAGTCTCTAATGCCACGACAGTGGATTGGTTATATATTTATGTTTGAGTTCAAGATTTTCCTGAGTTGCTCCCTGAATAATTGTCTGATTCATAATCTTTGATTTCCCGAGAATATCCCTTAAGCCTAACGCTTTTAATTCCATAAGTTTACATCGTTTTAACTGCTATTTTAGTTTCATATTGCAAACAATCACATTTTACCATCTTAGCTTAATTTCAATCTCATATTTTCGTAGTGTAACACTTGGTCTCTGTGGATTCGATCCCTAAAATACTACAACAGTTGCTGTGCACTTGTAGTAGTTTCATAGGGTTAAAACCTCTGCATATCACCCGCACATCCCGAGTCCCGGTCCCGGTCCTTTTCGGACAGCTCGCCACACGATGGGACATGCTCCCACACCCGTAGCATCCCGAACCACCCTGACTAGCCCCTGAAGTGCCCTCCTACTTCCTCTTCTGTCCCTGAGCAGGCTTGCCGCCCCTGCCTGAACTCACCTGCTGCTAAGATCTCCTCGGCTGCTGCTGCTGCACCGGTGGACTAACCACCACAACCTACTCCCCGAGATCCTCCTCGATCGCAGCAGCCATCTCAACCAGCTCCGCCCTTGTGGCGAACCTACTCGCCCTGTAGCGAATCCTCAAATCTGGACGAAGTCCTCTCAAGAACCTCCTAACCTGGGCATCTTCGCCCTCCATGTCTCTCCCTGCATGTACCAGAAGTCGACTGAACTTAGCATCGAACTCCCTCACTGACTGATCTCCCTGAGTCAGGTCCAGAAACCTAGACTCCAAACGGTCCACCGCCTCCTGCGGGAAATACTTGGCGTTAAACTCTGCCAAGAAATCCTCCCAAACCATCTCGGCATGCACCCTCCTGGCCTCTACACCTCTCCACCAGAGATGCGCATCACCCTCTAGATAATGTACCGCCAGATCCACTCTGTATCCCTCTGGACACCTGATGGAGCGAAAGTTACGCTCTAACCTCATCCGCCACCCATCAGCCTCCTCGGGCCTAGCACCTCCTCTACCCCAGCGATACCCGGCTGCACCCCAGCCATACCCAGCTGCACCCTAGCCATACCCGACTGCACCCCAGGAGCATGACCCGGAGCAGGCACCCCTCCCGGTAACCTCTCCAGAATCATCTGTAGTAGACCCGCCAGACGATCATCTCGATCCGGGGCAACGCCTACGGCAGCACCCCCACCAGGGCCCACCGCACCGCCAGCTACACCGGGACCCGCACCAGCCCCTACAGCCCTCTCACTGGAACCCGTAGCTGCCACACCCACGGACCCCTCCTGAAACGCCTGCGAGTCAGCTACTCGCTCCTGCGTAGTCTCTTGGGATATCCACGTGGCAGCAGACTCACTCCCAAGTCCCCGCCCACGTCCACGCCCAGCACGACCACCACGGCCCCCGCGACCTCTGCCTCTAGTAACCCTAGCCATCACTCTGCACTCAACCGCAGAATACTAAGTACTAGAAAATAGAAATCACATAAACACATACCGAGAAATCTCATTGAAGGCTCGGAAGGAATGATCTAGGCTCTGATACCAAACTGTGACGACCCAACCCGTCAAATACAAAAAAAATTTTGACCCGGATCACTATTATCATAAATAGTGATCCTCAACGGTCCAATAAACAAATAGCACGGAAACAATGATTCAAACAATCAATTACAATTATCATTTAACAAGCCCATACTTATTAATTACTAGTTCAATTCGGTAATACACATAGTTCTGAAATTGCTAACACCCTAGCAATTCTAACTTATTACACAAAAACGAGCCACTAGATCATCCCCTCGTCCCGGCCATGATTCCACGATCACTGACTATCTTTACCTGCATCACATGGTTATAAGAGATGCGTGAGTATTATCATAAATACCCAGTGAGACGGTCATCCCATCTACTTGGCTATACACACAGGCATAAGAAAATGATACAATACCAGGGTTATCAAGCAACACGCAAGACACGACAAATAATCAACCGCGAATCATCACATTCGCCTGTGCGTCGATCGATGCACCAAACACGCGTCGATCGACGCATAACCATGGCGTCAATCGATGCTGCTCCTGCGTCGCTCGACGCAAGCACCCTGCGTCGATCGACGCACGAAACGCATAAACCGAAATCGAACCTATCCTCTCACGGATCGATTCCCGGAACTCGTTTCCATCAATCTCCGACACAAAGCCCACCAATACATCATGAAATACACCCGCAAACAATAACAAATCGCATAGAACCTACCAATCAACGTGAAATCCAAACATAAGCAACAATCAATCGTATCCTATCAAAACCTTTACCCAGATAAGCCATGGTCACGCACTCACCTCGATTTCGGATAGAAAAGGCTATGAAATCGACGAAAAACACGAAGAACACGACGAACACGAAATTCGAAATCCGAAATCCTTCACCGTATGATCCTCTCACGCTCTCACAACCTCACAAACACCAACACAAGTCTAATAAGAATGAGAAACACGAAGGAAACAACAACAACAACCTCTCCTCTCAATCCTCTCACTTTCTCTCTCAAAAACACTGTTATTCTGCCTAGAAATCCGATTTTTGACTTAAATAGCCAGCCTGCCGACATTTGCGTCGATCGACGCAAGTCACTTGCGTCGATCACCAAAAATCCATTTTTGGTTCACGGGCGTTACAATTTTAAACAAATTTGGCACAATATTATGAAATATGATTTGAAGTGTAATTTAAAATTTTGCATAATAGAGCTTGATAATACACAATTTTATTTTATAAAATATAAAAAAACTAACTACATATAGATTATTTAATTACTATTTTATACTACTGTGTATTTGATTTGTAATAATAAAAACCTAAGGCAGTTACAAAAAGACATGCTTCCCATGTTAAAAGACTTCTAATAAAAAGTTCTAAGAATCTCTCGTTTGAAAATCCATTCTCATCGCTTTTCTTTAAAACAATACTTTTATCTTTTGTTATTTTTTTTATTTGTTGAGACTTAGTGATGTGAGATAGCTCAATCAGAATCATAAAACGCAAAAGTCAAAGTCTTAAAACGGAGCATTGTGCTCTCATAATTTGATAAATTATTCATAAGTTAAAAGAAAAAAAAATCCAAACTTACGTAGAAATAAAATAAAATAAAAACATTGATCCACCATAAAACACTCTTAAGAACCAATTTCTCACATTAGACCAAAACTGCAAGTGCTTATCTAAAATCACAACCTTCTTTAGCAAATTTGAAGTATTTTTTTTTTCGGAAGATAAAGATCAAAGAGTGTTTCTCGAATTTACATGTGGGTAAAGTCAAAAATGGAGATATGCCCCAGCTTTTTCTCTTCATTATGTTTCGATGTCTACTCTTAAGAGTCTTCAAAACACGCATAATCATTGAATTAGTTTTAAAACTGCAGCCATTACCAAACAGTAATATCCAAAAGAAAGTGTGAAATATATATACAGGACAAAAAAAAAATGAAGATTATCAATAAAGAAGCCTAGCTTAAAATAATTAAAATACTTGTTACCTCAGTCGTCGAGTGATTTCAGCCATGCGTCTACAAAACGAATTAGAAGTATACAGTTTAAGTCAGAATAAAACTCCCAAGAGTAAATGATATCAAAAGAGAACAAAATATATATATATATATATATATATGTGTGTGTGTGTGTATCTGCATGAAAAAGTATTTTCAACATAAACCATAAAAAACTATTAAGATTGAAGCAATTTTTAGAAATAATAAGAAACTACTAATCACTTTCTAACAATAGATATTGATAACTCGTGAGTATAAAAGTAACCTAAATCCTTCAATCTTTATATTTATCACTCGTTACCAAACTATTTTCGGATATCTCTCTTTCACTTGGCCTTTTTTATTTCTTTACCAAGTGACCTTAGAAGGCTCAAAATTGAGTTTGACTTGACTGGAATAACTAAAAGAACCCTAACTTCAAAAGAAATCTCTAGAGAATTACTGCATCTATAATATTCGAGAACAAAGTAGAAACATAAATTTTTATCACCAGAAAAAAAAAAAAAAAATATATATATATATAAGAACCTTGATACTGACATAAAGCTAGCTAGAGTTAGAGATTTTAAGACCAAACCTTGGAAAACTCATTGAGGGCGCCGTTTTCTACTCGAGGTCATATTCGTTGTTGTCCTTACACTCCTTCATTCTTCTTCTGCTAACTATGAAGAAATCAAAGTAAACAAAACTTAGAGTTCCTAATTTTTTTATCATCGAAAAACTCCACATAAATTAACTATAATATTAACTCCGACACAAGAGAAATTCCGACCGTATAAGACAATTTGGATGAATCAATACTTGAAACCATTGACATGATTTGATTATTAGACCCTTCAGCTCTGACTCATCTTGAACAAAAGAAAAACATGATCATTAACCTTGATAAAGTGGAAGAAAGTTACAAAAACATTACCTTGTTTTCAGAAACATAATCAATATGCGAAATCTACAAAACGTTAAACAATCACACCACTAATCGAATATATATATATATATATATATATATATATATATATATATATATAAATGAAAAGATAGAAGAGCATTATGTAAACGAACCTGTAAGAAAAGAAAAAAATTTAAATATAAACAAAACAGAAGAGAAAACCACGATGAAGCAAATTTATAAAGAAAAAACAGAGAGGTAATGATTTGGTTAAGTGTTATTATAAAAGAAAAGAGAAGGAATTTATATATAAGCATCAATGTAGATCATATCGTTAGACTAGGGTTTATCAATCAATAATTTAATTTAATACTTCTTGCTTTCGAAGCTAAAATATGAAACCTAATTGATGAATCAGTGAACCACAGCTCTTGAGACTCCCACAAAAACAAAACAAAAAAAACAAAGCAAAAAAATTTAAAGAAGATAATTTTTCTAGAGAAACAAATTATAGTTTAATCGAAAGAAAAAAAATTATGGAAGAACATGCACCTATATTGTGACACGATGAACTTTTTGTAAGAAGATTATGGAAAAAATCATCACCATGAACCTGCTGGAAGAAAATGATGGACAAAATATATTAGGATCAATGAAAAAATAATTAAAAAAATGCAAGAACATATTGTGACGAAACCCTAAAACACATATATATACACAATAAGAAGTATGAAACGGAAAAATGTATGAAACGAAAAGAAAAAAAAAGTATGAAACGAAACATAGTGAGAACCAAAAACGATGGTTATATAAGAATAATAGATGCACTTAGGGTTTTAAATAGGCGCAGCTAGGGTTTTTTTTCTAAAAATATATTTATGGACCACGTTTTTAGCATATGAGATCAGTTTTAATATTTGGTAGCACACAGAATAATTAAAGCCCAAACAAAAAAAAATTCAATCAAACTCATCTATTATTATATCAGAAAATCGTGACCCACTAATAGTGATGGCATGGATATGTAATTTCAAGATTCATTAAGGGTATTTTCGGTAGACCAAATCTTAAACTCACTCTAGAACTGCCACATAGAATCAGCGACTTCATATATATAATAGTATAGATGCACTTAGGGTTTTAAATAGGCGCAGCTAGGGTTTTTTTTCTAAAAATATATTTATGGACCACGTTTTTAGCATATGAGATCAGTTTTAATATTTGGTAGCACACAGAATAATTAAAGCCCAAACAAAAAAAAATTCAATCAAACTCATCTATTCTTATATCAGAAAATCGTGACCCACTAATAGTGATGGCATGGATATGTAATTTCAAGATTCATTAAGGGTATTTTCGGTAGACCAAATCTTAAACTCACTCTAGAACTGCCACATAGGATCAGCGACTTCATATATATAATAGTATAGATGCAGCCATGTCATTATAATTCCCATCATTATTAGTGTGTATTAACTTACTATACTATAAACTTACAAAGGAAAGACATTAAAGTTGACCAGTTATAACTATACTATTCAATTTAAGATCAAGTTTTAATTAAGTAGAGTTTTGTATAGTCGACGGCATGAGATGAGTCCTTACGTTTTCTTTAAGCTGTTTGACTATGACCATGACCATGACCATGACCAACCAAACAAATGTTTGCACACGATAAATAAATATATTTATGACTTAACAAGTTAATTAAAAAACAACTTAACAAGTTAATTAAAAAACAAATGTTGTCACAGTTAATTAAAACTCGCTCTTTATGGATTTGATTATCGCTTGAAAGAATTTTGATATTTTTGAGCCAAGTAATCATAAAAGTAAGCTTAAATGTTGACATGATGTAACTGTATACCTAACAAATTTATACGTTAGTAAAAAAAAATTATTTATTTATTTATTTATTTATACGTTAGTAAAATTAGTCGGCTTAACTCGAATCACCTATATATTATAACAGAAACATTACGAAATCGTAGACAAATTTGAGTTTTCATCATTGTAAGAGAATCGCTCAACATAAATCCATCATGTGAACTTTCTAAATCATTCGACTAAGTATTGATCTTAACGTTTCTATTGTATAAGTTAGAAGTTGACTAGGAGAAAAGGCTAATACTTTTCCATTGTAACACTATTCCTAGTAAACACAAACAAAAAGTTAACAAAACAAAATTATGATTTGATTTTGACGTCCTTGTTGTAACATGTTTCTAACCATATCGTCGTGATGAACAAAAGAATTGTAGAAATTTGCCATCGATTAGTTGTACATTTTGTAATCCGGACCAGAAATACATTAATTAACTCATGAGTGCAAGTATCTTATATAATATAGTAAGGTTTCTCAAAGTTCAAGCCATGAGAAGCTGCCATGTGTATTTTAATTTTTTTTACATTTGTCTTTTCAATTTATTTATTAAAAAGAAAATAATAATTAAGTGCCTTTAATAACTTTAACAATTAATTATAACAATTTAATAACTAATTTTTATGTAAATTAATTCTAACAAGTTATAACTAAGTGTATTGTGTACATTTATATAATTTTTAAGTAAATTATAATATAAATTTCTATATAAATTTATGTATAGAAAAAAATATTTTTTTTTCTTTTATGTAGGTACGTAGTTGTCATTTTAAAAAAAAAATCACAAATCTTATATAATATAGTAAGGTTTCTCAAAATTCAAGCCATGAGAGGTTGCCATGTGTCCTTTAATTTTTTTTACATTTATCTTTTAAATTTATTTACTAAAAAGAAAAGAATAATTAAGTGCCTTTAATAACTTTAACAATTAATTATAACAATTTAATAACTAATTCTTATGTAAATTAATTTTAACAAGTTACAACTAAGTGTTTTGTGTACATTTATATAATTTTTAAGTAAATTATAATATAACTTTCTATATAAATTTATGTATAGAAGAAAATATTTTTTTTTTATGTAGGTACGTAGTTGTCATTTAAAAAAAAAAAATCACAAAAGAAAGCATGAACAAAAAAAATGATGTGAAAACATTAAACAGTGATTTTAGAACTTATAGGGCTGGTAAATCCAACAAGTCTGATTGGAGAATTAGAGTTTACAAGTTTTTAAAAATGCTTTCATAGTTTTTAAAACTTATTTATCAATCACCCTCTAATGCAATTGAAATAATTTATGTTGGACAAAGTAATTTTCCTAACCAAGACTCTCGAAAAAAAACTTTATTCCATCACAAATTGTAAATCCAGAAAAATAGAATCATTTTACCAACAAATTGATGTGAAAGATAAAAATCACAACAAAGTGATAAATAGCGTGAGAAACAAAAAAAATCAAACATCAATTATTCTTTTCTTATTCAAAGTTCTAATGAAATAAAACAAAATATGTATTCTAACACCTCTGTTGAGATTATATAGCTGTCTCGGTAGAAGCAAAACATATTACAACTTGTCTGATCTATAGGTTTTAAATTGCGTATTTGATGCAAAAAAGATGACCAATCATTTTTTAGGAAACGGTAGTGAATATTGATTTAGACATACAAATTAAGGATTTGTACCAAAGAAGATGTCTTACATATGCTATAATTTTTACTAATGAATATATATATATATATATATATATATAAAATGGTGTGTATGTCTAACTATTTGCTACAAATGTTTTATCTTCTAACTTAAATAATTATTTACTATAAACACCAAATTTATATAATATTAAATACACAATTAATAACTAAAAATTATTAATTTAACTGTTATCATATTAATTTTTAAACCCCACACAAAGCGTGGGCAATCGCTAGTTTTACTATAAACTATCCATTTTTCGTCATCATTAATTAAACAGCATATGTTAAAGAAAATGATTGATCATAAATATTCAGAGATTTAAAAACATTAAGATATGTCTATATATGTTTCTGTTAGGATTTAGAGGCTCAAAGTCCACAACTTTATGAGCATAAATCACAGCACAAACCAAGCTATGAAGTTGTTGATGTCAAAAACAAGACTAGCTTAGAAACAGAGAGTTACACAAGCATAAAACATACTGTAACGAAAGCAGAGTATGTAGAGATGGAGATAAAAGAGAGAATGAGAAGATGGGAACACACACATTTAAGGAGTTCACACCTATTACCGAGGGCTATATCTCCCCAAAACTTGCTCGGAATCCACTAGAAGGATAACATATTACAAGAAATACAAGTGATTTATAGTAAATCACTCATGAACTCACAAATTAATATCTCTATGTATCACTTGAGAAACCCACCCCAAAGCTTATGCTTTTACATGTTTCTCTCACCCTTCTATATATTTGGTGTGGCTCACCTTTCTCTCTCACGTTTGCAATCTCTTATATCGAGGAGACATTCACAAACCTACTTCACAAGAAGACAAAAAGGAAAGGCTCCTTTTTGTGGTCCCAAAAGCTTGATCTAACTATAGTCAAGTTAATTTAAACTATAGTTCCTCTCATGTTTGGACTTGTAAAACTTGCAAATCAAGTTCTCATCTTCACAGTTTCTATAGCTGAAATTGATTGGGCGAGAATATAGTTTTTATGTATTTATTTTATAAACATATATAATTCTATTTTATAAAATTGATTTCTAATATTAAAAAATCTCAGTTTTTTAATAATTTTAATCAAATATTTAGAAACAAAGAAAATGGTAAGCATTAATCCAAATTGTAATTGATTACAACTAGGACTCGATGCCCGCGATTTTGCGGGGAAAATAAGATATTTGTTAAAAAAAATTAAAATTAAATTTAATATGATAATAAATAAGTATACAATGTAAATGTAAAAATATTTTTGAATGGTAGAAATAAAAAGATGAAAATGTATTTCCAAACACACAACAATACAAACTATTTTTTAGAATTATGGAAAACTTGTTATAAATGAAAAGACTAAAATATTATGAAAATGTGACGCAAGCATATAATAAATTAACAACAATAAACGAGTTTTTCACAAAAGATACAACTATATAATTAATTAATAACTATAAAACCGTTTTCGCGAATAGAATCAACCGAATAAGATTCATTAATAACTATTAAAACATTTTTTTCTGAAAAGATGCAACACTAAAATGCATTAATAACCATAAAATAGTTTATTCTCGAAAACACACTACCATATAATGCTTTATATTTATAAAACGGATTTTTAAAAAAATGCAACTTTATGATGTATTAATAACCATAAAATGCTTTTTACAAAGAGATGCAACCATATGAAACATAATAATAATAAAACAATTTTTTGAAAAGATGTAATTTTACATAGACCAATATTTTCAAAAGACGCAATCCAACGATGCATTAATAAACATTAAACGAAATTTTTAGAAAAGATGTAATCCTAAGATGAATTAATAACAACAAAACAATAACTATTTAGAAATATAACCTTAAAATGCATTAATAACCATAAAACGGTTTTTTGAAAAGAAGCAACCCTAAGAGACATTAATAACTAAAAATGATTTTTTCGAAAAAACACAAACCTAAGAGACACTAATAACCATAAAAAAAAAAATTTTAGAAGACGAAACCCGAGCATTAATAACCTAGAATGTAAACTATCAAAAAGTTTCTCGAGAAGATACATCTTTACATAAATCAATTTTTTTTCTAAAAAACGCAACATTAGGATGCTTTAATAACCATAAAACTAAATTTCTTAAAAAAAGTAACCTTAGGATGTATTATTAACCACAAAATGGTTTTTACTAAGAAGACGTAATCAAATCATATATTAATAATTATAAAACGGTTTCTTTAGAATGCCACAGTTCTCAAATATATTGCTAACCATAAAAAAAATTTTGACGTTTTTTATCACATCATGTTTTAAGTGAATTTTAAAGTTAGTAATCATAAATGAAAAAAACGTTCAATGAAACAAATATAAAGAGTTTGAAAAACACAAATCTATAGAGCAGTGTTTTTTGAAAAGATGCAACCATAGAGATTAAAAACCATAAAACGTTTTTTTCGAAATGGCGCAATCCTAAAGACACTAATAACCATAAATGGAATATCTTGAAAAGATGCAACTCTAGCATTAAAAACCATAAATATATGTAAAACGGTTTTTTCCGAAAAAATGCAACCCTTGAAAATAATCATAAAGTGGTTATACTAAAAATACGCAATTTTTGGAAATCGGTTACTTTTGAAAGGACACAACCACAAAACAGTTATATTGAAAATGCATAGCCCTTGGAAATAACGATAAAGTGGTTATATTGAAAAAACGCAATCTTTGAAAATAACAATAAAAGGATTATTTTGAAAAAACACAACCATAAACGGTTATCTAGATATTAAATGCAACTTTTGGAAATAATTAGAAAGCGATTATATTAAAAAGACGCAATTTTTGGAAATAACAATAAAACGGTTTTTTATGAAGGACAAAATCTTAAATAACCATAAGCGATTATATAAAAAAAGACAACTTTTGAAAAAGAGGTTATATAAAAAAAAGACAACTCTTAGAAATAATTATAAAGCGGTTATATTGAATGAAACAATCTGACCAGTTTTTTTTTTTTAACATTGGATTCGAATTAGCATTCCCATAAATGTTAACTCTCAATAACCCCATCAACCAATCAATCGAACAGCGGAAAAAAAGACAATTAACCAAGTAACCCATTCAATAACTCAATCCAGAACACAACTTGTAACGCCCGTAAACCAAAAATTGAAAGTTTGGTTGATTTGTGTTAAATGGATGGGTTGAGGTTTGGTTTTGGCTCAGGTTTGTGGGTTGTGGGTTTATTGGGATTAGGCCAAAAACCAAACCTCAACCCATCCATTTAACAACACAAATCAACCAAACTTCCAATTTTTGGTTTACGGGCGTTACATTGAATAAACACAATTTCTCAAAATAATCAATAAACGATTTTTTTCCGAAAAGACGCAATTTTTGAAAATAACTATAACTCGGTTATTTTTGAAAGAACACAACCATAAAGCGGTTATCTATATAGTAGATGCAACCTTTGGAAATAACCATTATACGATTACATCGAAAAAACACAACTCTATAAAAAACAGTTATATAAAAAAGATGCAACCCTTGGAAATAACCATTAAACTGTTATTTCCGAAAAGACACAACCTTAAATAACCATATAGCGGTTATATCGTAGATGCAACATTTATAAAATCGGTTATATGGTAAAACGCAACCCTTGGCCCACAAAAAAAATGTTTCCCTTTCCGCACTCATTTCACGGATTGGAACCATAGCTATTCGTCAAACCAATATAACAATTCATGGATTTTTAGGCCATTTAAATTTATTCATTTTTAATTTAGAATTTTTAATTCGTCCGTTGCATTTAAAAAATATAGTTGATAACCAAATTGCCTCTATTTTGTAGTAATGTTAACGCGGTTTCAATATTTCGATGTATTACAACCCATAAAAATTTCTTTTAAATATAAAAATTAATGTTTCCATGGAGAATTGTTAGATTTTATTAGTTTTTTTTATATGTAAAATTTGCCATAAAATCTGTATTTTCTAAAAAAATCTAAAATTCTTTACACAGTCAAGAATTTTTGGAACTTTTAGAATAATAAAAAGTTTAATACTATTAAATAATTAAATTTAATCGAACAACTTTTTTTATCTTTGCTATGTGTTAAGTTAATTACAGAAACAGTAGGCATGATTAACAAAATGTTCAACGGGATAAAAAAGTGAAAAGATATACCCCCTCCGTTTCAAAATATAAGTTGTTTTAGTTAAAGTCGCGACTATTAAGAAACTACTTTTTAAAAAAATATATATAATTTAATATATATATAATATAAATAATTTACCAAATAAAAAGGAAACTGCAGAATATTATTGGTCACACAGTATTTAATAAAGTTAAAAAATACATAAGATTGTCAAAACAACTTATATTTTGAAATAAAAAAACCTCCAAAATAACTTATATTTTGAAACGGAGAGAGTAATATAGGCGAAACGGTTTATTTTGAAAAGACGCAACCCTTAAAAATAACTATAAAGCAGTTATGTCGAAAAGACGCAACTCTTGACAAAACGGTTATATCTGAAACACGCATTTTTTGACAAAACGATTATATCGAGAAAATGCAACTTTTTGAAATAACCACCAAACAGTTTTTTTACGAAAAGACACAACCTTTCGAAAAGATGCAACCCTTAAAAACAAACATTATATATAAACCGAGAAGTCATATCCCAAAAATATTCATTTTTTTTTTTTTGCTATTATATATAGATTACTTTGAAAACAAAAAAAAAAAAAAAGAGAAAGGAAAAATCAAAACATATGTCTAATTTAAAAGGGATTATGGATTAGATAAAGATATTTTGGTTAATAAATGAAATATTGTAGTGTTCGGAAAACAAAGTTAAGTAAACATATGGAAATTTAATAGCAAAGCAAAAAAATGGAAACAAGAAAAAAGATATGGAAACCTAAATATAATAGGAAGTGAATGTAAAACTCTATAAAAAGTGGGGCTTGTATTGTAGCACTAAAAAATCACAATCTCTTCTTCCAAATATTTATTTGCAGACTCTCTCTCCGTGTCTTCGGAAGATTAAGCTTCGTGTTCTCCAAGCAAAAACACAATCATCATGTCTTTGTCTTCAAGAACCGCTTTGATCGTGTTGTGTTTCCTCTTCCTGTTGATTCCATCCTCTACTACAGCAACAACAGATCAAGAACTTAAAGCTTCTATATGTGAATCTGACAGCTTCAAAAACGGAAAACGTCTTCGTTCATGCACGGATCTTCCGGTGTTAGACTCGTTTCTACACTTTAGTTATGTCCGAGAAACCGGAGTTCTCGATGTTGCTTACCGTCACGCCAATCTAGTCTTCTAGTTGGATCGCTTGGGCTATAAACCCTACAAAGAAAGGCATGTTCGGTGCTCAAGCTCTTGTGGCTTATCGTAACTCAACCTCTGGTTCTTTGCGTGCTTATACTTCCTCCATAACTAGCTACTCAACTATGCTTCAAGAATCTCCTCTTAGCTTCCGTGTAAGCCAAGTTTCCGCTGAGTATCTCAATGGAGAGATGACGATTTTCGCGACTCTAGTCTTGCCTCTTAACACAACCTTCGTGAATCACTTGTGGCAAGACGGTCCCGTTGAAGGAAGGAAATAGACTTGGGATGCACGCAATGAGTGGAGACCATCTAAAATCTATGGCTACTTTGGATTTGCTTTCTGGTCAAGTAACCGCTACGAAATCAGTAAACGGAAACATGTTGCTCGTCAAGCGAATCCACGGACTGATAAACGCAGTGAGTTGGGGAATTCTAATGCCTATTGGAGATATGGCTGGAAGATACATGAAGACCTACGAAAAGAGCATCATTAATGGGATCTTTGTTGCACTTGTAGGTGCGCTCGTAGGTTTTCTACCGAAAGCTATACTTCCACGTAGCTCCTCCAAGGTCTGTACTCCATTCTTGGCCGATCCCCTCAAGAACATCACCTTCCGAGCTTACGACACTTTAACCCTCCTCGTCTTGGTCATGTGGGCAGCTATGTTCTTGGCTCCTCGTAGGAACAGAGGTAGGAGATTAGGAAGAATCCTGGATGTTCTGTCACTGTCCTCGGCACTAGCCGTAAACTGTCTTCTAACTGGTCATCATTAAAAGTAAAATTGATTAAAAAAATTACTTAAAACCCTTTACGAATGTCTTGGATAATGATGTTTTTTTAATTATTTTTACTTTTAATGATGACCAGTTAGAAGACAGGTTACGGCTAGTGCCGAGGACAGTGACAGAACATCCAAATTCTTCCTAATCTCCTACCTCTGTTCCTACGAGGAGCCAAGAACATAGCTGCCCACATGACCAAGACGAGGAGGGTTAAATTCGTAAGCTCGGAAGGTGATGTTCTTGAGGGGATCGGCCAAGAATGGAGTACATACCTTGGAGGAGCTACGTGGAAGTATAGCTTTCGGTAGAAAACCTACGAGCGCACCTACAAGTGCAACAAAGATCCCATTCATAACGAGAACCATGTCTTCCTACGATCCGACTCGAATAGGTTGTTCTTCTTGTCTTTTCATATGCATAAAAATACATCCAAGGGATGTGATCAACATAAATGATTTGAACGACAGTCGTGGACCCCTGCTAAAGATAGAAAACCAAGGGCTGTGCTCCGGTTCATTAATTCTTGCCAAACTTGCCGCTTGGACTCCACTTACTATAAGACCGACTTTAAAGAGCACAGCCCTTTAAAGCTGTCCTGTAAAAAGGTTTGTTAGGATCACAGGAGCTTAACACATCAGAGAGGAGCTGGTAACTTTCCATTGGGCTAAAGAGCTGCATGAATTCATCCTGCTGAAAGTATTGTGATTTATGGTTTTGGAGAAGCTGTGCAATTTGCAGTGGTTGGAAGGTGAGCTTCAGCTCTTTCAAAGCACCAGAAATTCCATCAAAATCCAATATTTCTCCCTGCTTAGTGTTATTCTCAAAAGCTGTCCTAAGATCAACATCAATCTGGTCATAGGCTTTCTGGTTTCTGTTTATATTATCCGAGTCTACATGAAAAAAGAGAGATCATTTTAATACATAGCAAAACAAAGAAAACCTTTATCTATGTAACACGGCTAACGAGTGATCACGAATTCAATTATATTTTGGATGCAAACAAGATTTCTTTGCAAACAAGATTCACACAAAAAGACTGCGAATAACCCTAACAAGGATTGCAAGTAGTCACGAATTCAATTAATGAAATACTCTGTTTTCTCTGTTACTTTAGATGCAAGCAAGATCAGAAAAACTCTGTTTTTTCACACGATTACCAATGACGGCGGAGACTTCTCTCGGCGATTCTATCTTCCTCGGCGTCTCTTCCTCTGCTTCTCCGCTTCTCTCTTTCAGCTTCCCGAATTTTGGTTAGTCCTAATAAGTCCTCAAATTGAGCTCGTGGGACCAGAGAGGTCAAGTGGGCTTGATTTAGTTTAATGAGCTTAATTTGGGTTTATTGGTTACGCAAAAACTGTTGAGTTGTTGATTTAAATTTTATTTTAACCATTGATTGAGGAGAAATTAAAAAAAATGTAAATGTTTTAAAATCTTTGAAAAAATGCTATTTTTTCAACAAAAAAAATTATTATATCATTTATATTTGGGATAACTATGTTGTATTAAGATTTAGTTTTGAGGGTTTAAAAGGTTTTAGGTGTCAAAACATTTTTTTAGATTTATAATTTTAAGATTTAGACTTTAAAAATTCATAATTAGTGGTATTTGTACACACTAAAAATGATATTTTTGCAATTGGCTCTTGATCAAAAGGGTTGAGGGGTAACTGTCTCCATTACAAAAAAAAAAAAACAAATCAAATCTTTTAATCTGAGCAAGAGAACATATTTGTTAATGCACCAAGAAACAGCCCGAGACTTTACCTTAATAGTAAGCTTCCGTGCAACAAAACCATAAGAATCTAGACTTAGTATATAAACGAGCCACATTAATCTAATAGAAGGTTTATGACCCGAATTTTGGTTATGTTGTTAATTGTTCTCTTTTTGTTGTATAAAATAACTAAATGCAAATATCTATTTTTATCATTTATAATTTTGTAAATGAAAAACCAAAAAATAATAAACATAAACAGTTTGTAATAAGTCCTCAAATTCTCATCACTAACAAAAGTTTCAAAAAAATAATCTGAATTTTGTGTGTTTCCAATTTTTATTTGAAAGAACGACAAAATAGAACTCTAGCTAGACTACGATTTTAGGTTCTTGATGTTTATCTTTTAATCGAAGATAGCAAAATCAATGTATTTTTGTACCTTATTGATTTGTTTTTCATAAAATCAAGCTCTATATAGAATCCAGAACACAAAGCAATAATGATTCCTTTAAATTTATTATTTGTTTCTTGTTGGTACTATGAAACAACTCAATTTTTTATTAGGGTCAATTAACCTAGTAGCCATATTGAGAGAAATAATAAAGGATATAGCCATCCTAATTAAGTATTTAACTAACTAACTAAAATTTTGAAAAACTTTCTATTTTGTCCTTGTTACCTTTACATTCCATTTGTAGCTTGTGTTTTTATAAAGAAAAGTTTAGAAATGAAAGATGTTGATTAATTATTTTTATTTATTTATTATTTTACTTTCTTGCTTCATTTTTTTTTGTTTTTAACACATGTTCCATTTTATTATGTTTAGTGATTTAGTGTTCTTTTATTAATCATTGATTATAAATCTAACAATTATACTAAAAGATATCTATGTTTCGGGATTTGACAAGGTTTGAATCTTTAAAAGTAGATATATATTCTCCAAATAGTGAATAATTTTTGTAGTTATGATCATATGTTTAGATGGAATAGAATAGACTACATACAAAATAGAATAGACTTTTTTTATATATGGCTAATTTAGTTTCACTTAGTTGCATTTTTGTTTTGAGTAATTGTTGTTTGTTTTGAAAATTTCAAAATGTAGTATACACAAAAAAACATAGATTTTTTTTCCAGAACTATCATGAATTAGAATTAATTTTTTTTTGAAAGATATAAATCAAATAAAAAGAAAGAGGATAAAAAAAAAGAAGAAAGAGATAATGAAAAAAAAAAAAATCAAATCAGTTTCGTGTGAGAGAGAGGGGTATATTTTGTAATTTTACAGAAAATACAAATGCTCTACATGGTGACCATTAAAAATATAAGAAATGAGGAGGAACGTGATATTCTTATTCATTCATAATAATTTTTTACCATTTATATGTAATAAATATTTTATGTCATTCTTTTTCATTCCTAATAGTATTAGGGAATATAGAACAAAAGTATGTCCCATCTAATTTGACAAGGAATAAAAATAATACATTTTTATGTAGAAACTTTCCTTTTATTATTTCAAATATTTTGTTTTTATTACCATTTATAATGACAATTTGTTTCATTCCTTCTCTACAATAATTCTTTTTAATTTGTTCCATACAATTTTTTTCATTTATTTTTTCCTTTATTCTTATTATTCCTCGAGTGGTCACCAGTTAGAGCCAAAGAATATATTGGTCAATTATTTTTTTGGTTATCTACCTAATTTATAATTGTTTGATAGTTATTAGACATAATTTTCCTTATTATTATTAGCTCTCTCTCCATATTTTGCATAATTAGAAGGAAACACATAGCTAAATAATAAACATAACTCAATTTATTGCTCCCTCTAGTAATAACAATTACCATTTTTATTTCTACTTCAATCTCTCTTGGAAAAAGGGTATTCCCATTTTTTTACCGAAAGGAAGAGGGTATTAAAAAATAAACAAAAGGATAGTTTTCCATGTACGGAAATTAAGGTTTAGGTCTAAACTTCAAAATTATAAAAAAGTATAAAATTTGTATTGCCAAAACATGTACTTAAAAGTATAGGAATAAAAAACATATAAACTTATTAAATAACACTGCAGATAAAAATTCATAGTTTGGACATAAATTATGGATGTGGTTAAACCTAGGCATAAATTATTCAAATCGGTTCGATTATGGTAATTCAGATTGAGAATAATATGGATTTGGAAAAATGTTTTCTGCATTGGTTGAAGTTTATATTAACAAATTTATGTATGTTATATTTGGTTCAATTTATTTATCCATTCTTAAATGTAAAAGTTTTCTTCAATATAGCTAATTTTCTTTACAAGAATCCGTGTATTACAAATGTATATATTTAGTGTCGCTTTCGCTCGAATCTCCAAATTGGTAGAAGATGGTACTTTTCATGTATGCCAAATCTAACATGTTTTCTTCATATATTTTCACCTTATCCCCTTTGCATCCATAGCGGCTATGACATTTAGACAATAATTTGTTATGATTTTCTAAAATAAGTGTTTTAAAAGTTTTTTCTTAAAAATCGGATTGAAAAGATGATAAACGATTTATCTTAAGATTAATTTGTCGTATCATTTTCTATTTGATTTAAGTTCTCATGATTTGATTTAGTTATGTAAAAAAACTAATCGGTTTTATTCAGTTTCGTCAATTGCATATGTCATGTTATCCTCCATTAACAAATGAAACACATTTTGACCATTAGCATCATTTTATTTTACTAAAAATATAAAATCTACAAATAAAATCCAATTGCATATGTCATGTTATCCTTCATTGACATAAAAAAATCACCTTAATTTTTTCCATTGACATAAAAAATCGCCTAATTTTTTTATAATCTTATATTCATGAGAAATTAAATCGATTGACCATGTAAACACAAATCATCAGTTTTATGAAATTCATTATTTTTAGTATTTACACATATATGACTTTTTATAATTTTTTTTTTTATTTTTACCACCATTTGATCACGTAACATAATATAAATATACAATAAAAAGTGTATAGTGACAACACTATTTGATTCAAATATATTATATATTTTTCTTTTTTTTTATCCCTAAAAAATGATCAAGTTGAAGAATATACAGAGTCCAATTAGAATATATATATATATATATATATACTTTACTCAGTCATTTGACGAAATAAAATCATAGACTAGTAACTAGTTAGCTAGCTACCAAATATTTATAGGTAAATTAGCAAAATAAAAGATTAGCTAAAATTTTTGTTAAATTCATAATCCTATATAAAAGATGGATTGCTCTCATAAAGAGATGACACATCATCACTTCTTTCTTTGACACATCAGCATTTACCAAAAAAACTTAATTCTCATGAATGTCTTTTGGAATATTCCATTAAGTTTCTCGACTTATTTAGTTTTCATCTTGGAATAGAGGAAGATATCACCATATCTTCTATATATTAAAGGACAAGCATTAGAAGCTATATTTGGTGAGAAAATAATTTTGATGATGTGTCATCACCACAATTTTCTTATATTTTTTTTTGATTTATTTAATTCTTCTATACTCATTACCAAACACAATTATTTCCAAATATTATTTTAATTCTAATTGCCAAACACATTTGAATATTCCAAATTTACCAAAAAAATGATTTCAAAAATCTTCTATATCTTAAATATTACTATTAAAATCTTAACGAAATTAAATAAATATATATTCTAAAAAGTTATACATGTTTATGATATATACAATATTTACTTTTTTGCATTTAAAAATATGTGTGAGCAACTAAAAATTTATAATAGATATCAACAACAAATTTAACAATTTAGATTAATTCACTTTGATTTTGTATAATTTGAGTTTGGTTCGGATAATTTAGTATATAAATTGTTATACAAATTCAGACATTATATAATTCGGTTCAAATTTGGATTGGTGAATTTTGATTTGATGGTTCAGTTCAAATATTTTGTTTATCATTTGGTGTAATACATTCTTATATAAAATAATAGCAAATTCGAATATAGACAAACATATCTCGGATTTCGTATAATAATAATTTTCACATTAGTTAAATTTTATTTTTAACTAAAATTATCAAATTCGAATAATAATTCCTGCATTCACTAAGATTGATTTTAGCTAAAAATAAAACTAACCTAGTTTTAGTTATAGTCAAAGTAAATCCTCTTCGCCTACCTTCATATTCATTCTCATTTAATTCTCCAAATGTGAATTTACTTTTATACACTGCCTTCTATATTAAAATTCACATATTCATTTTATTTTAGATTTTGTTATCCACCGATTTAAATTGACTATCCAAAAATTAGTTTCATTGTAAGTGAGATTGGACTTCTAAATGAATCTAGAGAGGTCGCTAAAGATGAGACAAAGAGATACTACTAGATTTTGGGCAATTGCGTACATCTATTGCTTTAAGAAAGAATCGTTTTTTCGAAAGCTATGCAATCAAAAATTACTCAAAACTATAAGCTGAAATTTAAATAGTTTCCGTCAATGTGTTCATCTTTATTAAACATAAAATAATTTATTAATGCAATCAAACATAATTATAAAGATATTGGATAGAAGATTGTTTAACAAATGTTTATTAAATAATACCCGAATTTCTAATTAAAATCATTGATGCTATCAAACAAGCATGATCAAAAAAATTTCCAAAAAAAATAATAAAACAACTAATTTAATAGATTCAATTATTTTTAAAACAAATTCTGCATGTATACACACATGTATTCATCTAGTAATCCTTAAATTATTTGTTATCAACCCCAATTTCTCTAACAACATCGTGTATTCACTTACAAGCCTATGTGGAATATAGAAATATTTAACAATTTCGAATATAGAAGAAAAAAATGATTGTTTTCAAAATTTTCAACATGAATTAATAAAGGAATTTCGAAATGCATAAATTTTGTGACCAAATTTCCTCTAAATAAATGACTTGACTTAGGGAAATGGAGATAATGACTCGTTTATCGACAATGAAGCGTCTTGGAATCATCACTGTCACGAATTCCGCCGTCTTCTCTCCGACGCTACTCTCTTCAACGGCGGCCTTCCCCGGAACCCTAATTCTACCCTCTACCCTCCGTAACCACCGTCTTCCCAATTCCATTCCCCGAAGCCTCGTCTCCTTCTCCTTCTCTTCTTCTTCTTCGGCAGCTTATCTTCCTTCGCTCGACGAATTCTCATCAACTACAGGTGAGAACTTGTAATCAAGGACTGTTTCGTTTCAGGATTTGGGTTAATGTAGTAATAATTATCGATGTTTATGTATCTGTTTAGGTTCTGTGGCAAGAGATGATAGTAAGAAGGTGGTCTTGAAGGGTATGAGCTATGTTTCGCTCCAAGTACGTTGTTTCAATTCTCAGTCTTAAGGAAATGCATTTTCCATACTTGTTTCGATCATTAGGGAACAAATGTTAAGGAATTTTGGTCAATTTTGGAACAAATGTAGGAATGGGTTGAATCGCATGGGTTTCGACCAGGTCAGGCTTTGATGCTGTGGAAGAGATTATACAAGGACAATATATGGGCACATGATATTGATGGACTTGAAGGTTTGTCTACTGATATGTACTTTGTTCAGAAGATTTTGTGGTTCAGAAATGCCGATTGATTCCCATTTTATGTGTCCATTCGTATAGGCCTGAACAAAGATTTCAAGAGAATGATCAGTGAACATGCTGAGTTTGGGGCTTTATCTGTGAAGGATATTCGTTCGGCTTCAGATGGAACTAGGAAGGTGAATAGAGAACGTTTCTTGTTCATATATATAGTTTAAAAGTGTTCCAAAATCTATATTTTCTGATGCCGGGATGATGTAGAGGAGTCACTTATATCTGAATGAGTTTTGGGGAATCTCTCATTGATTCATAACCCGCAGGATGTTGCAGATTCTGTTCACGTTGGATGATGGACTTGTGATCGAAACAGTTGTTATACCTTGTGATCGTGGCAGGACAACAGTTTGTGTTTCGAGCCAAGTGGGTTGTGCCATGAATTGTCAGTTCTGCTTCACTGGCAGGTAAGCCAGAATGAAGATAACCTCTGAGCCAATTTCTCAGTTTTCGATATCTGGTGTAATGTATGTAGTTTACCTGCTTTCACAGGATGGGCTTGAAGAGAAATCTCACCGTTGCTGAGATAGTTGAGCAGGCTGTTTACGCTAGGCGATTGCTTTCCCAAGAAGTTGGGTCAATAACAAATGTCGTATTTATGGTATGCATGTTTGCTAGACAAAAAAGTAGCCAATAGCCAACGCATATTTTGTGGCATTAAACCTATTTGGGTCACATTTAAGGTCTATGGTTTCTTCAGTTTCTCATGGAGCTGGATTTGTTTGTAGGGAATGGGAGAGCCATTTCACAACATTGATAATGTCATCAAAGCTGCAAACATAATGATAGACGAGAATGGACTTCACTTCAGTCCCCGCAAGGTCACAGTCTCGACCAGTGGCCTTGTTCCTCAGCTGAAGCGTTTTCTCCGTGAGTCAAATTGCGCTTTGGCAGTCAGTCTGAATGCAACAACCGATGAGGTTCTTTTCTTTTCACTCGTCTCTTTAAATTAGTCATCATTTCCTTAGGTATGATCTGACCTCAGTGAACGCTAACTGTGCAGGTCAGAAACTGGATCATGCCCATCAACAGGAAATACAAGTTATCGATGCTCCTTGAGACGCTCAGAGAAGAACTCAGTTCAAGGCACAAATACAAAGTATTGTTTGAATACGTGATGCTCGCAGGAGTGAATGACAGGTAAGTGAAATCATCACTAGAGATCACTGTTAAGCACGCTTTCTGCAATTTCAAGTCTCCTCCGCTAAAATGGTTCAATTCTGAAACCATAATGAACTAGAAACCCTCTGATTGTGCAGCATGGATGATGCAAGGAGGCTAGTGGAGCTTGTGCAGGGGATTCCATGCAAGATCAACCTTATTCAATTCAACCCAAATAGTGGTTCTCAGTTCATACAGACCGAGGAAAACAAGATGATCGAGTTTCGTAACATTTTGGCTGAAGGAGGCTGCACCGTTTTAATGCGGTTTAGTCGAGGCAATGATCAAATGGCGGCCTGTGGGCAGCTTGGCATGCTTGGGACGGTTCAGGCACCAGTGATGCGGGTGCCTGAGCAGTTCCGCACAGCTCTAAGAGCATCACCTTGATCTGTCAGATTAGGACAAAAAACTAAATCTTGACCATGTTGCAACATTGATTTGATGTCAATTTTTGTTATTCTCAGAGGGCCTTTAACTATAAGATTTTTTGAAAAGTGGAAACTAAATATGAAATGAAAATTTTTTTTTATGCAATTTCTAACGAAGATACTACAATTAGAAGATGTAGAGTGGAGTGCAATTTGAACCTAGTGATTATGGAGGCTATTTTAATTCAACTTTCGACCAAAATAATACTTTCATCTTAATGTCTATACAAAAAAAAAAAACTTAAAACACTGTTAGAGCATTGAGCAATGTCTTGATTTGGATGCAGCATTGTCATCAGATGACTTTTGTTCTATACAGGTTTGGTCTGTCTGATCATTGTGGCTATCTGTCTGGTTACCCACACGGAATAAATCAATGAGCGTGTTTCGAATTTTGATTCTCAGAGCAGAGGCTTCATCCGGTCTAAACCACTTCTTATCGAACTGTATGAATTGAAACACACATAAGTTAATACAAGAGCAAGGAGATATATGACTTGGTATTAGGAATATGGTCTGAGATAACTCACCATTCCAAGGTCTTTCCTTTTCAGCCTTTGAGGTGCCTCTTCGATGAACCGTTTAATGAAGAAGAGAACAAATGGACCACAGTCGAAATCATTCTTCTGTTGCGGAACCTGGTTGCACAAAGAAATATCATAAGATGAATGATCTTCTTGGGAGGTTCTATTTTCTAAATACTCAGAATCCAGAAGAAACCGTTCTTACGAAGTTCCTTGAATCATGGGACTAAGAAATTAAAAGTCTGACCTGTATATCAGCTTCGCTAATCCTACGAGGGAGGTTTCTCCATATTTTTTCTGAGACTGGTAAATCCAGGGAATAATCATCTTGTTTCAAATAGTTCCATTCGTCTTTTAGAAACCTGTAACAAGTTTACAAAGAATCTAGTGAAAATGATATCTGCATTTTACCATTGTAATAACTTCTCCTTTTATGTACTGAAACCATATGCATAGAACGCCAAGCATGTGGAAAGATAAAGTAATGCGAAAAAAGTAAAGCTACTGGTGCCCCACCTTTTGACATTTTCAACAATTGATCTTTTCGAATGAAGTCCTAATGAATCCAGGTGAAGTATAGTCAATCCCGATTCATCTTCCTTATCAGGGATGCAAACTATTACTAGACTCCAGTGCAGACTGAAACATGGTACAAAAATCATGGTGAATACATAAACTCTATAGGAATCTTAAGAAACCATCTAAAGATTAACGAGGCGGATAAGATTTTCTCCATCAGAAAGACAGTAAATGTGGGTTTTGTTTTTAGATGACGATGGCCATTGAAATAAAAATTCAGGTTCTTCTCATAAACTTGCAAATACAAGGGTTAAAGTTTAATGACTTACTCTTCATGTATTGGTATAAATATATAAGCCTTACGGAATAGATCGATACCCTTCCACCACCGCCTGAACTTGACAAAAAAGGCATCCTTGTCATTCCCCTATTTTATTGAAAGGAAAACAAACAGATAGACCAGCCGACATAAGTAACAAGGATAAAAATGTGAATCACAAAAATGCCAATAGTGAATTAATTTCTACGGATCACATTGTTATAGTTGCAATTGAAATATTTAGCTTCAGCATTCATATTTTGCATATGGCTGATCCTTCAATAGACTAGAAAACCATTGACTTTAAACATCTCGAGAACTTCAAAATTTTAAATGCAAACCAAACATAATGCAATGGGAAACGATTGCTGCATTTTGTTGAGATAACCAAGGAAAATAATTACCTTGTACGTAACAGCGTCACTGAGCTTCTTGTAGAAATAAGTATTAAAGAAATGACAATCAGCAGAAATTTGAGTCGCTGAAGATACCTGCTGCTGCAAGAACCTAGCCACAGAAAACATAGACAATAATCACATACAAAAATCATGCGATGCTTTCACCAAATTCACAGAAAAATCTCAAACTCGCCAACACTTTGTGTGAACTCGATAGACACTTATTTAATGAAAATAGTGCTACCATAATATAAGATAGCAAAATATCACTCCAAAGTCACCTGATGTAGAAATTCATAACCGGCGATGTTAGAAATTCTTGAGGCGCAAGGCACTCGAGATCTTTAAGACACACTTGAACAAAGTCTGGATCATTTCTGGATCACCAGATGAAGTGAAGTGAAAACATTGATATTTTGAGAGTTACGGTAAGTTAGCCTAGACCAATCTTGAGAAAGATTTACCTTGATGGGTAGCATATATCTTCCTGCAAGCTGTAAGTTTCATCAAATATTAGGTTATATACAGCAAGAATTGTAACTTAATGAGGCTAAACAGAAAACACGTAATTTTTACCCATCAGGCAGTTCAACCGCTTGCTCCACCACCGTTGAAGGCTGAGGTTCTTCTTCATCCACATTAATCACGGTATCATCTGATTTCTATAGAATTATTAGAGAATAATATTAGTAAGTAGGAAAAGCTTAGCGAATGTGTAAAACTAAAAGTGAGGTAAATATTAGATAAGCCAAATAAAAGCCACAGCCAAATAGGAAGTTTTTCTTGTCAAGTACAAATCTTTTAAACCACACAGGCTGCAATCTATCTAAAGAGCAATTATCTGCAAAAATTGATGTCTTTTTGTAAAGAATTTATTAAAATTGTTGGCTGGAAAATAGCAAAAGTATTAGAATAGGATCCCTACTTTTACTGGAGTAAAATTTCTAGAAGGCTATAATGAATGCGTGCAAAAATGCAATTCCATGATCTATGGTAACAGGAGTAAGCAAGAATACCTTATGGCGCCTTGGACTTTGTGATGGAGATTCTTTCCAGGACCACTCCCTATGAGACAAAGAGATTAGAGAGATTACAATATGACTCATTCTCTTCTGTACCAGAACGGCAGGTCACAATGAAATAGCAGTAACCAGAATTGGTATATATTTGAGAACCCCTTAAGAATACAACAAACTAGTAGCAGAAACAGCAGGAAAAGGAGAAAGGAAATGGACCTAGACGTTTCATGGCCAACGGAGTTGTTGTCATCCTCATCAACCAGAGAATAAGTGGAAGATTTCTTAGACTTTTTCTTCCCATAAATTTCCTTGGATTTCTGATTGCCTTTTAACCCTTTACATCCCGAATAAAACTGTTTTTCACTGTGCTCAGCGTTCCCTAACTTTGACAACATCCCCCACCTGTTGTTCGGCCTTATTACAGTCTTTTTATCGTCCTTGTGTTTCTTACTTTCACATCCCAAATCTTCTAGTTCTTTACCAAATGCTTTCATTGACTGATTATCCGTCTGTTGACACAATTACAAAGTTGCATCGTGAAGTAGCCATCTAAAACAGTTTTTAAAATGACATAGTACAGAAACTCCATACTTTGGGTTTACTAAAAAAGGAAGCAAATGTTGACCGTGAGACTTCTTCTGAGTCTGTATTCCCTGGTCTAGAGGTGTCTTTCGAAGTTGCATTCCTTGGTGCAAAGACATCCGAACCTACGTGAAATGTGGCTCATTAAATTGAAGTCAAATTATTGGCAGCTAAAATAGAAAAGCTCCTGGAAACAGTACAGAAAACTGAGACTTTGAGCTTTGCTATTGAGAAAGCAAATACATATACTAGTTTTACCATAGGCAGGGCTAATAATAGTTACTTCAACATTGTCCACCAAGAATATATATATATATATACAATTTCATAGAGATCTTAGACAAGATACCTGGGGTTGTCGCATGCATGAGCTTTGTACTTCTGTCCATATCCTGCAAAAACGAAAGAGTCTTGTGGTTAGCAGATAACATCACAAAATCCATTAATGAGCTCGAATCTAGCTTGGAGGATGAGAGAAAGAACACTAAAGATAAAGAGAATTGCAGACAACAAAAGCAAATCTTTCGCAGAAACTTGAAAAAACCCTCCCCCTTAACCACATTGTAACATTCAATCCTCTCAGATTCCATTAATAAGCTTCTTCATTACACAAAAGAGAGACCAAACAAGCATAAAACAGTAAGCAAAAGGAATGTGAATGCAAACCATTTTCGAGACCCTGCGCCTCTTCTCCTCTTCGAGGCTGGCGATTTTGAAACGGATTTTCTCGCCGTTGTCGGGTAAGCCGGGACCAAGTTTCACAAGGTAGGCTTTGTTACGCTGCAGCTCATCCTCTAGAGCTTGATCGGTTACGGATTTTTGACAGTCCATCTGATCGTCGGAGAGAAGAGTTGACGGCGGCGGAAGCGGAAGCGGCTGAGTTTTGGGATTAACGATCTCTAACTCCGGCACTTCATCTTCCTTTCCGCCGTCGTCGTCCTCCATCATCGTTTTCCAATCAATCTCAAAATCCTTCTTCTCCACTGAATCTACCTCTACTTCCTTCCTCTTCCTCATTATTAATTACAGTTTCTTATATTTTTTTTCAATCCGCCATAAGTTTTGTTCAGAATCTTCACTTCTCTATTCTCTTCCCAAAATAAACCCTTTACCTATTTCGTAACTTTTTTAGCATTCTCGAGCAATTAATATGCTTCCATACGGAAATATTTTGGAAATTGGTAGGGGTGGGCATTATTTTGGTTCTGTCCCGTCCCGTTCCGTTCCGTCCCGTTCTGTCCTATTGTTTGTTCTGAATTTCTATTTTGTATAAAAATATATTTTCGTATGGTACAAGTTATCGATTTCTGTTTGGAAATAAGGTGAAAAAGAAATGAAAATTCCCGAAGTTTTATTTCTCCCGAAATATAGTTACTTTTTTTTAACTTCTACTTTATTAATCAAATTGTGAATGGAAAATACAACTTATCCAAGAGCCATTTCGGCAGAATTGTAAAACAAGAATACATTAATTCACTTTCATGAGCTTTCTTGGACAAAAGATCAGCAGCTTGATTCCATTCCCCATTAACATGATCCAAGGAACATTGAGGAAGTTTGACAATCCACCATTGAAGGTCATAAAGAATGTTTCCCAGTTTTGTGCTTTGCTCGCCATTATTGATTAGACTAGTCAGCTCTGAACAATCACTTTCAAACCACACATATCTCCAACCTTTTACCCAAGCCAATTGAAATACATGCAGTAAACCTATTACTTCAGCTTGTAACAGTGTTTGAGCACTCGACAACTTCGCCATTCCAGATACAATATGCATTCCTTGATGATTTCGAAAAATCCATCCTATACCCGGCATACCATTGCATTTTTTGTAGTTTCCATCGAAGTTACATTTGATCCAATTTTGAGGTGGTGATTCCCATTGACTGCTCTTCTCACTTTCAATCCTTATAAACAATGCATCATGCTCCCTTTTAGATTGAGAAACATACCATTCTGTTGTTGCTTGGTGAGCTCTAGTTACGTCTTCACTTGGATAAACGTTTCGTTTATTGAAAATACATTCATTTCGAGATTTCCATATGATCCAAGTCAACTAAAACGGAAGAAATTCCAAATTAGGAGGCAGCAAATGCTTGTTTCTGGAAAAATGATTGTATATTCTCCTCCAAAGTCTCCGAAGGGTTATCAAACTGATGCATATTTGAACATCTCCACACTGCCTGTGGATACTAACATTAAAAAAGCACATGGTTTATAGTTTCTTCTGGGCATTTTGGGTTGATTTTTACACCTTTTGTATGTAACTTTTTCAAAGTAGGTATAACACTTGAAATCACTCTTCATAGAAAATGTTGTAACTTTGGAATGATATTCTGTTTCCATACCTCAGTTTTTAGCTGTAAAGATCCGTTAGGAGGCTCCACTCTATCTTCCTCTGGAATTAGATGCGTCGCGACCCAATATCCAGATTTTACTGTGTATTGCGAGTATTTCGTAAACAGCCAAATATATGTATCATGATCAACATAATTTGACAGAAACAGCTTCTTAACAATCTCAACATCCTCTCCATTGAGAATATGATCCACCTTGGTCGTATCCCATTCTCTCAAGTTCTCTTTCCGAAATATAGTTACTTATATAAGGATATATTTGTTATATATGAATTTTTTTAATTTTTGTTGTAAAATAGATTTTTGCTTTTCTCAGAAATGTGATGGACGTGATTTAGATTTTACAATTTTCGTTTGTTTATTTCCGAGAATTCTCGTTTCGTTCCTGTCTTATTCTATACCGCTCTTATTCTTGTCCCGTTTCCATTTCCAAATTTCTCATTCCGATTTCCTGTTTTCAAAATTGGGTAACGAAACATTATATAAAAAAAAAGTTTAAGATTAACATAATGGAAGGAAATTGGACTTGAAAAATGCAAATTAAAACTTGATTCCTCCTTCTAAGATGTGGAGGCAAAATTGACTAAGAGTTGCAACATTCACATTTTGTTTTTATATCTCCAGCATCAGCTTTATTGTCCCTGCTACATCCACTTGAGTTGGTCTTTTCACTGGTTACCTTTCTATTTTGGGAATTTGACTTGTACTTGTCTCTGCAACCGTTGTGCTCGTCTTCATGGCAGAGCCAATTGGATTTGTCTCCACAAGAATGGCTTCACAACTGTTTGTTACCATCACTTGGTTTGCTGATTGCAGTTAGTGTGTCTTGGTTCTTGTTACCCGCACTGTTATCACCAAATTGCAGATCTTGTTTTTGGTTTTCTTAAGCGATATCTTGAGTAAGACTCTCTGATGTGGGTTTGGGAAAGTGATGCTTCACCTAGAATCTTAGATACGGTGATTGTCTGTCTTTTAGCACAGAAGACGTAATCGCTCACATTGATTTCAAATTTGTGTGTGAGCTTGTGTTCTGTAACTCTGAACAGGACGTTGTTGTTGGGAGCGTAGAAATTGGTGAGTCGGTAGATGGAGTTACAGTTAAGGAGTAACTCGTATCGGCTAATCGATTTGGAGCTATGAAAGCTTAAATTACATTTCCCTGGAGATGTGAGACATAAGTTAGTGAGCGTTTTTTTGTTATTGTCATGGCAGGAAAACATGTAATTAAGAGTGGAAAAACTTGTTCATCGATGAAGAGTAACTCGAGGCCGATGAGTATGCCGCCTTTGGTTGGATTCCTTGCCTTCTAGAAGTGAATGAGCCTGAACACCAATTCCTCTTTGCATAACCCAGATTGAACGTCATTGAAGTACAAATGACGTTGGATTTGTGGGAGAGCATTCAAATTTGTCGACGCCATAGTTGTGTTAGGAGATGTGGGAGAGTAAGAATGTGTGAGGGATGTCTTGTACCTGAATCGGATAGTATATATAGAAGATGGAGTGGTCGTGCCTTTTATGGAGCCATTAGTGCTTCAATCTTGAATTCGGGCGTAGTGGGAGTTGAGAGTGAGAGAAGGTGAAGGGATGCGAAGTATATGAAGAGAATTAGATCACGGTGATCTGAGAATCGGAGGAGGCGAGGTTTTGTGGTGGTGACGTTAGATAACAAATTGGAAAAGAAGGAAAATGAGACGATCTTGACACGATGTATATGGTTTTGGGCTTTTGGATTGTGTAATTGGGCTTGTTCCCAATGGGTTTCATTGTGTTCAACCATCTAGTGATGAGATATGACATTGATGAAACATGACATGGCTGAAAACTGTAATTCTATAGGTTGATTATATTCCCTAATATTTTTGCTCACGTGGACGCTTTAAAAAACCTCAAAATCTTTCATTTTTATATAAAAGAGATTCATTACATCACCCTAGACATTTATTACAAAAATAGTACCATGCAATCACAATGAAAAATTCCACAAACACAATTTTTACCCACAGTACAAGAATTTACAACGTACGATTCTACATGCATAATATCCATAATGGATAACTTTCTCCGTAATCCTCTATATATTAATAGAGGAGACACTAGATGAAAATCCTAGGTATCAACCAAAGAAGATTTTAAGGAACTTTTAATGAAAGCTATTAAAACTTCTTAATGACATTATTGTGTAAATAATTAGACTAAATTTATATCATATATACAATATATAACTATTAAACAAATATGCAAGGAATATGTGATAATTAATATAGAAGATTTTATTTAAAGAATATAAAGTATATGTGAGAATTTTTTTTTTCAATGACTTTTAGATTTTTTTGACATGCGTTAGGATATTAAAAAAAAATTCATGATTTTTTTAATATACGGAAGAAATTAAAAATAATAAAGATATATCTCTAGTATAGATACATATATTGATAAATATATTTTATCTTACAATATTTAATTTGCATGATATTTAGATAAAATATAGTGAATTTTTTAAAAATGCCACTTTTTAAAAATGTCATCATTTTGAAATTTTCTTTAAAAAGCCACTAATCCTCTATATATTAATTGAATAGACAATTGGTGAAAAAATCATATGTATTATTCAATAAAGGTTTTAAAGAATATGTCAATTAAATTAACTAATGAAAACATTTTAATTAAAACAGTATGCCATGGGGGAAATCTCTGTATGTTTTTATTAATTTTATAACATAACCCATTAATATAAATTTTACAGAATTAAGTTTAACTAAATGTAATATTTAGACTTTATATATCATCTATTTTTTAAATGATATATTAAAAAACTTTTTATTATTATATTCTAATAATATTATTTATTTGTAGTTGATAACTACACTTATGATATTGTTAAATTTTATTATTAGAAAATATATATTTTTTGTTTGTTACGTCCGACAAATTTATATAAATCTAAAATTTATTTGATTTATCGCATACTCTATAATTTTACACAAATAATAAAACTCAATTTGACACTTCAAATAAATTGACATAAATAGCATTTGCATTAGTTTTAATATTTTTATGCAAAATTGATCAAACCATATGAGATTGAAATACGTTTAGTAAAATTTAATTTTATTACATTTATGTACAATACATATCATTTTGTACGTTTAGAAATATTAATATACACGTCTAAATATTAAGATCGATTAGAAAATATATTTAAAATTTTAATCTCACACTTGGCGTGGGTTACTAATACATTTTGCATCAATAATCTCGAAAAAGTGCATTATCTGAATTCAAAATTAAACTACATAGCATGTAAAAAGCATTAAACTTTTGACATACAATCGCATTGATTTACATGGGCTTTATGTTATAATGGGCCTTCGGGCGATTAAAGCCCTAATCGAGACGAGTGTGTCACTGTAAAACAAAACCCTAGCAAAAACACTTCAACGCCACTTCTTCTTCTTCTTCTTCTTCTTCTTCTTCCTCTTCCTCTTCCTCCATCGAGCAAAAAAACTGGGAAAAATCAATCAAAGATGGTGAAGAAGGAGAAGAAATCGAATGTTTCCGGTAAACCAAAGCATTCACTCGATGCAAATCGTGCAGATGGGAAGAAGAAAACCACCGAAGCTCGTTCCGCCGCAACAGTTCGCCGGATTAAGATGTACAAAACTAGACCTAAGAGAAAACCTGACGGTAAAATCACTAGCAACGAGTATCAGTCTAAGGATTTACCCGATACGAGAATCCAACCTGATCGGAGATGGTTTGGTGCGTTTGAATTTGAGTTTCGTAATTTGATTTTTCAAATTTGTATGCGTTTCTGGGTTTTGAATTTTGTATTTTGTATAGGGAACACTCGTGTTGTGGATCAGAAGCAGCTTGAATACTTTAGAGAAGAGATGCAATCGACGAAATCGAGTAATTACAATGTGATTTTGAAAGAGAGGAAGTTGCCTATGTCTCTATTGACCGATACTAAGAAGGTATAGGCTTCTGCTTTAGTTTGGAATTAGATTATCTCAAAGGTTTGGATTTTGATTGGTTTTATTATGGTGATTCTTGTATAGCAATCGAGAGTTCATTTACTTGATATGGAGTCATTTCAAGATGCCTTTGGAAGGAAGACGAAAAGGAAGCGACCGAAGCTTGTCGCTTCTGATTACGAAGCCTTGGTGAAGAAGGCAGCTGAATCTCAGGGTAAGCTGAGTTATAATCCTTTTGTGTGGAGGAATTTGGCTTTTCTGAGTATGTATTCCTTGAAACATTTTTGTTTGATTTTAAAGATGCGTACGAGGAGAAGAATGGTGTAGGTCCTTCTGGTGAAGGAGAAGAAGAAGATGGGTTTAGAGACCTTGTGAGGCATAATATGTTTGAGAAGGGACAGAGCAAGCGTATTTGGGGTGAGCTTTACAAAGTCATAGACTCCTCTGATGTAGTTGTCCAGGTATGTTTTGATTCAGAAACCGAGTTAATGAAAGTGATATCTTTTAATTCTATTTTAGTTTTTGTTGGCTTAGTGGATTTTTGTGTGGCAGGTTTTAGATGCTAGGGATCCACAAGGTACTAGGTGTCATCATTTAGAGAAGACTTTGAAAGAGCATCATAAACATAAACACATGATTTTGTTGTTGAACAAGGTTGGTTAGTTGTTTTCATTTTTGGAAATTTAGTTGGCTGTTCCTGTTGTGAAGTTGCTTACTGGGTAGCTATGCGTCTTTTGTGTGTGTGATTTTTAAGTGTGATCTTGTACCGGCTTGGGCTACAAAAGGATGGTTGAGAGTATTATCAAAGGAATATCCAACACTAGCATTTCACGCAAGTGTTACCAAGTCATTCGGAAAGGTATTTTTCCCGATTATACATGCCCTTGGGTGCCTCTGATCTCTTTATATCTGTTTTTTATTTTTTGAAGTCTTATTAGCAGTCTATGTTATTCTCTTGATATCTGGTTGCTGAATGATGGTTGATTTTCCCAGGGATCGCTTCTCTCAGTGTTGAGGCAGTTTGCTCGTCTGAAAAGTGACAAACAAGCTGTATCTGTGGGATTTGTTGGGTATCCTAATGTTGGAAAATCATCGGTTATCAACACATTGCGTACTAAAAATGTAAAAACTTCTTCGTCCTTTTTTTCTTTTTCTTATCAAGTACTTACGAATTAACTTAGCTTCAAGGTTGCTCCTCTTCTGCCTCTCCTATAGGTTTGCAAGGTTGCTCCAATTCCTGGGGAGACCAAGGTTTGGCAATATATCACACTCACTAAAAGGATTTTCTTGATCGATTGTCCTGGAGTTGTATACCAGAGCCGTGATACCGAGACAGATATTGTTCTCAAGGGAGTGGTATGTTTCTTGCATTATTAGTCTTTTCTTTTACGAATTTCTTTTTTATACTTATGCTTGTAAATTTGGTGTTCACATTTGCTCAAAACATCTATGCTCATGTTGCCTCACATGAAAGTTCGTTTTATTTAAACCCATGATTGATAGCTTGTTTTGATCCTACTCTGTTTTGTTCTCTGCAAGTAGTGTATTATCTTACGGATTCATATTTGTGTATATATATAGGTAAGAGTTACAAACCTGGAAGATGCATCTGAGCACATTGGAGAAGTCCTGAGGCGTGTCAAGAAGGAGCACTTGCAGAGGGCGTATAAAATAAAGGACTGGTAAGCGGAATTTTCACTTCTCATAGTCCTTCTTGCCTACTTTTGGCACAAAGATATAAGTTTCCGGTTTTGTTATTTACAGGGAGGATGATCATGACTTTCTTCTTCAGCTATGCAAAGCGTCTGGGAAACTGTTAAAGGTGTGTCTTGTCCCAATTTCAATACTCTTTTTGACTTTATTGGCTTTGAGTTTTTGTCCTATAAGATAAGAGAAGAGAAAGCTCAACGGTTTCTCTGTTTTAGGGCGGGGAGCCTGATTTGATGACGGGAGCAAAGATGATACTCCATGACTGGCAAAGAGGGCGCATACCTTTCTTTGTCCCACCTCCTAAGCTAGACGACAAGCCTGCAGAAGCTGAAGCAGAAACCACAGTGCCAGGTATAGATCCGGAAGCCATTGGTAATAACAGTCAAGCAGATGCTGCATTGAAAGCCATCGCCGGCATCATGTCGACCCAACAACAGAACCCTGTTCCTGTCCAAAAAGATTTCGAAGAGGAGAAAGACCTTGAGGATGATGATAAAGCAAAGCAGTCGATTGAAACAGACGATGAAACCGGAACCGATGCAGAAGAAGATGATCAGGACGCAGTGTCGGAAGATGGAATGGATAGTGAGGATGGTTCGGTGTCAGAAAATGAAGAGGAAAACGAGTCGGATTCTGCTGAGTAATGAAATGTTATTACACTTGCAAAATTTTGTTTTTGTTGCTTTGTAGCCTTGTCTTAATTAACTCAAAGTAAGACGGTTATTAAACCATTTATCATTTACAAAACTACATTTATTAGATTGATGTGGACCAACCTCAGTACCGCTTCCAAATTTCAGGCCACTAAGGTTAAGAGAAATTGTCTCAAAAAGACCACTTTGATCCATATGTAAGCTGAAAAATACATTAATTTAAATGATATTCGTTTTGATTTATTTTTAATCCGAAAAATAGGTTAGTTACCATCTTACTCTAAAGAAAACTTAAAAATTACACAAAATACCTCGGTTTTATCGCTGACCGAGACCCAAACCGAGACCGAGACCCATTCTCTCCCCAAACCGAGATCGACCCAAACCTCCCCAAACCGGATCCCTAATTATTCCTCTTCCCCTCTGTCTCCGGCGATTTCATCGGGAAAAACCGTTACTCCTCTCACAAATTAAAACCGCTAATCCTCTCAAAATCAAAACTCATTTAGTTCTCTCTCTCAATTTCGATTCTCGTTTCATTATCTCTCTCGCAATGCCTCCTCGAAGTCGACACCGAAAGAAATCCTTTGTGACAAGGGCGCAAGTTGGGCTTCCGGTAGTAGAAAGAGACACGAAGAATGTAGAAGGAGAGGAAGAAGTTGATGTTCCCGTAGTAGAAAATACGATTGAAGAAGCAGTTCCGGAAATTGGTGAGGGTTCTCAGAGAAGTAATCAAGAAGGAGAGGGTGTTGTTCGGGAAACAGGTGTTCCGGATGTTGAGAAGGAGATGGATGTTGAAAAGACGAATCAAGAAGGAGAGGAAGATGCATTGGAAGCTGTTGTTCGGGAAGCTGAAAACAGGGAAGGAGAAGAAAGGGTTGAAAACACGAATGAAGAAGCAAGGGGTCACTCTCATCATCCGTGGGTTGAGAGTGAAGAAGAAAAAGAAGACGAGGACGAGACTCCTTTGGAGAATATTAGAGACAATCTGAAGAAAAAGAAGAGGAAGGGCGGAGTATCTCGCAAAAGCGACATGAATCCGAAGAAAAAGAAGAAGAAGATAACGGGAGATGAGAGGGAGTCTCCCGCTCCTACTCCGGTTGAGGAGGTGCCGAAGAAGAAGAAGAGTGAGAAGAAGAAGAAGAAGGATGCAGAAAAGAAGAAGAAGAAGAGAATGGGAGATGATAGAGTGGAGTCTTCGGCTCCTCCTCCTCCGGTTGTGGAGAATGAAGAAGAAGAAGAAGATAATGGAGATGATACAGTGGAGTCTTCGGCTCCTCCTCCTCCGGTTGTGGAGATTGAAGAAGAAGAAGAAGATAATGGAGATGAGAGGGAGTCTCCGGCTACTGAGAGGGAGTCTCCGGCTACTGAGAGGGAGTCTCCGCCGGCTAATGGATCTCCGCCTCCTCATATTGAAGATGATTACGAGTGGCCAATGGTAAGTAAATGTGTCTTGGTAAAACTGGTAGAATTAGGTAGAACTGGTAGAAGTTTTTGGAGGGAAATTGAAAAGATTTGAATATTTGTAGAGATAGGAGTATTGTCTTGGTAAAACTGGTATAACTAGTTGAACTATGTGTCTTGGTAAAACTGATAGAATTAGGTAGAACTATGTCTTAACCTGTTTGTAAAACAGCTTGTGTTGGTGATGAGATTGGTGATATTTGGTTAAAAAAATTTGTTGCAGGATGCCGATGATGAACCAACAGCAAAAAAACCTCAGGGTATGTACTTCCCATCGTCGGAGTATAACAAAAAGATAAAGATATCGGCAAAGTGTCATATAGACGAAGTTTTTACAACGTTTAATGACTTGGAGCATCCTTTGACCGATGGTGAGTGGGATTGGTTTAGGAACCATCCACAGTTCAAACACGTTTTCCACATGCCAAAGGAGAAAAACCACAAGGCTGCGGGCATGTGGTTGCTTTTTCTTCGAACCGCTAAGATTGAAAAGAAAAAGGAGGTTTGGTTTGTTGTGAATGGGGTTCCCATCCGGTACAGCATTAGGGAGCATGCGTTGATATCAGGATTTGATTGTCGAAACTATCCACTTGGTTTTGACAAACTTGGAAGTATGAGTTTTGTGAATAAATATTTTGAAGATGAAAAGGTGATTAGACGGGATGATGTGAGAGAAAAGTTGAAGGAAATGGTACCAAGGGGACGGTCTCATGATAGGCTGAAGATGGCTGTTCTCTATTTCTTATCCAGCGTAGTTGTAGCACCGAAAAAGGCTGGAGAGAAAGCTACAGGCGTTGATGACTTATTTCTACGTATTGTGAGTGATCTTAGCCTTTGTGAGACGTTTCCTTGGGGAAGATATTCCTTTGATTGCATGCTGGAATCGATTGCAAAAACAATGAGGCATTTTGACGGGTTTGTGAAAAAAGAGAATGCAGTATGGCCGATCTCGGGCTTCTGTTTGCCTATGGAGGTAAGTAAAATGTAAATGAGTTATTGGATGCATTGCTTTGTCCTAATTGAACCTAACTCTAACCATATGTTTGTTGTGCAGCTTTTACCATTTGAGGCCATTCAAGCTTTGAAGGATAAGTTCATCTCAGCTAATCCTTCTCCGGGTGTCTCTTGTCCTAGGATGTGCAAGAGAAAGTTCAAGGAGTGCGATTCGAAAGGATATCCTCTCGAATCGCTATATCATGAACTTGGTAAAACTGAGGTTAGTGTTTCTTAGTTATCTACTTATGATAAGAATTATTTTTGGTTGCTATGTATATAATATATCTGCTTTGTTATGTTCACAGGATATTGCTAGTTTCTTAGCACCTCAAGGCGATGAAGAAGAGTCTCTCCTTGCTGGAATCACTGAAGAAGAAGATGACGATGATGTACATGATCCTGTTATTGCAAGTTGGATGGAGCGTTTTCGCCACGGCTATACTGTGAGGTTTGAAGAGATGTACAATGAAGATGTGGAGTCCCGAGGAGAACCTGAGAATGAGGAGAACTTTGAGAATGTGGTGGATGAGGAAAATCCGAAATTGATGGATCTCTTTAAGACCTTCACAGCTGAGATGGAGGAAAAGATGAATACGCTTGCTGGGAGGATTGATGGGAGGGTTGATGTGTTGGAAGAAAGAATCAAACCACTGGAAGAGTTTATGAAGACACAGGTAATACTAGTAATACTACTAATAGTTGTAATACTAGTAAGACTAGTAATAGTAGGCAGAACAGTCGGTTAGTAATTACTTGGTTATTTGATTGCAGGTTAATGCTGCTCCTCAAGCGATGGATACTGAAGGTAATATCGAGACAGAAGCTGACAATGCTCATCAACAAGTGACATCCACTACCGCGGCGGGTGAACCACAGGTAATACTATTAATACTTGAAATAGTTGTAGTACTAGTAAGACTAGTAATACTAGGCAGAACAGTCGGTTAGTAATTACTTGGTTATTTGATTGCAGGTTAATGCTGCTCCTCAAGCGATGGATACTGAACGTGAACCGCAAGTACGAGCTGAACCAGCTGCTCCTCAAACAATACCGAGGCGTATGACACGGTCACGTGCTGCTGCTTTGAACATATGATATTATAAACTTTACTAAGTGTTTTCGGTGAACTTGAACTGTTCTTAGTCTTTTCGGTGAATTTGTGGACATGTAATTTACTGTCTTTTGGTAAAATTGGTCTTTATTATTAAGTTATAAATAGAATCGATCAATTAAAAAAAAGTAGAAAATAAATTATATCATAGAATTGATATAATTTATAAAATACTTTGTAACAGAAAATAAAAAGTAGATGATGATATCATACTAATTCTGAAATTAAAAAATAAAATCGATCAATTATAAAAGTAGAAAACAATTAATATCATAATAATTCTTAAATTAAACCATAAATGTTCACTACATACGGGTAATACTAGTAATACTGGTAAAACTAGTATTACCCGAACAACAAAACTCATAGACAACCAAACATAGATTGGAGTAGCCAAGTCTAACACAACCTTACACATCCAAAACGAGAAGACAAGTTACAACGCAAACATAGATATAGAAGTACTAAATGTCATTAAAAAACTTGTTGAATGCCGCCATAAAACGAGCCATATCTTCTTTAAGCATAGCAATCTCTTCATCCTTGGTTTTCAGCTCCAAACGGATTTGCCCAATTAGAAACTCATGGTTTGCTATCTCTCTCCACCTCTTCGTGTTCTCGTCAACCTCACGCCTTAATATTTCTACCTCTTCTTCCATAGAATGATCCCAAGCTTTCCTAAGGTGGAAGCCATCATTCTACACACATATACAAATGCCGTGAATAAATGAGATCCTAACACATCTTCTACATCTTCAAATAACACATCATTCTACATCTTCAAATAACAAATTGGATCCTAAAAATCACCTGAAACTTTTGGCAAGTAAAGAAGCATCTCTTCCCTTCGGGGGGGGGGGGGGGGGGGGGGGGGAAATAATAGATTTTGGAGGAGAAATATAAACTTTGTTTCGATTTGTAAAGAAATAAGGAGAGAAGGAGTAGATATGTTTTGAGTTGGGGGAATAATTAAGTACATAAAGATTTAGGAGGGAATTTGGTTTTGGGGGGAATTTTCATTTTGGGAGGGAAACAATTGTCACGTGTGGACCGTCATTTGTCACGTGTGGGCCGTCATTTGTCACGTGTGCGCAGTCATTTGTTACGTGTGCGCCGTCATTTTGTCACCTGTGCGCCGTCACGTGTGTACATAGTTGTACCAAGATACTAGTTTTACCAAAGTTCAACATAGTATTACTTTTGCAATTTTTTACTTTAATCAGTATTACTTTATCTTTTAATTCGGTTTTTTAGTTTTACAAATTACTGAAGTCGATAAAAATGTGGTTCTGAGTGTTTTGTGTATTCATATGTTATAAAAACAATAATTTGGAAATTTTTTTATCATATTAGTATAAGTGAGCTTAAAAGTATAAGTGTTCCTTACTACTTGGTGATATATTGTGTAGAGTCTTTCATACTTTGATATAATTTTTAAATTTCTTATTTTATAGTTAATTTATCCTTGTATCATTTATAAGTACTTTTCATTTCCATTTGTTTTATCATCCTTGCTTATTATTACAAATGAATATATCAATAATAATATATTATAGTTTTACCAGTATTACTAGTATTACCCTATCACTACTGAACGGTTTTGTGTTCAGGTAGTTGAAGCATCTCACGCTCTCGACAGTTGCTCGGGCAGTCTCAACAGTTGTTTTTGGCCGAACGATTAATATTTACTTATATTTAATTACTTTATAAAATATTTAATTACTTTATAAAATAATAAGTATTTATGAAACTATAACGAATAAAGAAAATTGTAAATTTAATAATTTTTAATCAGTAATATAATTTAAAAATATTACCAAGTATAATTTAAAAATATTACTAAGTTCTGTTTAAAAATATTACTAAGTTCTATTTAAAAATATCCTCATTGGAAAAAAGGAAAACCACAAATACATTCTTTGTAGTTATACCAGATCTACCAGTATTACCGCAGAAACAAAGAATACATAATAATACATTGGAGTTCCAAATAACAACCAAATAAGAAACATTCATACATAAAACCATAATAATACAGAAAATTGTAAATTTAGTAATACATTGAAACACAAAGCCATAATAATCAAGAAACATCAAAACGAGTTCCAAATAGCAACCATTGGAGTTTTTGTCTCGGACGCCTTTTGTTTTTCGTCCTCGGACGCCTTTCCCCAGCTGATGGCAACCTTTTCACTTTGTTTCTTCCTTTCTTCTTTTTGCGATCCGGAGGTATGATTTGTTTGCTTTTCACATCATCCGAGACATCCCATTGAGATCTATCCGGCACTAAATAGATTGTCTTGTTATACGCCTTTGCCCACCAATCGGTCCCATAATATTCTGAACACAACTCATGTAATTCAATATCACGATCTCTGTATTCACGCCTTCGAAATATTATGTAAGCGCCTAGTCCGTGCACACAAGGATACCTTTCAATATCGAACACCTTGCAACTACAACTTTTCGAGAGCAAGTTCACCAAATAAGGCTTTCCATCACTACCAATGACATGGTATTCAAGCTCAAAAGTGTTTAGCTCCGTCACATTCAATTTCTCAGCAACAACCCATAAATCGTGCATGCAATTCTCCACAAACGGCACCAGTTTATGTCCAATCGATCCAGCCACCGCCTCCTTCCGGTGTTCATTAAACCACCTAGAAAATGTTTTCATGATCGCATCAAGCATGGGTATCAAGGAGTACTTCCTTACCTCCTTAAAAACGCTATTCAGCGATTCCACACAGTTGCTTGTGTCTAAGTTGTATCTTTCTCCTGGAAACCAACATCTTGCCCATTTTTCTTTCTCGGTAGTCTCCTCTAGATACTTTGCAGCAGATGGATATCTCATCTTAAAAGAATAATAAGCAGCGTTGAAATCAGCCACTGCGTACTGCCTACTAACCTCCATGAATCTCCATGCGACTACATCCTTGTTCACGTTAGAAGCATGACCTTTCACATTTTGAGACAAATGCCATATACAAAACCCATGATGAGCCTTCGGAAACACATTACCTATGGCGCCGATGAGCCTTGCATTTCTATCACTCATAAACACTAATTCAGAAGAGTCCGGTACAACAGTTTTAAGCTTCTCCATAAACCAAGTCCAACTTGCATCATTCTCACCATCGAGTACACCAAACGCTATGGGATAATGGTGACGATTAGGATCTTGAGCTGAGGCAAATATTAGAACACCACCATATCCGTTCTTCAGAAACGTTGCATCCACAACTATCACTTTCCGCATGAATTTAAACCCTTCAATGCTAGCTCCCAAAGCTATGAATAGGTACATGAATTTGGAGCTGTCCTTATCCAATTGCACATTTGTTTTTGTACCATCATTTACCTTCTCTAACATGTGCAAATAGCAATACAAGATCTTGTAGCTTTCTTCCGGGTTACCACGCAACTCACTGATAGCTAGGTTTTTCCCTCTCCGAGCGGTGGAGTATGATATTGTGACACCTAATTTTGTCTTCACAAGATCCATGATAATTTTAGGAGATGGAGTTTCCATTTGTCCTGGATAATCTTCATACAAAAGAGCTGCAACTAATTCTGGGCTGCCATGCCTCTTCATGTTGTTGTTGCTTATACTCTGAGTAGCCCGAGAGCATGTATGCATGTTCTTGTACTTTCTAACCGCGAAAATATCAGTATTTGCAGTCCTCGACGCTCGTAAACTCCATTCACACATTTCTTTATTACATTGTAGCACTAAACGCCTCCGATCCGACTTTTTAATAACATAACTAAAACTGTTCAGAAAAGAGGCTTTACCCACAACAGCTTGCAATGCCTTCTTATTTGGAAATTCTTGAAGTACACTCAAACCCAAACCGTCTCCCCATGGCTCTACAACCGACTGACTAGCTTCTGCAACAGGTGGAGGCTCAAAATATTGATCACCCATATCTCTATCCGAGCTACACATACCTCCATCACTCATAACTTCATCACTTGTTACATTTCCACCCTCTTTAGTATTAGAGACATCATCATCATCACCATCATCACCATCATCACCATCATCACCGTCATCACCATCATCAATCTCTACTTGTTTTCCTTGTTCTTTTTCTACGTGGACAATAATGGCATTATCTCCGATTTCATCCTCACTTGCCTTCTCATTATCTCCAACAGAACTTTTGCCCGCTCTCGACAGTTGCTCGGGCAGTCCCGAAGTAGTGATGACCTCCACAAACAAAATGCATCTACGGTTCTCGTTATCAATGGACGTTAGATAAATATACATATCCTCATCATCACAAATAGTCTGCTCTTCCTCACATCGAACCAGTAGTGGAATGTAACTAAATTTCAATTTAACCTCACTTTCATCTAACGCAAGTTTCTTGTATATCCTAGCTTCTACCATGGACAAAGATATCTCCTCCACTGAATTCTTCAACAATATGCTATACATGCGACCTTTGCATTTAAAATGTATGCTGACATTGTTGCTCATTGTTTCCTGTCAAAACAATACACAAAACTCATTCACTACAATCAGTTGTACCAGTTTTACTAGTTATACCCAGTTCTCTCCTCATCCTCCTATCGGGTTTTAATCTACATTTCATTACGATTCTACCACTAATATCCATTTCTTACCACTCCTAACCGACCCACAAACCATCTTCAAACACCCAATGTGCGTACCAAAATAATGTGGATAATCATATCCAATTCAATTCCTCAATTTGCAAGAGATTTGCAATTCTAAAACTAAATCAATTGAAGAACGGACCTACCAGATCCACGGAGGCAAAGAACGGCGGCTGTTGAGTTGAGAGACCTCGACGGCTTTTCCGGTGAGACGAAAAACTGCAGTTGAGTTGAGAGAGCTCGACGGACCTGGATCTTCAAGGAGAGCTCAATGCAGATCCGCAGAGGCAAACAAAACGCGGCGACAGACCTCGACGGCGATGGAAACCTCGTTTTTCCGGCGACAGCTCGACGAGGGCGACGAGATTTCTCGCCTGAAATTTTTTTTTTTTGAGTTTTTATTAAATCAGACAATAAATCGAGACCTTCTGTTTTGAGAAGAGGGTTTGAGGTTCAATGGTTTGCTGGTTTCAGGACTCTGGTTTCAGTATGAGATCAGTATTTATTAAATCAGACCGAAATTGAACCAAGGCTATTTTTGTCACTTCGCATACTTATCATTAAAAGTAGGTATGAAGATTAAAGAGGGGTATAGCAGCTTTTGTTTTGATGAGATTGTCCTTTTGAGATTTGAACTCTAAGGTTAATCACAATGTTCAAGGTCTACGTCATGTGCATAAGGAGGTTTGACTTTGAGCCCATGTTCTAGGATTTATTACATTAAAGTCAGGTTCTAGCTCAGACAGTACATTAGGCTTGGCTTTGTTGTCAGATACGAACTTCATCGTATACCTTCGCCGTGGTGTGGCTTCATCATCATAGGCAACGGTTCCATAAGGAGACTGCACGAGAGCCGAATTGAAGCATAGCAAGAGAAGAATAAACTCAAAGCCGTTCCCTTTGTGTCCCTTTCCCATATTTTTTATTTCTAAGGTGAGTTGATTATGTTTCTGAGAGTGAAAGGAGATCACTCATAAAACAAATATGTAAAAACAACTTTCAAGATTCGGTTGCGTAGTGAGAAACCATTATCAAGAAATCGTTTCGGAACAGAACAAGAGCTGATTTTTATGTTGCATAGTCATCTATCTATATATATATAATAGCAAAGTTTTCTCTCCATCTAAGGTGTCTATATAGACAAAACATTTTTTTACAATTAATTTTAATTTTAACTTTTATTTAATTCATGTTTATGTATATTTATTGTTACTTATACCTACTAAAATTTCTAATTAAATAAAAAACGAAAATAAGTTAATAAATAACTAAAAGTAATACATATAATTTTTTTAGGTTAAACATATAAAATTATTTGAGTATTTTATTGTTGTAAATATAAAATTACAACAGTAAGTATATTTTCTTATGAGCTTAAAAAAATTAATAAATAATATGAGTGTCAAACGATTGTTAAAAGATGTTGATCTAAAGAGAAAGAATATATATTATTAAAGATGAGATAATAAGATGAAAATTTGGAATATAAGATTTTGTTCATAATGTCATATTTGGATATTATGGAAGTATGAAAGAAAAATTTAAATATATTTAAAAGATATATATATATATATATTTTTTTTTTTTTTGGTCAAAAATATTTAAAAGATATAAGAAGTATAAATTGGTGTAAAAAAAAAGAGAAATTTTTAAAAATGCCACATGTCCCATGCCACTTTACAAAAATGTCATCTTTTTGCAACTTTTACAAGCGTGCCATCTTTTTTTGTGCATATTCCTAAATTATCCTCATTATAAACTGTTATTTTTTTCTTATTCTCTTTAAATCAATAACAACTTTTTTTTTATCTTTTTTCTCTTTCATAACTTTTTATCCTTTCTCTTTCTCTCATAACTTTGTATCCTTTTTTTATTTTCTCTCACTCATAACTCTTTTCTTCTTCTCTCAAAAATCAGATCAGATTTGATGTTTAGATCACATAAGTTGTTTCTTCTCTCTGAATCAGATCTCGAAATTGTAAAATTGGATCTGAATTTTATTCTTGTTGTCTCCAATCTTACATTGGATCTGTTAGTTTTTTTTTTGGTCACAGATCTAGTGGATATATAAAAAAAGAAGAAGAATAATATTCTCAGAAAAACTCAAAAGAAGAAGAAAAATCAAAAACGTTTTGATAAAAGATACAAACGACTGTAATTTTTGAGTTTTGGTTAACTATTGGGCATTTAGGGTATAGATTTTGGGGGAGGGGGTTAGGGTTTTCATTCACATATAAAAAAAACAAAAAATTCTTATAAAACTTGTAAAAAATCTTTTTAAAAGCCTTATAAAACTTGTAAAAATGCATTTTAAACCTTTATAAAACTTGTACAAAATCATTTTAAAACCCTTATAAAACTTGTAAAAAATCCTTTTAAAACTCTTATAAAACTTGTAAAAAATCCTTATATACCTTTAAAAAAAATTATAACTCTTAAAAATATTTCATTTAGAGTATAAAAAACTTAACAAAATATTAAACAATTTATAAAGTTTTTAAACAGTCTTACGAAACATTTTAAAAACCTTATAGACCTTATAAAAACCGTTATAAATATTTAAAAAACTTTATTAACCTTTTAAAAACCTTTATAAACATTTAAAAAGCTTTATAAACCTTTTAAAAATCCTTATAAAACTTGTAAAAAATCTTTATAAACCTTAAAAAAACTTTATAAACCTCAAAAAAACTTTATAAACCTTTAAAAAAAATAATAAAAACGTCAAAATCCTAGACCAATAAGAATAACATCAAAAAAAAAAATAACCCATAAATAATCAAAACTTAAATATGCAAGCCAAATCGAGAAAAACCTTAGATTTGTAATCAAAATCGAGTCGAAAACTCAGATCTACAACACAAAACAAATAAACCTAAAAAAAAAACTTCCGTCCATAGAGAAATCACAAAAATGAAAACAAACACAAATCCATACCTTCAAATCTCTCCAGAAAAATCAAAATCTATTATTCTTCTACTTCTTCCAACGAAATTAAACCCCAAAAAGCTCCAGATCTGGTTTACTTTCAAACCTTCAAATTTCTCAGAAAAAAATTTAAATATGTTCTTCTTTTTTCTTCTGATTTCTCCAAAGATATTAAATAAAAAAAAAACTCTAGATCGATTTTGAGAGAGAGACAGAGAGAGAATAAAGAGGATGGAGAAGAAAACCAGATTTAGAAAAAGAGAGATAGAAGAAAGATGAAGGAGAAGAAAGTGGAAGAAAGAGGAAGAAAGATCTAGAATGAGAGAGAGAGAAGAAAAAAGAAAGAGAATAAAAAATCAGATCTAGAAACAGAGAAAGAGAAAGAGAAAAAGAAAGGAAAAACATAAATAAAAAAATCTGGATTATTTCGTGAGGGAGAGAAGAAAGTGACAAAACTGACTTTTTGGGATAAATAAGTGTCAGATTTGCAAAAGTGTACATGCATGTGGCACGGTTGCAAACTTATCATTAAAATGTGGCATTTTTTTGTAATTGTTCCAAGAAAAAATCGCACATCGCGCGAGTTATATTCTACTAAAAATAAGTAAATGAATGATTAAAAGTAGAATAAAATTGTAAATGGTTAAATCAAATTTTTGTCTTTAAGTTTAATTATATAACTCATGTATCACGGTGAACCATATTTTAGGATTACTTGAGTATTTTATTTTCTAAATAAAAATTACAATAATGAATATATTTTATTTATATTGTAGTTCATTAGAAAGTAATCAAAATATTAAAAGCTTATATATAAAAATGTAAATGAAACCGAGTTTTTTTATTATTATTTATTGAATCATCATAATTGTGTTTCAACCGATTGTCATGAGGTTGAAGGTTTTAAAAAAAAAGGATATATGATTTCACTTAAAGAAATTTTGAGAAATTAACTTTCACTAACATATGAGAAAAACATTTTATTCAAAAAGAGGATATTAAACAATTTTACTAAAGATATGAAAATAAGGTGAACTTTTGAAATGTAAGATTTTATTCAAAATGTTATATTTGAGTTTTTTTTTTTAAGTATAAAAGAAAAATATTGAAAACGTTGTAATACCACAATTTAAAATAAATATAAAAATGATAAATTTTGAGAAATGACACTTTTCAAAAATGCCACTTTTTCAAAAGTTTTGCAAAAATACCACTTTTTCAAAATTATTTACTCGTTATATTATTTATGTTTGGATTAACTATGTTGTATTAGTGGCACATCAAAAGTGGCATTTTTGCAATTGTCTCTATAATTTTGATAAATATAAAGTTAAAAATTAATGGTGACATTATTATAAATTGTAGAACAAAATATATGGGCAATGATATATGATCTTTATGTAAAAATGTACGTAGTTCTATACCACAATCCAAGAAAAATACATATTTAATAATTTAATATTTCAACCAATGCTTTTAACCCAAAAAATCTAGAAAATATAATTTTAAAGTGTTTAACAAAACGTAAAAAAAAAGATTATGTATAAATTAACTTTCTATATATTAATGTTTTACGAAAAAAATGACAAAAATAAATATATTGATCTATGCGTTGCACGATTATAGTTAGAATATGTGTGAAGAATTGGATAGAGCTATATTGCAATAAAAGAATATAATAATAAGTTCTCAAAACCTAAAAAATATTTATTTAAAATCTTATATTAACCATATGATATAAGATTTTAAATAAATATTAGAATATATTAATCAATGTAAAAAAAGATACTTATATACTAACATAAATACTTACCAATACACGCTATCTATGATATAGGTACAAAATATAGGAAAACAGCACAAAAAAATCAAAAGAAACCAAACTCGCGCACCGCGCGAGTCCAACCCTAGTGCAACGCGCGAGTCCAACCCTAGTAACATAAAAGAGACATGACAACATTCAAAAGTGACTCGAGCCAAGAGTTATACATCAAAGGATAAACAGAAAGTTAAAAACGCTTTTAATCCATTAATGCAATACAATACTAATTTATAAGGATGGGGAGTCATGAGACGAATCCGAATATAGTACGAAATTTCAAGTTATATAGATCGGATATACGGTTTACGAATATTTGAACGTCGGATATCGGACCAAAGATCCGGGTGGATATCCTAAGATTTTTTGCACTATTTTCTTACCGATCAGACTTTCAAAATTTTAATGGGTCCCATACAAAAGCTACAGCCTTGATTTTTTTTTTTTTCATGTTTTAGATTTTTTTTCTAAAGTAACTATTTTATGGCTTTAATAATAACAATATAATTTTCTCATAGCAAAAAAAACTACAGTTACAGTAAAAACATTTACAGCCTAAATTATACAGCAACTAATTTACCGCCGAACCAATAATCTACAATAATTTTTCAAAGCTTCCATAAAATCAATTATTTTATATACATTAATTTATACCTCGCGCAACTTTTAGTTTTAAACGGCTAACAATACGAATCACTGAATATAGATATAATAATTTTTTTTTTACAAGGTAAATTTATATAAATATTTGTAACGAACAATATATAACATCAACATTATCGAGGATAATTTTTTTACTTGAAAAACAACGAATCGTGAAATATCACGTAGTAACCAATTTAAATTATGAACTTCATGGGAAGAGGAAACGACTTTGTTACCATGATATAAAATCAATTCTTTTATATACATTTAGAAATCACTCGTCATTCTTAGATGTATTTTGACTTTTATCTTTACCAGATTAACAATTTATCAACATTTAAAATGACAGTAAATAAATAAAAACATTACATTTCAACAACATTTAGATGGTAATCTACAAATAAAAAATTAAAACTCATTTATCACTTCAATAGTTTTATTAATTAATTATTTACATATAATTAATTATTTACTTTGTGTATTTTTATTATTATATATATGTACTTATATATTACAATATAACGTTTTATTAATTAATTTTTCTTATGATATATTTTTTTAATCTATATGTGTTTTATAGTTATTTGTAAAAGTTTATGATGGTAATTAATGATGATTAATATGATGACTATATAATACAATATACAACTTCTTTTATAACCCCTCCAACTTCTTGCAAACTTTAAAAATGAATGAAATATACGTTCTCAAATCTCAAGACATATTTAATTAAGTTCTCTCAATACATTTTTAAAAGTTATGTGACGTTATCCTAATTAAGCGCCCAAGAAGTCAATGATTATATAATACTTCATCTCTTTCCAAAAAGTGTCATTTGAACCATATATCTATGTTTTAGAAAAATGTTGTTTGTTTTCAACGCATAATTTATGATAAAATTCTAATTTTAACCTTTATATTTTAATGTATTAGTTAGCAAGAAAAATTTGTTTAGTGTATTAATAAAGGGTATAAGAGAACTTAATAGTTTTTTTAATATATGTGAAAATGATAGAATGACAATTCTTTGTGAAACGGAGAGAGTAATAACATTTCAAGGATCATCCCTTCTTGATCACTTACCAGTATTTAACGGATCTTCTCATAGAATTATTAATTATAAGCTTGATGAGATCTCTTAAGGAGATTACCTTGGATATATAATACTAATGAAGGCATGTATTGTATAATACTAGTCCTGATTCGATCACACAGTTTCTCAGTAAAAAAAAAAAAATAGTTCATGTATAAAAATTTTAAAACTAAGATCTGGATTTTGTGGATAAGGTCAGGTTTCTTTCGCTCACCAAACTCCATGAGCTTCGCGATCCACCTTTACAACCTTAGTACGGCAAGTTACTTCTCTATGTATTCTCTAAGTGAAGGCTCCGTTCTTTGGGATGATATATTTTTTCCTTTTGATGCTTTTATATATGTTACCTTCATTTTGTAGCCATTCTCAACGAGTTCAAGGATCTCTAGATCCTCTTTTAGCTGCAATGGCGTTGGTTGTGTTAATGAAAAAAAGTTCCACGTCGAAAGTTGGAGAATTAATTAACTAATATATAAAGGGTTATGGCCAATCCACTCATTACTAATTGGGTTTGAGTTGGAAGCCCATGAGAAAACCCAAATTTAATATGGTATCAGAGCCACCCGATATTTGGGTCACCCCATGGATGTTGTTCCCACAATTGTCCACGCTACAGATGTGCATGCCTGAGCATGAGGGAGATGTTAATGAAAGAAAGTCCCACATCTAAAGTTGGACAATTAATTAACTAGTATATAAAGGATTATGACCAATCCACACATTGCCAATTGGTTTTGAGTTGGAAACCCATGAGAACCCAAATTTAATAGGTTGAAGCTGCGAATATACTTTCAGAAACTTTGAATCCTTAGAACAAGAAAAACAAACATAGCTGACTGTTCGAAACAGACAAGGAAAACAACACAAGGTAGATGCAACACCTTGGCTCATAATTTCATGGTCGTCAATCCGAGAAATTAAGTAGCCACCAATGCCTTAGCCACCACAATTACTACAAGACACGACCAAAACCATAGCCAAGGCTTGTGGAGTTGTGGTTAAGCTTAAACACTATGGCATTAATCTTGGTCATAACTCTATGTTTAATCAGCTCTTCACATTACGGCTAATCCAGTCTTTCACAAACATACAAAACACATTAAAACCGATTTTCACAAGTGTCCATGATGCATTTTAAGCAAGAAAAGCTCATTCTTACTCTACATTTTGCTTCTTCACACCAGTTACCTATCTGATATCTTAACTAAGGTTTCGTGACAACCAGCATTCAAAACTTTGTTATCTAAATTTTGCATTCGGAATCTACATGTTCCAACTTCGATTTGGAGTTATTGAAATTAATTATCAAATATTATCATATTACGTAAATGAATCGAATATTCTGTTCGTTTTTCTTATGACTTGTTTACTTGTATAAATATGTGACTAAAACCTATTGGAATAAACAATAAATCCTTATTATATCATTCAAATAAGGGTTTTTAAAGAAAAATCCCTTCAACTATCCTCAGATTGTGAAAAATCCCCTCAATTAGTTTTTTAGTAAAAAACTCCCTCAACTACACTTCGTTAATGAAATTAATCTTCCATCTACAATAACGTTTAACCCCAATAAAAATTGTTGTCTTTTATTAATAAAACGACAAAACGTCTCAAATATTAACCAAAACATCAAATTGTTTACAGAAAAACAACATAAAGTGCACAAAGAAGAAAGTAGCTGCAACTTGTGTTGAAAATCATTTTGGTTGGAGAATATATGCTTCAATAACAAGTCGGTTTACTAGAAGTAATGTTTTTTTTCCTTTGCTAAACAACTAGTAGGCATGTCAATTAGAGTCAAAACCGGAAGTGTGGCCCGGCCCAGCCTTTAAAAATACCGACCTCGGTCCTAAATATATAAGCCCAAAAAATTGGGTCTTTCGGGCTATTGAGCTTTTGGGCTTTCTCCCGGTTGGGCTCGGGCCAGTCCGGAAAGCCCGAAAATAAATATATAATAGATAAATTTAGTAATAAATTTTGTTTACTTCTACTTTTTAAACATAAATTGATTAAAATATTTTTTATATATACTAGATTAGGACCCGCGTTGATACGCGGATAAATATATTAAAAATTATTAATATCAAAATTTTAATTTTAAATTAGTAACTCGCTAAATTACAAAAATATTTTGTAATATTTAAATATGGATCTTAAACCATTAAAGTTCAATTTATATCTTTATGCTCATGTCCTAATTTTATATTATGCATATCCAAAAATATATATACATAAATGGAATTCAAATCAGATTCTTAATAACAAAAACAATTCTTACCATTATGAATTTATATTAACTAAATGATAAAATCTTATAACAATCAAAATATTATAGAGTTAAATCGTAAACGATAAATTTATGTGAATAATATCATAAATACCTATAAAAATATTTTATAATAGTTTTATCAAGCATTGTATATAAATCTATGATTGATAAATTTAATAGAGATCTATACACATCAAATCTTACACTTTTGGATCTTAACAGTAAATATACTATTATTAATTTGTAACATGTATTGTTTCTTTTTTTTGTCACAATTTTATAACATGTATAAATTTCCATTTTATATAATTTCCTTTTCTAACATTGAAAAGTATAGTTAGAAGATTTTTTATTTCTTTGTCATATTCTAACTATGTTTACAAAGTAAATATGTTTATTGATTTTGTTTTCTTTGATATGTTTGTGTCACTACAAGAAAACACAGTTTTAGCGTCGGCAAAATTCGATGCTAAATCGATGCTAAAGTCCTTTAGCATCGACTTAGCGTCGAATCACAATTCGACGCTAATATGTCGACGCTAAACAGGTTTCGATGCTAATTCGACGCTAATTTAGCGTGGATTTTAATTCGTCGCTAATTCGATGGGAGAAATCGATGCTAATTCGATGCTAATTTAGCATCGAATTAGCATCGACAGAAGACGGATTCGATGCTAAATCGACGCTATTTTAGCATTGGAAAAATCGACGCTAAAATGATGCTATATTTGTCGAATTAGCATCGAATCCTTCATTCGTCGATGCTAATTCGACGCTAATTTAGCATCGAATCCGTCAAAGGGCGATGCTAAATCGACACTAAATTAGCGTCGAATTAGCATCGAAATATTATTTTTTGTTTTTTTAAAAAAAATCTTTGTAAATGAAATTATTTTTAATAAATTTCAAAATTTTTTAAAAATTAGAAAATTTTATATTTAAATTTGAAAATAAAAACAGAAATTGTTTTAAAACACTGAAAATACAAACAAAAATTACAATTTTAAGGTTCGTCTCTTAAATTAATGTTGTCTTTATATTCATTCACCATCGCTTCGGCTTCGTCGTCGAACTGCGGTTGAGCTGTAGCTGGAGGTGGCTGTGCAGGGCGCGGTATCTAGGAGACGGCAGCAGCTAAAGCCGGGTTATCCACTGCAATTATGTCCATCAGATTGGTCAACACCGTGAGTTGGCTTTGCATCGAACTATTGGTTGACCGCAGATCTTCTTGTTTCGTCTTTAGCCGCTCAATCTCAGCATTAGCAGCGGTCAACTGCGTTGCCAACTGCGGATCAGAAGAACTCGGAGTGTAGCTATACCGAGCGGTAGAAGAAGCTGCTGGAAGATCGGCGATAGATCCAACACCCAAGATCCGTCCTTTTTTCTTCGGTACAACCTATAAAATGAAAACGTTATAAAATCAAATTGTTAAAAATGTGATAAAAAATATATTAAAATATTATATTAAAAATTAAAAAAATTACCTCTTTGTAAATTTTATCATAATCGGCGACACCTATTGTAGACTGGACAGAGCTACCACCGGGAGAGTACTGTGACTCTCGCTCTGCCACTCGAGCGTTGTAGGCGTTGAACGTTTTTTCCGCTTGAGCGGTAACAAACGTCCCATCCTTGCGCCGATGAGTCCTCTCCATGACTTTCACAATCGGAGCAAGCTGGTCGCCATTGGACTGTAAAAAAAAAATATATATATATATATAAAAATAAAAGTTAGATTATATATATAATATATAAATCAAATAATATAATAAACTATTTTAATTAAAAATTAGATCATACCATATCCAATCGTATAGTGGCATATGATGATTGACCCGCACAATGCTTGGACGGTCCATCTCCTTCGGCCACTGGCGTAAGACGCGATGCAGAACACTTCGATGATTTCGCTATAGAAGAGGGTTCCTCCCAATACGGAACTAGACGCGCCCAAACATCGGGATCCATCCCCGGAGGCATCGCATCATCGTCTTTCGCCCGCCAAGCTTTCTTCCAGTTACTGACAGTGCCGTTGAGACGCAATTTAGCCTTCTTCTCGAAGGCCTCTCGCACTTAGTGAGTACGAAATTCTTCCCAGTGCCACTTTTGCTACAAAAATACGAATAATATTAGTAATAGTTCTAAAATAAAATGATTTATTAAATAAAAATAAATAATATAATATGACTTACCGCCCGTGACTCAAACCAAATATCACGAACCGATTGCGGCGTCTGCGTCCAATTAGCATGCGACATATGGAAATAGCCGATGATGACTTTGGTGACCGAACGAGAGACACAGTTATCGGTAAACTTATAAAACAAAATATTTTGATGTTAATAAGTTACTTAAAATTTATAATTATAAATTAACGAGAAATATTGTAAAAAATTAAACATACCAAAAAGTATTGGGAGGCTTCTGCGGATGGAGCATCTTAACCCGTTCGTGACGACCAGGTTGGCGAAGAAACTCAGCAATCCGCATCATAAGAGGCGGGTTTGGCGGTGGAGGCCCCTGCTCCGCATCATCGGCCTGAGCTGCTTCGTCTTCGTCTCCTTGTGGCGGTGGCGGTGGCGGAGCTCGCGGTTGAACTCGTGGTGGAGGTCGTGGACGATAGTTCACAGCCGATTGGGAATCCGAACCCGATCCTGATCCCGATCCGCGACGACCACCTACGGATCCGAGAATCGTAGAATCCTCGCCGAATAACTCCTCGTATGAAGGGGGATCCACCTATAAAATCAAAACAAATTTATTAAAATAAGCAATGTAAAGTATAAATATTAAATAAAATTACAATAACTAAATACATTATAACATCTAAAAAAATCTAAAATACGAAATATATATTTTTTTAAATTCTAATAATCGTAATAATTTAAAAAAAAGAAACATAACAATTATTCCTAAACATATAAAAGGTGAAAAAAACGAAATTATTAAATTAATATACGATAAAAAATAAATTCATAAATCAAATTTCATCATTATTATTAAATAATGTCATTATTATTAAATCAAAATTTTTTTTCATATATCCAAAAATTTAACTTATGAAACAATTTCATACACCTTAAGAAATCTAAATTCCCTTTCCTACAATTCCATTTCCTACAAATTTATCCATACATTTCATTCATAAAAATTTTTAAACACTTTTCTTAAACCCAAAATACAAATCTAAACATAATACACAAAAAAAAAATGACAAAAAAACACATACCATTTTGAGATGGGTATGTGTATCGGCGGTGGTGAAAATGGAGAAATCCGCGGCGGCGAGGAAGAAGAAACCGGCGGCGGCGGCGAGGAAGAGAAACCGGCGGCCGCGAGGAAGAGAAACCAGCGGCAAAAAATCGGGATGGAAAAATTGGCGGCGGCGAAAAATGTCGGGTTATGTTGTTTGCGAAAATGGGAAAGAAGAAGCACTGTTGCCTGTATAAATTATTGATGTTCGACGCTATAGCGTCGAATTAGCGTCGAATTAGCGTCGACTATATTTAATTTTTTTCATTTTCCGCGTAAAGATTTCGTTGGCGCGTGACGCTAATTCGACGCTACGCTGAAATATTTTGACTGCGATTCTTTATCAAAAAACCGAAACATTTAATAATTTTGATTTACCGTCAATTTAGCGTCCAATAATTAAAAATCCGATGCCTTTTCTATTCTTTACCCTAAACTCTATACATCAAACATTTTGAATTTAGCGTCGAAATAGCATCGAATTGTCCAGATTTGATGCAAATGCGTTGCTAATTAGTGTCGAAATAGCATCGAAATGTGTTGTTTCGAGGCTATTTCGACGCTAATACTGAAATATTTGATATATAGGGCTTAGGGTAAAGAAACCAGGAAGGATAGAAAACAATCTTAACCATGTCAATGTTTCTTATAACCGAATGATTATAAAATTTAGAATTTTTTTTATCATACATAATTGTACATAAGGTTAATGATAATAAATGTCAAACGATATCGATTTTTTGAAATCTTTATTCATATATCATAATTAATCTTGTCTATACGTAGTTTTTATCTTTACTGTATCTAAATTGCGATTGTTTAATTATGTATTGAAAGTTTATAACAAATGTCATGAATAACCTTATGTACCATTATGTACTTATAGTTTTACATATATCAACAGTAACATTATGTACAATTATGTATGATAAAAAAAATTCCAAATTTTATAATCATTCAGTTATAAGAAACATTGACATGGTTAAGATTGTTTTCTATCCTTCCTGGTTTCTTTACCCTAAACCCTATATATCAAATATTTCAGCATTAGCGTCGAAATAGCCTCGAAACAACACATTTCGATACTATTTCGACGCTAATTAGCAACGCATTTGCATCGAATCAGGACAATTTGATGCTATTTCGACGTTCAACTCAAAATGTTTGATGTATAGAGTTTAGGGTAAAGAATAGAAAATGCGTCGAATTTTTAATTATTGGACGCTAAATCGACGATAATTTTGCGTCGAATTAGCGTCAAAGGATACAATTCGATGCGAAATCGACGCTAAATTAGCGTCGAATTGTGTCATTCGACGCTATACTAAAAAAAATTCAATATTTCAGTTTCGGTTAAAGATAGCAGATCGGAGAAAAAACAATCCTAATCATGTCAATGTTTCTTATAACCGAATGGTTTTAAAATTTGAAATTTTTGGTAAATACAAAATTGTACATAATGTTACTGTGTTGATATATTTAAAATTAACTATATAGGTTTTTTCAAATCTTTATTCAGGACATTTGTTTTAAACTTTGAATACATATATACCTATACAATCGCAATTAAGATACAATAAAGATAACAATTATGTTTCACTGTCTAAATTATCATTTGAGGTATCCTCATCATCATTGGTACTTTCTGCACTTTCGTTCATAAACTCGTTTTTGAGATTTTCTGCATCGGTAGCATCGAGAAGTATTTCAACTTCTCTATTTTGCGGATCTATCAGAATGATGTTGTCTAGATCTTGTTCTGGAGTTGTTAGATCCACGGCAGTTTCATATTGCATTGGCGCGTCGTCGGATTCAACTATAATTCCTCTCGGAGCTATTTTGAGCACAGATAGCCATGAAATCCCCGTTTTCCTGAGCCGTGGATATGGAATGAAACAAACTTGATCCGCCTGTGATGCAAGCACAAATGGATCATACTTCGCATAAGAACGCGATCCATTAACGTCGATGACACCAAACTTTCCTACTCGAACCCCTCGCCCGATAACTGGATCAAACCACTCGCATTTGAAAAGTGTGCACTTTAAGTTAACTAAACCAGGGTATTGTACTTCAATAATGTCTTGTATAATGCCATAAAAACGGTGTCCCCGGCTCGAACGACGACACCGTAGTTCGCAGTTGCTCTATTTTTCCCACGTTTGAACGTATGGAATACATAACCTTGTGTAAAATACATTGGGGATGACATAACTTTTTCCAATGAACCTTGGATCAACTCTCTAAACCATACAGGGTACGACGTGTCTCCATAATCAACCTGCCAAAAATAGTATATACAATGTAAATATAATATACATAGTATATATATAGATATCTATTTTAATGGAAACCATATATATATAAAACTTTTTTTAATTAACTTACCTGACTCCTCAACCATTTAGCAAAGTGTTGGTCTTTACGTTTTTCAATCTCGCCGGGTGATGCATTTGGGAAAGCCTCGGTAACCTGGCGAATGAATTCACTAATAGAAAATAAAGTTATAACAAATGAAATCATTAACATATATACGTTAAAAATAACCCTTTTGACCTCAATTCCATAGTTTGTAATTATATGTACCTCAGAAATGGGCTAATTTCGTCGCTTTGTAAGAGAATATATGTGTGTGAACAATTGTAGTCTTCGTGCGAGGACCAGTCTTCTTCTCTTATGATTCCGGCATGCCTACCAACTGCACAGAATATATTTGGGACATTAGAAACTGGATACGCTTGTGCGATGCCTCGATCATCGTACCTACATGGAGCTCTTTTACGCGTCCGGACAGTTGGAGGGAAGTAATATGAGCTGAAATGAGAGGTTTCTTCGGTTAAACTTCCCGCAACAATTGATCCCTCAACCCTCGCCAGGTTTTTTGCCTTTCCTTTTAAGTGTTTCATGAATCTCTCGAAAGGATACATCCAACGAAATTGAACGGGTCCTCCTAAATCAGCTTCGTATGGAAGATGGACAGAAAGATGCTCCATCACATCAAAGAAAGATGGAGGGAATATCTTCTCTAAGTTGCATAGCAATATCGCTATGTTATTATTTAGTTGTTCAATTCCATCCTGGGTCAGAGTTCGCACACACAGATCCCAAAAAAATGCACCAACACCGAAACCAAAGTTCAGATTTCCAATATCAGTAGAATGGATCGAAATGTAATAACACCCATCATTTGTTTATATATTAATATATCGTCATAGAAAATAGACTTGCAAGTGATTCATGCACGTTCGTTGGCAAAAGCTCCGCAAAGGCGAAAGGCAATAATCTCTGCATAAACACATGACAATCATGACTCTTCATACCAGAGAATTTTTTGCCTTGCTCCACAGACTTAGAGAGTTTTGACACGTATCCATCTGGGAACTTAACTTCGGTGGAAACCCAGTTGAAGAATGTTGATTTGCCTTCGTTTGACAATCTAAAGATAGGCACTGGAGCTCTCCCATCTCCCGTGAGATGTAACTCAACTCTAGAGCATATAAGAGGCAAATCCAGTCTAGACTTCAAATTGTCTTTAGACCTTCCTGGAACGTTTAAGATGGTGTGCATGATGTTATCGAAAAAGTTTTTCTCAATGTGCATGATATCAAGATTGTGGCGCAATAGATGATCCTTCCAGTATGGTAGTTCCCAGAAAATGCTCTTCTTATGCCAATTATGTTCTTCAAGGTATCCATCTGGGAGATTGGTCGGAATATTAAGCCAGTTACCACCACGTTTTGCTGTGTCCTGAGCTCCATAATAATCAAGTTGACCTTCAATTTGCTCTCCAGAAAGATATGGAGGTGGGGGGATACGTACACGTTTGCCCTTTGTGAACAACCTTCTGTTTCTCCGGTACGGATGGTTCATAGGGAGAAACCTTCGGTGACAATCGAACCAACAAGATTTCCTACCATTTTTTAGTTGAAAGGCGCCTGTCTCATTTTGGCAATACGGACATGACAATCTACCATGTGTTGTCCAACCAGATAACATTTCATACGCTGGAAAATCGCTTATCGTCTACATAAGCACAACTCGCATGTTAAAATTCTTTTTCCTAGAGTAATCAAAAGTACGAACACCATGAGACCACAACATATTCAACTCGTGAATAAGCGGCTGTAAAAACACATCAATAGATCTTCTTGGATGCTTCGGACCAGGGACTAAAATACTCAAAAACAGAAATTCTCTCTGCATGCACATATCAGGCGGAAGGTTATAAGATGTCAATATAACTAGCCACAAAGAATATTGTCTGCCAGACATACCGAACGGAGTAAAACCATCTGTACATAGCCCAAGATAAACATTACGCTTCTCTTAGCAAAATTAGAGTGTACCGATTTGAAGTGCTTCCAAGCTTTTGCATAAGAAGGATGATGAAGTTCTCCTTCACTAGTTGAATGTTCCGCATGCCACCTCATTGATGCAGCTGTTTGTTCTGATTGGTATAGCCTTTGTAGCCTATCTGTTATGGGCAGGTATCACATTCTCTGGTATGACACTTTACTTCTACTAGCTCCTTGGGGCTTAAATATTGGTTTGTGGCAAAATCGACATTCCTGTAGATCTTCATCATCTTTCCAAAATATCATACAATTGTCAATGCAAACATCTATCATCTGCGAGGGCAAACCTAAACTAGAGACTAGTTTATGTATATCGTAATATGACTCAGCGGCTTGATTACCCTCAGGCAAATACTCTTTTATAAGAGCTGCCCAATCATCCATGCAACTCTCAGATTGATTATGATCAGATTTTATTGTCATCATCCTAGATGCCAATGATAACTTAGTGAGACCTTCCCTACAACCTTCATAGATTGGTTGCTTTGCAGAATCAAGCATATCATAAATTTTTTTAGCATCTACATTGGGTTCCTCAACAACATCATCATCAGTAGACATAACTCCAGGAAATGCATCGGTACCATTTCTTCGAACCTATTATGGTCTAACCCGACATCATAATCATAATTATTAACAAATTCATGAGACTGATCATATTGTTCATTCGAATAACCCTGATCCATAGGTTGGTAACTAGTACTACCCGAAGTTTCATCTCCATATCCCTCTCCATGATAAAACCAAACATAGTACTCAGGTGTGAACCCTCTATTAAATAAATGCGTACCGCTACATCAATTGTCTGCGACTTCGAATTTTTGCACTTCCGACATGGGCACACCATCACTCCGGTCCATTGAATTGTAGGCACACTACTCGCTTGAGCCATGAAAATTTCAAACCCGTTGAGGAACTCTTATGAAATTCCTCCATTTTCATCTCTACGTTGATACATCCACCTTCTTAGTTCGTATATATCGCCCATCTTATTCAGAAAATATTAACTAATAAAATTTATTGGAAGTTTTTGTTTTGTTCAATGATTTTGGCAAGTGATCTGGGGAAGTATATATAAGACATTTAGCAATGATTTTGCTTCGAATTTGCATCGGATTTTAGCATCGAATTAGCATCGAATTATATTGCGTCGACTTTGCTTCGTCTTAGCGTCAAATTAGGGTCAGGTTTTTAGAAGTAGGTGAACCCATTAAAAACGTGCGACCTACCTATCCAGTTCGACGGAATATTCGACGCTAAAACCAACGCTAATTCGACGCTAATTTAGCGTCGAATTGAAGATGAAGACGCTAATTCGATGCAATTTAGCGTCGAATTAGCATCTCTATTTTTCGTCTCAATTTTGCGTCGAAAATTAGCGTCGAATTTTTTGAACGACATAAAAACGACGCAAAAGCGTCGCAAATTTTGTGTCGACGCAAATTCGACGCTAAATTTCGACGTTAAAACTGTTTTTTGTTGTAGTGTGCTGATAAACTTTATCATTGAGATTTTTATATTCTTTCTAATTTTTGGTTTTTCAATTTATAAAATTTATTTTGTTTTATGATTTATATTTATATTTATTCTCTACTTTTTTTTAATTGTTTATTGTCAATCTCTATTTTATTTCATAATCTATACTTATAAATAAGAAGTCACTTTTCCTATGTGGCGGTCTCACATCGAGTTTAACACTTGATTTGCCGAAAAGACCTTTAATGAAATAGAATTATTATTAGCATGCCATCGATTTTTTTTAATTAAATACAAAAAACGAAATTGGAGATTTAGTGGTAATCTACTATTATAACCATGGCATATATATCTTATATCAAACATTTCCATAATTCGGCCACAATATTACTTCCATCGTAATCTTATCGTGATATATACTAATTTTTTTTTTATTATTTCATTATATGTCAATAATAATAAGTTAAGCCCTAGATAGTGAAACCCTAGATATTTTGTATGTGTATATATACACCGTCTGATTTATTTTCCTCTTCGTCGTCTCCCTCAATTATTATAGGTTTTGTGCTGGCCTCTCTATTATTTTTTTTCAATTGTACGTTGCCATCTTTTCTATTTGTTCTTATTCTTGACTTAAGTTTAAACAAATAGTTTTTTTAAGAGAAAATCCCAACAGACGAGTTACCAAAAGAGAGGACCTTCGCGCGACGATCGCTAGACTGTTGCTAGTGAACTCGGTGGAGTTTCTCATGGCGGATTTCAAATTCTGTAGAGAACGTTGACTCTGTTTTGTTCTGGCTGAGTTTGTCGAGAGAATCGAAACTCGTTGAGCCTGTCGAAACACGTCTCGTGGTTTGTTAACGCGAGCTTCTTCTCGCATAATCTGAAATCCGCCATGATAAACTCTACCAGTTCACTAGCAACAGTTTAACGATCGTCGCGAAGGTCAAACTTTAGATATTTTTCTTTGTGCCTTTGTGCTTTATGTACTAAAATGTTTCTTAATGATTGTTCTTGCAAGACAAATTAATTGTTAGTCCATCTAAACCGATTGCTCTACCCAATGCTCTCGTAAATTGTCTTGCTTACTCTTTTGTTTGTTTTTTGGTTCATTACATCAACTTGCCATACATGTACGGTATACAATATTTGGTTAATTAAATCGAAACTGTAACGTTTACAAACCACTACAAAACAAGCAATCTGTTCAATCATTATAATTACGTCTTAAGTGAGAAATAACAAAATATCCAAATCTTCGGGCCGGATAACATCTTTTCTAGCTGTGAACAATCTGTTTAAAAAGTGATGATACATCTTTTTTCAATGCCGCGTACAGAAGGATTAAGATTCATCTTTTTTCCCTTCACACCCAATAAAGTAAGCAACTAGTTTGTATGAATCAGACACCATCATAATTCTTAGTACTTCCACTAACAATCTACAACGAACACTACAAGATAACTTGTCTGACATTATATTAAAACGTTTACAAAAATAAACAATTGTGGTCTTATTATATAAAGTTTGATGCGTCAAACGTGATAATTAACAAGATCGTGACACGTATCACTCGATCGATTAGATTTTGACATGTGTTTACAAAATTTCAATTAAATTTTGCCATATATATCATGCAAATCTTATTTCTTTTTAAACTTATATATTTGTATTTATCAAGTATATTATTAAAATCAATATATATATATATCAAAATTATTCTTCAATATTAATAATATACATGTGTAAAAACTTTTTAGTTCAAATAGATTTAGGTTTACATACCCCAATCATTATAGATTATCATATTTTGTACTTATATAATAAGCTTTTGTATTCTATTAATCTCTTACCAAACAATTTTACACTTCAATAATCTTTTCGACGAATTTTATTTCAACTTTTTCATTATAAAATAACATCAATTATCCTCTTATTCGATAGGTGAGATAGATTACCACGATCGAATTATAGTATTTTCATTCACTTCCTGCAAATTGCAAACTAAAACTTTGTGCATCATTCGATTCTTACAAAATTTGGGAATCAATTATGTGAAAGAAATCTTATTAAAATTTACAATTTTAGTTTGCAATTAAAAATATGAGTAATTCGTCAAATTTTTGGAAAAATAGTTATATATATAGATATATAAACAATAACCTGATTCAATTAGGAATAAAAAATATAATTATGTGAGACTTATATTGAAAAAATATAAAATAAAAAATAAAAAACTAAATTTGAAAAATTTAAATTGAAAAAATAATATACTAAAAAAGGAGTAAAAACAACTTAATAACAGTGAGACTTCTCTATTAGTGGTCTTGCATTTTTTTGTTTTATTTTTCTTCGCAAATTATAAAATTTTATAAAACAGAAAAATTCAAATAGAAAAATGAGTAATTAATTCAAATATTTATAAAAAAAAAATAGAGTAGTGAAGTAATAAAACTAAATTACTTCATACATGAATAGAAAAAAAAAGCTAATTACGTGATAAAATTTAAGAATTACTTAGAAATCAAATTAAAAAAAACAACCATAAGAATAACTCTTAAATTATTTTATATCAACATTTCCGGTTTTATTTTTTTTATTGGGAAAATTACAAAAATGCCACTTTTTAATGACATATTTACAAGCGTGCCACACCCACATAACTCTTTACAAATCTGCCAGTTTTTTGTAAGAAATAGACAAAAATGTCTCTTTTTCTTTTTATTTTTCTCTTTCTCTTTCTCTTTCTTTTCTCTTTTCCCACGAAAACTTTTACTTTTTTTCTCTCTTCTCTCTCTCCCAAAAAATAAAATCAGATATGAGAGATCTTTTTCTTCTGTCTCAAGCTCTTGTTGTGATGAAGGTGTTGATGAAAAAAACTCAGATCTAGATCTATATCTAGATCTGAATCTCTCTCTCTCTCTCTCTCTCTCTCTCTCTCTCTCTCTCTCTCTCTCTCTCTCTCTCTCTCTCTCTCTCTCTCTCTCTCTCTTTCTCTCTCTCTCTCTTTTTTCATATAGATTCAGATCTAGATCCGAATTTCATCATTTTTTTGTTGAAAATTTGGTTTTATTTGATTTGTCTTGAAAATCCGAGTTTTTGATTCGATTTTGGTTATAAATCTAAGGGTTTTTGTTCAATTTGGGTTATAGATCTGAGATTTTGATTATTTTTGGATTAATTTTGTTGTTTATGTTCTTCTTACTAATCTAGGATTTTAACATTTTTTGTAAAGTTTTTTTACACTTTTTAAAAGGTTTATAAAATTTTTAACACGTTTTTAAATACACTTAAAAAAAAGTTAAACAATCTAGATTAATTTTGTTCTTGATATTTTTCTAAATGATGTAAGGTTTTGACGTTTTTTATGCATTTTTTAAACAATTTATAAGAGTTATCTATGTAATGCCCGTGAACCAAAAATGTGTTTTTTTTTTGTGGTGCGTCGAGCGACGCAAATCTTTAATCAGACTGGGAAGTCGGGTTTGATCGCACGGTTTGTGTGATGGTTTAGCGGAGCCTAGGGTTTGATATAAAAGGCTGGAACAGGGTCCTGGCCGTTTTGTTGGATCAGAAATCAGAAGAGAAAGGGTGGGAGAGAAAGAGACTTGTTCTTGAGAGGTTCATTGTGTGAACAGTTTCTGATCGGATCTTTGAGAGGGCAAACGGCGGGACTTTTCGTGGCGGATTGGGGTGATTTTTGGAGGGTAAGTTCTCCAATCTCTTCTCGTGTCATAGGCGAAAACGGTTCGTCTTTTGGTTGATTATTCACCGAGTTATGGCTGTTTGAATTCGATAGGTCTGTGCAGATTGTTATCTGCGATCAGTCGGGTTTAGAGGGGAATTCCGATCGAACCAGAAGGATTCTGGAGGCGATCCGCATACCGACGCGTAGCTGTGTGTGTCTAGTTTCCAGAACAGTTGCCTGTTTCAGAATTGGACCAGTGGTTCGTCGTGTATGAGGGTTTTAGTGAACGTTGGTTCATTCTTTTCATTTCGATTCTTCGAGGTGAGTGCGCGACCATAGACTCTCGGATTAGGATTTGATGGAATATGATTGATTGCTGTTGTTCCTGGTTGTATTCGTGTTTGGATGTTGAATTTTGTGCAGGAGATCGATGAAAACGCGTCTGGAATCGATCCATGAGAGGATATGATCGATTCTGGTTTTCTGGGCTCTGTGTCGAGCGACACACGGTGTTTGTGTCACGCGACACAGACTGTGTCGATCGACACAGGGTGTTTGTGTCGCTCGACACGCATTTCTGATTGCCGTCAGTTTGACGTATTGATAGTTGTGTTTTGCGTGTTGTGTGATAACCCTGGTATTTCATCTATGCTATGACTGAGTAAATGGTCTGTTGATGGGAAGACCGTCTCACTGAGTATTTGTGATAATACTCACGCATCTCTTTTTGCTATGTGATGCAGGTAAAGAAAAAATGTGATCGTGGAATCGGGCAAGGAAGAGGAGATGATCCAGCGTCTCGATTGTTTGCTCATATTGTTTAGAACCGCTAGGTTGTTGGTTGATGAATTGGTCATTGAATTTTCATTGGTTATTTATTGAATTGAACCGGTTGTTTGGTTAATGGTTAATTGTTTGAATTAAGTCGAATTGTTTATGCTGGTTATGTGCGGTTGCTAGTTTAGTACGTTTGTTGATAATTGTTGAGAATTAGTATTTATTGGAATACTAATTCGAAGTTTCTTTTAAAAAAAAAAAAAACGGGTTGGGTTGTTTCAATTTGGTATCAGAGCCCTTACGGTTCTAGGGCGGGAGAACGTAGTATGTTTGATTGATTGACTTTGAGTGGTTAGTCAGTTGATTGTTGTTTGGGTTTGGAGTCCTGGATCATCTTCTCCGAGCCTTCAATAAGATTCCACGGTATGTGTTTTATGACTTTCTGTTTCTAATGCTTAGTCTACTGTGAATAGTCAGTGGGAGATGGCTAGAGGGGGGAGAGGCAGAGGTCGTGGTTCCCGTGGGGCTAGAGGGCGTGGTCGGGGATCGGCGGTTGACCCTGTTGAGTCGAGTAGGACTCAGGAGGCCACGCAGGAGGAGGTTGCAGAGTCGCAAATGCCTCCAGAGCCAGTGAGTGTCGAGTTTACTAAGTTGGCCAATGTGGCGCAGGGCCCAGGTGGGGGTCCTGGCGGGGGCGATGCTCAGGGTCGGTTGGACCGTTTGGAGGTGATGATGCGATCGGTTCTTGAGAGGTTGCCAGGTGGGGCACCGGCTCAGGGACATGCTCCGGGGGTACAGCCAGAGGCGGCGGGTGTTGAGCCGGTAGCGGCGGGAGTTCAGCCAGCAGTGGTTAGGGGGCAGCTAGGTGTGGCGACTGCAGAGGATGCTCCATCCTACCTGAGGATTTTGGAGCAGATGCATAGGATTACTACTGGGTACTTCTCGGGCGGTGCCAAGCCTGAGGAGGCTGTTGCATGGAGGAGCCGTATGGAGCGTAATTTCCAGGCGCTGATGTGTTCCGAGGGATACAGAGTGGACCTTGCGGTTCACTACTTAGAGGGTGATGCACATCTGTGGTGAAGAGGTGTGATGAGCAGGAGGCCTCAGGCGGGGATGACCTGGGCGGATTTCTTGGCTGAGTTCGACGCCAAGTACTTTCCGCAGGAGGTGGTGGATCGCATGGAGGCACAGTTCTTGCAGTTAACACAGGGAGAGCGCTCGGTGCGAGAGTATGATGAGTTGTTTGGTAGGTTGCTTGTGCATGCTGGTCTGGGGTTTGGGAGCGAGGAGGCTCAGATCAGGAGGTTCATGCAAGGACTTCGACCTGAGTTGAGGACTCGGTGCAGGCCGAGTAAGTACGTCACGAGGGCGGATTTGGTTGAAACTGCGGCTCAGATCGAGGAGGACTTGAGAGCTGAGCAGGCCGGGGTGGTTAGTCCATCAGTGCAGCAGCAGAGGATGCCGCAACAGCAGCAGACAAGTTCGAGCGGGGGCGGTAAGCCTACTCAAGGGCAGAAGAGGAAGTGGGAGAGCACTTCGGATTCGGGACAGAGGAGCCGTAGTGGGCAGGGTGGTTCAGGTTGCTTTGTGTGCGGAGGCATCGATCATCGGGCGGTTAATTGCCCCAAGAAGGCGGCAGTCAGTGCACCTAGTACACCTGGTGCGCCTAGGGTGTGCTATCAGTGTGGAGAGATGGGGCATATTAGGCCTAGGTGTCCTCAGCTTCAGATGGCGGTGGCGGTTGTGCAGCCAGTACAGGAGAGGGCAGTGGATGTACAGCCATTGCGGCAGATGACTGCGCCGCGGGTCTTCACTTCGGTTGAGGCGGGGGGCGCTAGTTCCAGGCCGAACTGTCCCTAGTGGCAGCAGAAGACGGGTGGAGTAAGAGATTTGGGGAGCAGAGGTTAAGAAGGGAAGTAGGATTCGGGGAATGGTCTGGGAGCGGGCCAAAGTTTGCATTTGTTTCGTATTGTTCCAGTTCAGATTAGCATGTTCGCTATGTGGTTGTGGAATTTATGTTTTTCGTTGAGGATTAACGATTGTTTCATTTTTGGGATTTTTATAAGATGTGTTTTCTTATTATTGTTGGATCATAAGATGTGAGTCTTTATATGTTATGACTTGTGGAGTCATGGGTTGTGATGACTGGTAGGTCATGTGATAGCTGGGAATGGAAGTTCTATTCGGCTTAAAGCTAGTTCATGTGCTAGGAGTGGCTAGTAATGAGCTTGTTCATGTTCTAGGAGTGGCTAGAAATGAATTCGTGTTCTAGGAGTGGCTAGAAACGAAAGCTTTATACGAGTAGAATCTGTCTATTCCTAGGGAGAGTCGGGAAAAGAAGTTTTATGTGAGTTAGAACCGCCTTTTCCAGGGACTCTGTGGAAACACCCATGGTGGTTGGGTTGTTTCGAGTGGCCTAGTGGGGGTCACGGATGCGATGATATTCCGGGTGGGGGATGTCATGAGGTAGCCACAGAGGCGATTTCGGTCGACAGGTACTTATGATGCATGTTTCAGAGTATTGCTCCAGGGGACGGTGGGTTTCCTATATACTTGAGGGATAGTGGGTCTCTCAAGGGGATAGTGGGTTCCCTGCATACACTCGAGGGGTAGTGGGCCTCTCTGGGGACAGTGGGTCTCCTACATATACTTTGAGGGATGGTGGATCTCTCCAGGGGACGAGTGGGTCCATGCATACCGTAGCTCAAAGGGTGACGATCCTGCGAGTAGGTGTGGTGTATATGTATATGAGTTATGAGTATGTGATATGAGCAGTAGCGTCTGAGCATGGTTATGAGTATGAGACTGGATAAACTTCGGGGATCGGGAGTGGATCTCAGGTGGTGCTGACCGGGTGGGGTCGGGATTGCAGCCGTGGTGAGACGGTGCAATGAGGCTAGTATGAGCCTAGTAGGACTCAGGGATCAGGTGTGATCACGAGTGGTGCTGGCTGAGGGCCAGGGTGTGTTGTGGACGTCGAGTCTGGGGTTATTACTGGAGTCTGGAATTCGGTTTGGACAATCCTGGTAACATATGTTACGCTGATGGTCGTACATGTTCTTGTTTGATTGTTGTACGATCATTTGGTCCAATGCGGGGTCAACGGTTGGTCGGACATGTTCTTGTCTGATTGTTGGACGGTCAATCGGGTAGTCCTAATCCGGACCATGGGGCGTGCATCGTTGGTGTTCCGGGTGAATCTGGTCGAATTTTAGGCGAGAGTGTTAGCCTTAGCAGGACGGGTTGTGTGATTCGAGTGTGATCTCGAAGGATACTGGCCGGGTGCGGGTCAGTTGGTTGAGACCGTGGGGTGACGGTGTTGCGTGATTCGAGGACGAATCCTTGTTAGTGGGGGAGAATTGTAATGCCCGTGAACCAAAAATGTGTTTTTTTTTTGTGGTGCGTCGAGCGACGCAAATCTTTAATCAGATAGGGAAGTCGGGTTTGATCGCACGGTTTGTGTGATGGTTTAGCGGAGCCTAGGGTTTGATATAAAAGGCTGGAACAGGGTCCTGGCCGTTTTGTTGGATCAGAAATCAGAAGAGAAAGGGTGGGAGAGAGAGAGACTTGTTCTTGAGAGGTTCATTGTGTGAACAGCTTCTGATCGGATCTTTGAGAGGGCAAACGGCGGGGCTTTTCGTGGCGGATTGGGGTGATTTTTGGAGGGTAAGTTCTCCAATCTCTTCTCGTGTCATAGGCGAAAACGGTTCGTCTTTTGGTTGATTATTCACCGAGTTATGGCTGTTTGAATTCGATGGGTCTGTATAGATTGTTATCTGCAATCAGTCAGGTTCAGAGGGGAATTCCGATTGAACCAGAAGGATTCTGGAGGCGATCCGCATACCGACGCGTAGCTGTGTGTGTCTAGTTTCCAGAACAGTTGCCTGTTTCGGAATTTGACCAGTGGTTCGTCGTGTACGAGGGTTTTAGTGAACGTTGGTTCATTCTTTTCATTTCGATTCTTCGAGGTGAGTGCGCGACCATAGACTCTCGGATTAGGATTTGATGGAATATGATTGATTGCTGTTGTTCCTGGTTGTATTCGTGTTTGGATGTTGAATTTTGTGCAGGAGATCGATGAAAACGCGTCTGGAATCGATCCATGAGAGGATATGATCGATTATGGTTTTCTGCGTTTTCTGGGCTCTGTGTCGAGCGACACACGGTGTTTGTGTCACGCGACACAGACTGTGTCGATCGACATAGGGTGTTTGTGTCGCTCGACACGCATTTCTAATTGCCGTCAGTTTGACGTATTGATAGTTGTGTTTTGCGTGTTGTGTGATAACCCTGGTATTTCATCTATGCTATGACTGAGTAAATGGTCTGTTGATGGGAAGACCGTCTCACTGAGTATTTGTGATAATACTCACGCATCTCTTTTTGCTATGTGATGCAGGTAAAGAAAAAATGTGATCGTGGAATCGGGCAAGGAAGAGGAGATGATCCAGCGTCTCGATTGTTTGCTCATATTGTTTAGAACCGCTAGGTTGTTGGTTGATGAATTGGTCGTTGAATTTTCATTGGTTATTTATTGAATCGAACCGGTTGTTTGGTTAATGGTTAATTGTTTGAATTAAGTCGAATTGTTTCTGCTGGTTATGTGCGGTTGCTAGTTTAGTACGTTTGTTGATAATTGTTGAGAATTAGTATTTATGGGAATACTAATTCGAAGTTTCTTTAAAAAAAAAAAAAACGGGTTGGGTTGTTTCAATCTATATGTCTTTAAAATTTAACTGATGAAATAATAATTTATAAGATTTTTAAAAGGTTTATAATGTTTTTAAAGGGTTTTTAAAAGGTTTATAAGAGTTTTTACAAGGTTTATAAACGGTTAAAAAACCTTATTAACAGTTGAAATAATAATTTTAAGGTTTGTAAAAGGTTTATAAGAGTTTTTTACAAGGTTTATAAGGTTTTTTACAAGGTTTATATAACTGTTAAAAATCTTATAAACTGTTTTTACAGGGTTTATAAGGGTTTTTTACAAGGTTTAGAAACCGTTAAAAAACCTTATAAACAGTTGAAATAATAATTTTAAGGTTTTTAAAAGGTTTATAAACAGTTTAAAAAACTTATAAACTGTTTTTACAGGATTTATAAGAATTTTTTACGGGATTTATAAGCGTTTTAAAAGGTTTATAAAGTTTGTAACGAGGTTTATACGGTTTTTTACAACATTTATAAGAATTTTTTTTTTGGTCAAACGTTTATAAGAGTTTTTAAAAGGTTTTTATAAGACTTTTTTATAAGATTTATAAAGATTTTTTACAAGGTTTATAAGAATTTTTTTACAAAGTTTACAAAAGGTTTTACAAATTTTTTTTTTCTTTTTTTTTTCTTTTTCTTCTCAATCCACAAAATTCAATCTCATCTTATTAAGTTTGTTTTTTCGTGAAATTCAAATTCATCTTTTTAATCTAGTTTTGAGAGAAAGATATGAGATTTAGTTTAAAAAGAGAAAAACGAGATCTAAGAAAAGAGATCTGAGAAACGAGATCTGAGAAACGAGATCTGAGAAAAGAGAAACGAGATTTGAAAAAAAATGTTGAGATCTGAAAAAAATAATAATTGAGATCTGAAAAAAATAATGGATAAAAAAACTGAAATCTGGAAAAAAAATGAACAGAAAAAAATAAATTAAAAAAGTCAAATTATATGAATCAAATGACAAAGACAATATAGGAATACCGAAAAAGGAGAGTGATATTTTTGCAATTTTTTTAAAAAGGTGACATTTTGTAAAGTGGCATGGAGCATGTGGCATTTTTTAAAATTTCTCTTGTTTATTTCCATGAGTGATTTATTCTTTTTTTTTTATCTTTTGAATTTGTTTTTTCACGGCTTATAAAATATTTTATCACAAACCCGCATATATACGATTTTTTTACCTAGTAAATAAATACAATTTTTGTTCTATATTCCATAATTACTTTTAGATTGTTTTTACATATTTTACTCCTTTAATAACATGTATTATAATATGTTCTTTGTTTTTTTATGTAAATTTTTACTGACTCATAAACGCAATATCTTGGTTCGGCTCTCATACGCCTTGTAAAGTCCCGACCACCATCACACACCTAATCTGTGCTCATGGGCTCCATCTTCATCTGATGGCCGGTATAGTAGTCTGGAAGGCTCGAAAGACTTCCTGATCGAGAAAATCACGAGGTTATCTTTCCCCATGTTTTGTCTTCAGTCACACGGTATTGGAAATCACTTCCGAGTAAGTCACCATCTTTAAATTGATCCAGCTTAAGCATGTTAACTCTGGAGTTCTCTCATGAAGAAGTGTAACAGAAAATATAAGTACACTTTGGTGATATAGGTGGCGAAATCAATTCTTTTAATCCTCTCTGAATGCACCACTTATTTCTAGAAATCGGACTGTTACAATTTTCTACGGATTTGTGACATTTAACAACTTTTGGATCATTGATGGATCTGTGGCGCTTCCTCAAGAACTATCTACAAATTATTTATTAAATAAAAATTTTGAAAGATGTTCAAAAATAGATCTACCTTTTGACAAAACTTAGAGGTATGAATAGTCTTTCAAAACCACTCTTCAAAGTGACCAAATTTTTGCTTTTTAGCTTAGTCTTGAGCTTTATTCCGATGCATTTGGAATTTTTTTTGATTCGTTGTTTGTTGTCGTTTAATTATGATGTAATCTGTTTTAATTTTTATTGCTTTCAAATATAACAAGGTGAGTACCCGCACGTAGTGCGGGTTTGTATGTTTATATGTCTTAATATTTCAAAATTATTTTTTATAATATCTTTATATTATGTTTTATACTAAAGTATAGTTGAATGCCCTAATTTTAAAATATAAATACAATTTGTAATTGTTGTAAAGAAATCAAGCTCTATATATTGGTGCGTGTGAAAAACCAAAGAGTTTGCAGTTCTTTGATTCTATTTTTTCTAATGTTTTTTGCTTGGTTTTTCGTATGGGTAGAACTTTGGAACGATAAAGATATAGGACAAACAAATGTTTACACTAAAAATATAAGATATCACACAACGTGTCTATAAAAACCTTTTATGCATTTTCTAAATTTGATGCTTAATTAACTTAGTTATTGGCACAATGTAACATTGGCATATAAGGCCAGCTTCCGCAACCTTGCAAGCTGCTTGTTCTTCTATAGCTTAAATCTCGAAAAGCTAGCTTATATGAAGCTTGAAGAAGTAATTTACATTTTATTTTTAAATAGTTATCACGAAAGATGGCTTCTTATTTCAGCTAAATTAGAGGTACAATATTTTATGTTTATGTAAATGTTAGACCGGCTGGTATACATTGCTATCTTTTTAAAACCCGTTTCTATCTCCAAGATTCTTCTTCTTTTTTTTTTCAAAACAGAACTTATATTGAAAGTAAACCGGGTGTAAACCGGAATTAAAAGTTAGTACAGATAGTAACGCTAATTTTGCTAACATACCGGCTTCGGAATTTTGATCTCTTTTAACAAAAGTAAAGGAGAGAACTTGTAGATCTTGTGACGACCCAACCCGTCAAAATAAAAAAAAAATTTCAACCTGGATCACTATTATCATAAAAAGTGATCCTCAACGGTCCAATATAAAGACAACGCGGAAACAAGTGACTTAAACAATCAAACACGATTATCATTTAACAAGCCTATACTTATTAAATTACTATATCAATTCATTTAAATCAATTCAACAATAAACATAGTTCTGGAATTGCTAACACCCTAGCAATTCTAACTTATGACACGAAAACGAACCACTAGATCATCCCCTCGTCCCGGCCATGATTCCATGATCAAACCTTCTCTTTACCTGCATCACATGGTTATACGAGATGCGTGAGTAATATCATAAATACCCAGTGAGACGGTCATCCCATCAACAGACTATTTATAATTAGATATAACAAATAATATAATACCAGGATGAACAAACAGCAAGAAAACAGTACGATCACGTAAAAACAGTCTATGTCGATCGACACACCACCCGGTGTCGATCGACACCAACTCCGACACTCATGTCCGTCGGCACACCGTCCCAGTGACCTGCCGACACCGTGTCGATCAACACACCAACCCGTGTTGATCGATACACCAAACAAGAACGCGAGTTCTGCCCAAAAATCCCTCAAACCACACGAAATTTGATCCCAAACAACACACAATCGTATTATAACACTTGCTATACCTAATTAAACCTATGGTCACGCACTCACCTCGATTGAAAAGGAAAAACGGATGAAAAACCGTCAAGAACACCAAGAACACGTCGTTCCAACGAACTCAACGTATACGACGAACGGCTACTCCAAATTCCAATCAGAAACCGGCGCTGGAAACTAGACACGACAAGCTACACATCGGTGTGTAGAATGTCCGCTAACTCCCAACGGTTCGACGGGAAAACAGCCCGCAAGTTCGACGATCGGAACTGGAACAGAAACGACCCGTTGAACAAGAACACAAAGAATCCGATGAATGGATACTCTAAATTCAGATCGGAAAAAGGTTCTGGAAACTAGACAGATAGATATTTCTAACTGTATATAGCTCGATTTCTGGGTCTTTATATACCGATGGTAAATCAGCCCGTAAGTTTGGTAATCGAAACTGGAAACAGAAAATCCAGTCTCAGAAAATAGAACCGACACACTGATTTTAAAAGAACAAAGAGAACGGATCATACCTCGGAATCAAGATCAAAAACCTGATCTGAAAACTAGACAGAAATAGCTTTCCAACCGTATATAGATCGTCCTCTGATTCCCAACGGTTCGACGGGAATCCTTCCTTGAATTGGACTGATCGGAACAGAAAATTGCAAAAACGACCTAACTGTAAACGATCATAACTCACAATCTAACCGTCCGATTGACAAACGGATTTATCCTACAACAAGAAAAACGACAGGAGAACTTACCCTCCAAGTTTCACTCCGATCCGTCGTGATCTTCCCTTCCGTTTGTCTCCTCCAAGACCCAAACAGAAGCTGCCTTCAACCCAAGAACACTTCACACTCTCTCAACTCTTCTTTCTCTCTCTCTAACCTTTCAAAACTCTGAGCAATCTCTCTCTAGACCACTGCCGACACTCCTCTTCCTTTTATAGGCAAAACTCCGGTTTTTTTGTAACCAAAACCATTCAAAAATGCAATAAACCGAACCAATTTTCCTATAATGTGGTTCGCGGTCGTTACAGATCTAGGGATAGCGATTGAATGTCTTGGAGTATTCCATGGATTTCGATGTTCCTCCCCTTCTTGTTTATGAGATTGATGAGCGTTTGAGAGTCGGAGAGCATCTGGAACCGATTCAGCTTCCGATTTTTAGCTTGTAAGAGAGCTTCTCGGACTGCAATTGTTTCAGCCATTAGTGGCTATTTGATGTGGTTTAGGGCTTTTCCTCCTTGTGCGAAAGTTCGATCTACGTTGTCCTTGAAAACCCATCCAAAACCTGCGGCTCCTGCTTCCTTCCTCCAAGCTGCATTAGAGGGACGTTTCTGACGGTTCAATTCTTTCGTGGAGAGTAAAGGTGGGTTTGATCTCTCTTGTATGAGCCAGGGTCCATTCGCGCGTGTACTGCATCGATTTATTGATGGTATCCGCGGCTGAGGAGTAGCGATCCGAGAAGATCTTATTGTTTCCGGCCAACCATAGTTGCCAACAAATCCACGGGAGGATTGGGCTAGAGGTAATCCCAGTTGGCGGTAAGCATACCATTTGTTTGGAGGCTTGAATTCCTCTTGCCATGTCTGTGTAGTTGAGGGGGTTGAAAGGTGTCTTCAGAGGGGCTAATCTCCAAACTTCCTGGGCGTACTGGCAGTGGAGGAAAAGGTGGCAGTTGTCTCAAGTTCTTCGCAGTTAATACAGCGGAATTATTCGATAGTCCCTCTGGAGGCCAATTGTGCTCCAACAAGTAACGCCCCATTCAGAATTTTCCACATCAAAGTTTTTAGTTTTGGGGAAATGTTGCTTTGCCATATCTTTGCATTCCACTTGAACTCTGATAGTTGCCCTTGGTTTGTAGTTGTAAAGTTCTCCTCTTTTGTTGAGTGATATCCCATTTTAACTTGGTAGGTCCCAGAGGGATGTCCCAGCCAAGCATAGCTATCCTCTGTTCCAAGTAGGCTTGGTTTCAGAGCAAGGATGTTCTGCTCCCATTGAGGTAGCAGATTTCTTATTTTCCCAATGTTCCACTCTTTTGAACTTGGTGTAAACAGCTCTAAGACCTTCATGTCTTCATTTTCCTCCATAGGTGGGCCAAAAGGCTGGAGTGGCTCTGTGAGAGACAGCCAAGGATCTCTCCATACTCTGGTGTTCTTCCCGTCTCCAATGATTTTCCCCAGTTTTGTCTTAAGCAGATTTTTGCCAATAATGACTCCTTTCCATCCATGTGATGAGGAGTTTGGTGGACAACTTTCTAAAAAGGTAGTGTACTTGCAGTACTTACCTTTTAGGATACGAGAGAGCAAACTCTCTGGCTTATTTAGTATTCTCCAGCTTATTTTTGCCAGGAGGGCATCATTGAAAGCTCGGATGTCTCTAAAGCCAAGGCCCCCTACTGCTTTGCTTCTGGTAAGTTTATCCCAGGCCACCCAACATATTTTCCTTTTGTCCATTTTTGAATGCCACCAGAACCTTGTTAGTTCTGACTGGATTCTTTGACACAGGCTACTTGGGATTTTGAAGCATGATAAAGTGTATGATGGGATTGCAGTTAGCACTGATTTTAGTAGGTCATCTTCCCAGCTGTTGACAAGAACTTTGTGGACCAGTTCAAGGTCTTCTGGCGGATTCTATCCACGATGCTGGTGAAAAGATCTCTCTTTCAGCGTCCAAGATTCTTCTTCTTCGACTTAACATGTATCTGGAAAAAAATAAATTGACTTTAAAAGCATATGAAAGTGTAATTACTCACTATGTTCTAGATAAAGAGACTGCAATTAAGGTTTCTCATTATTTAGCTTTCAGATTCAAGAGTCACTCATTACCGAGACTTCAATCTTTGTTAATGGTTATGAAAAAAACAAAAAATTGATACATATTAGACGCCAGAACTATAAAAGAGGGTAAGAAGCATTGCACGTATTATTCCAAACATGCTTTGTGTATATAATTTCGTCTCCGCCCCATTTGACACAAGTCATAGCAAGTGTGTGTCCACTGAGACAAATTATAAAAAAAATTCAGTGTAACATTCCAAATCCTTGCATTCTCATCTTTGCTATAAGTTACACATCGACAACATGGAAAACTAATGTCAAATGGTTCGCATGAAATACATTATCCATTTCTTGTGACCCTACTAAGGATCAATAGTAATTACTAACATACCAAAACATATGGCCATTCCAGAAGAAAACCAAAAACCAGTAAAAAAATATGGACATTCCACAAATAGGCTAGTCGTCTAGTTTTCCTTTCTTTGGATTTCATTAACAGATTTAACTTGATATACTACCACGCGCAAGATGCTTACCATTCGGAGACTAGATAACCCAATTCTTGTGCCCCAACAGAAAGATAAGAGGATAACTGCACAACAAAGTAAAATGAAGAATGCTGGTGATTGGAATTTCTAACCTTTGAAAGTAAACAATGGAGTTTCAGTGACTGATCCAAAATCTTGACAGTGGTGTTACCTGGACCACTCGCTAATTGCTTGTCATTAGGAATTAACGAAACACAAAGAACAGTTTATGCGTGATCTACGATTTAAGACAAATGAAGTAAACTGAAATAAGCAAATGACACACATCTAATATCTTAACTTAAACAATCTTCAAACTAAAAAAAAAAGACAAAAACCTTGAACGTTAACCTCTTAGTGATCATGGTGCGAGGTGCGAAGGAAGTTCAGTAACAAACCAGAATCATAAATCTTTGAAAATTTGAGAAACAGATAAAAAAAACAAAAACATCTAAAGTAACAATCATAATGTTAAGTGGTCGATGACACAAGAAATATAAAATCTAAGCAAGGAATAAACATTTTTTCACTATTTAAGACTATTCTATGGTAATTAGAGAACTAAAAACTTTGTCTTACGAACAACATCGAGAAACTCCTTATGAACTCCATCCTTAAATCTTTTTAGGCATCCTCACTCTACAAAAGTCGTTAGTTTTACTATTTTGTTAGTTGTTTGGCATTGGTTCATTTTTCATTTTTAATTTTACTTTTTCTTAACCGTAAATTCTAACAGATGTCATTATATGAACACATACCACGATCTGATGAGTTATAATTTATTTACCTGCTCTCATCGATAATATAATTTTCTTACATGATTTTTTTCTCTCTACTTTTTTCTTATGAGATTTACACGTACCTGAAGATATTTTTATAAAACATAGGTATTGGGCCTCAGATTTTTGTAGCTATATTAGCGCCCATTTAAAAAATTATATATATATATATATGTTATACGTTTATATATTGTGTTGGTCGTGGAAGATAGGGAGATGGTGGAGAGATTGTGGGACCATGTTTTTTTTTGTTTTCATTATATAATTCTTTAAAAAACAAAATTGAAAAAAGTAAAAGAAATCTATAACTTAACGTATTGATTTGGGAATTGTTTTAAATTTATTTGTTATACAATTTTTATGTTCCTTGTTCATTTATTTGTAAATTCTTCAAATTTCATAGATTTTTATTGGTTTTGAAAATAGTGTACTTTTTTTGGCAAACATAAGTTTTTTTAATTAAAATTGTGCTTTTATTTTATATATATTGGAGGGCCTCGATTGTAAATTTCGTATAGGACCTCAAATATCTCATGACCGGCCTTGACACTCTCCCTATTTAAAATTTTAATTTTGTTTCTTAAGTGCAATTTCGAAAAAAAAGAAAAGAAAATCAATTTATTATAATTTTGGCAAAATGGTTCCATTTGATTAGACTCACACCTTCCAATAATTTTTCAGCTTCGTGCATGAATACATAACATAACATATATAAAATTTGGGTCAATATTTAAGACGTTTATTTATTTGATTAATAGTATCTCTACAGTAAAATTAGAGAGATTTTATATTAAATTAATTTTCATAGTAAATGATCATTTTATTCATGTTTATTTATATTTATTGTTATTATTAATTATTAAAGATTAAAACTTAATTAAAAACGAAAATAAGTAAATAAATAATTAAAAATAGTAATTACAAGATTATGAGATATTGTCTAGGTACTAATAATACAGAGAGGCGAAACAAAAATAGATGAAGGAAGACTCGAATGTATATCGGTATATGACAGGAAGAAATTTAGTGAAAAATATTTGAAGAAAATTTGAATAAGTTTCAGAAAAATACATACACCCAAATAATAATATAAATAAATGAATTAAATTAGGTAATAATAATATAGGAGGTGAGAGAAAAGTAGATGTAGAGAGATGCGAATGTGTATAAGAAAATAACTAAAGAAATGTAATGTAAAAATGTTCGAAGATAATTTGACTAAATTTTGAAAAGATATATGCACAACACTAACATAAAATCTTTAAAATCTCATTCACTAACTAACATAAAATCTTTAAAATCTCATTCAATATCTCAAATAAATTAGTTTTCATAATACATAACATGGATTATTGGACCGGATTATCATGTTAAAGTCAAGCGACTTCGTTTCACCATATAAACGTGATGTGTAAAAAGGGATTGGAAAAGTCATGACTGAATCGAAAATTAAATTTTGCACGCTCCTTTTGCTTTGATGGATAAATCGTCATCACCAAAACCATTGTAATATCATAAGTATTTCGTTCATACCTTTAAAGTAAATGATAGTTCATATTTGACACATTCGCATTTAATGTGAGATTGCACTATATCTGAACCCGTATTTGATGGATTTTAACAATTAAGTCAATGGTCAATATTAAAACTTCTTAGGAGATGTTCTAATGAGACTTTAATGTGAAAACAAAATTTCTCCGAGATGAAAGATCATGGGATGCTCATCGAGAGCATTTTCTCTTCCCGTGATGTTGATGATTTACGTTGGTTATCACGTGACACTTAACGATTCATCGCTTTTCAAACGTAAAATTATCTTTGACAATGTTTAAGTTATATATCGATTGATAAATATATAAATGTTTATAGAATTTTTTTTTAAAAGGTAATCATATCAATATTAAATGATTTGTATTGTTAGCCATTTAAATTTCGCGCAATGCGCGAGGTAGAAATCTAGTGCGTTGTAATTAAGGACCAATGTAGTAGGAACAATGACACCTAAAATTTTCAATGCCAACCATAGTCGTCGCCCATTCTCTCATGCATCGATATTTACATTTACGACAGAAATCGGCTTTCAGGTTTGCGTAGACTGGACTTTTTGCACGCTTAAAAAAAAGAACATTTTTTTTAAAATTAAATTTTGCCATGATATTTGATGGACCTGCAAAAGATATTAAAAAAAGATTCAGACAGTAGAACTAAAATATTATCAAATTATATGAATTTTCATTTATGTATATCCTATTTATCCGAAAATAAACTTACATAATGAAACATGTCATGGCCCTAGTCCAAATAAACCCCCAAACCCCATGGCCCATTTCGTGTGGCCCATATATCTCATAAAAACCTTAACTCTCTCCACACTCTTCCTCTATATAATGGAGACGCCAAAGAGAGGAAGGAGTTGAGATCATCCTTGCAGCGAAGCTCTGCCCTTTTTCACCCGTGACCTAGCCACCGCTGCTGTTGAGTGTGTCAGTCGTGAGCTCCGGTGACCGGGAAGACCAGGGAAAGGAGGAGCAAAGGAAGGCTGTTGCGAGCAGTGACCTTGCGGGGCGATTTCCGAACGAACCGTAACGTTTCAGAACCGTAACCGTAACCGTAACATACTTCTGGATAGATATCGATTCAAGGTTTCTACAGCATCTTTCAGATCCTGATTCCGAGGTAAGACGAGTTTGCAAATCGTATTTGAAGTTGGCCATGTGTTGCTGTTTCTGCATAAGAAAAGCTGTCTCAGAATTATCTGTTTTTTAGTTTTGAGGAGCAGTTTTTGGAGGAGATTTCCCGTCGATTCAGAGAGTATCTGATCCTGGTTCTGGTGTCTCTGGAAAGGTGTTGTTGCAAGGATTCCAGATCAAGTCTCGGTTTCCAGATCCGATAAAAAAATCAGTGAGTTATTGGTGTTGCTTTCTGGTCAAGTAATGCTTAGTCTGTCAAAAATCTAGAAACCCTAATTTGCTCTAAAACGCAGACGCATATTGGAATCGCTATTTTCGGAGTTTTAGACCGCCAGGAGTAGCGTTTCAACCGTTTTTCTTCCAAACTTAGTTTTTGGACGTTATTTCTAAGGTGAGGATTGGGATTTGTGAATTCATGTTATGCAATAGTATGGTTTGTTGACCATGTATGCTTGGTCTAGGAATAGTATTGAGTGTTGAATAAAATGTTAAGTTGTGATCGAAACATGATAGTTATGATTATTATATAAAGTAATATGTAATATGTGAGGTGTGGTGTGTGATGTTGGACTGAGGGCAAGGACATGGCGATCCCGCTAAAGCCCGTAAATCGGCTGACGAGCCAAAGGTGGCGTACGACCTTTCGAGGTGACGGCCAGCCCAAGTTGTCATGGACTTCGTGTTGAGATATTGATATGTAATGATGAGTTATGTGATATGTATAATAATGAGTTATGTGATGCATCTAAGTTGATATCTTGTTAGAAGTTAGGTTGGTTGTTGCTTGACTATTTCTATACTTAGTATATATGTTTTATTAAACTATATTATTGTTTAATATGGATCATGTGGGTAGATGTGATCTCCCTCATTGAGTAATTATTCCCGGAATTGGTCACCCCTCTTTTATTCCTTTTTCAGTGTGTGCATGTGTATTTCTGTGTTACAAGTTAGGATGCGAGACTTAGGGCTCAAAGTGATCGAGAAACGGGTGTTACAAAACAAGTAATAAAAGAGCTAAAAACAAGACAATTGTTTTCATCGTTTTTTCTTAAATTTCAGTATTTTCTTTAAAGAAAGTACTAATTATATATCCTAACTGCTTAGAGTTATATTTGCAAAGTTAATGAGGTTAGATGATGCACCCATATTTATATATTCTTCTTATGTTAAAAAATACTATACTTAATACAGTAAAACCTCCATAAATTAATACTCTATAAATTAATAATCACCATAAATTAATAAATTTATCCGGTTCCGACTCGGACCAATGTAAAAATTAACAAAATTCGATAAGATGATAAGATAATAATTTTTTTTGAAATTTCTATGTAAAATATGGTCCCAATAATAGTGTAAATTAATAATCATGTATAATTATGTATATATATATATAATTTTTTTGGCTTTAGTGATTTTTTTCTTCTACATATTACATCTAAAAAACTTTTATGATTGTTTTCTCGGTAATCAAAACTTGTGAAAAATTATAGATGCGATAATTTATTATGTACACATAACTCTTTCCAAATATATCATAATATGAATCATAAACTTGTGAATAATCATTTTTTCTAAAGTTTGTAGTTAACAATGTGTATTAGTTTTAGATGGATAGTATATTATGGTGTTAACATAATAACAAAAAATATAAATCAGAACCTTGAATTAATATATATTATTTTCACAAATGGATTTAGTTAAAAATTTTAATATAATTTCATTTGAATTTTTTAAAAGAAAATCTTACCTAAAATAAATATTTTCTCTATAAATTAATATATCGATTAATTAATAACTCTCTAAATTAATAAATTTTCAACGTCCCAACATTATTAATTTATAGAGGTTTTACTGTATTGTAATCAACGTTTTTTTCCTTCTTATTATTGATGATTACACAATAACATATTCCTTTCAGTTAGAATTTTAATTTTTTATTCCTTCTATTATGGAAAAAGTATATTTTTACTATTTTCCACACATATTAAAAAAAAAATTATTAAAGTCTTGTTAAACCTTTTCTTAATACATTAAACAAAATTCTCTCTCTAATTGATATATTAACAATAAAAATTTGAAACCTAGAATTTCGTCATACAAATTATATGTTAAAAATATAAAACGACACTCTTTGTGAAACAAATATATATGGTTAAAATGAGAATATTTGTAAAATGGAAATAGTAAGTGTATAGGGGTCAAAATCCAGCCCTTGTAAATCTATGTCTAAAAATTAGCTAAGTATGAGAAAATATTGACAGATTTCCCACGGAAAATTCTGAACAGGTTTTTCCGCGGAAATTATTAACAGAAAATCAGCAAAAAAATCTCATCTTCTGATTTAACCCGACCCGCAGCTAAATCATCACTATAAGAAAAGTGAACATCCATAGCACCTAAACATAGCGGTTTTGAAATTTCAGCTATAAAATGAGTTAGCCGGTACGTATTTATAGCGTTCAGAAATTGTGTCTGCAATTAAAAGTATAATCGCGTATAAAGTGTGACGTTCCATTTATTTTTTTAACTCAAGTCCATCTGTTTAATTGCACCTGACATAAAACTAATGCTATAATAAGTTTAAGCGGGATAAAATTTTTTGTTGTCCGCGTGTTAATTTTTTTGGTGGCCCGCTTTTATTTTCCAAAGGCCAAAAAAAAAAAATTCTAAAACACTTAGCCGCAGTTTTGTTTCTCTCTCTCACTTATTCTAAAACACTTAGCCGAAAAACCCTTTCACTCTCTCTGTCTGGAATCGCCGTCGGGATAAATCTGCGCCGTTGTCGTCGTCGGTGGTAAATGCAGTTGGGCTTTATGTTGAATTCGTATTTATGGGTTTAGTTTGTATCGATTTAGGGTTCTTCCACGATTTAGCTTGGATACATGTTATGGGTTTAGGTTTATATCGATTTAGTTCTTCCATGATTTAGGTTGGATTCGTGTTTATGGGTTTAGGTTTGTATCGATTTAGGGTTCTTTGTTAAATTCGACTTGGGCTTCGACAGACAAAACATTTGGGCCAGACAAAACCATTTGGGCCTTGCACAAGAAAGAAGGATGTTGGGCTGAAAACAAAAGGAAGCCCAATAACTGTTTTTTGATGACACGGGAAAAAGAAGTCGTCTTCTTCAACAACTCAGAACAAGATTTACAGAGGAGAGAAGGAGAAACAGTAGAGAGAGAAAAAGAGATTGAAGCAGAGAGAGTTTACAAGGATTTTTGCTCTTCTTCTTCATCGACTCTACTTTAAATCCTTTCTTCTAAATTTCCGTTTTTCTTCTTCCAGTTTCCTTGTAAACCCAAAGAACATTTGTATCTCTTTCTCGATCTAGTGAAGTTTCGAAGGTACCGACCTTCGACGAGACGTACCAGCGTGTTGCTGGGAACTCGTATAATCGTGGGTGTTCTTTAATTTTTCTGCAACAAACAATCAAGAGAGAAATTGGGTTCAAAACAGAATTCAATAAGATCAAGATCGAAGGTAAAATAGAGACAAAGAAGGTTAAAACCAAACCTGTAATCTCAACAAATGGTATCAGAGCTGAGTTGGTGCAGTTGGGTTAGAAGGAAGAATCAGTAGGAGGCTTTGTGACTATTGGTATTGATAGTCTGGGTTCGAAGTACCTGCGTGTAAGAGGAAGAGGTCAGGATCAGATCGTGACAAACATCTGATCATTGCTTTCAAGATCAGTCAGAACCAAAGCGCTTACCAGTCAAAGGATCCGGTGAGATCTGTTTCATATCTGAATCCTTCTTGAGTTTTTTGTGTGTTTCCCTCTCTTGGTACTACTTCAAGTTTTGCTTCTATTACCTGCAGGATAGAGACAAAACAAGATCAGCACAAGATGGATCCTACTCTTGGAAGATTTGAGATTGATAAGTTTGATGGAAAAGGAGACTTTGGGTTATGGAAGTACAAGTTTCTCGGTCAGCTTGAGATTCAAGGACTTGCCTCTATGTTGCAAGAAGATTCAGAGGGTGTTGATGATTCTCCTAGCACTCCAGTTCAGTCTTCAGTTCAGGTTACAACTCCAGCTTCAGCTCCACCTGCAACTGGCAACACAGGGTTGCCCTCACCAACAGAAATAAGAGCAGCTATGAGTCAGACAAGGACAGAGTCAAGACCAGCTCAAAGAGATGCAAAGAAACAAGCAAAAGATTTGAGAGTAAGAAACTTGTTGAGTACTTGCCTTAGTGATTTGATTCTGAGGAAGGTTATGAAGTATAACACGGCTCTTGAGATGTGGAAAGCTTTGGAAAGAGACTACCAAACCAAGTCTTTACCAAACAGGATCTATCTCAAGCAACAGTTTGCAAGCTACAAAATGGAAGAAAACAAGTCAATTGAAGAAAACTTGGATTCATTTCTAAAATTGATTGCAGACTTGGAGAGTTTAAAGATTACCATTTCTGATGAAGACCAGGCTATTCAAGTCCTATCTGGTTTGCCCTCAGCTTATGAACCACTGGTTCACACTCTCAAATATGGAATGGGCAAGGAAACTCTAACTCTTAGTGAGGTTATTACTTCTGCTTATGCCAAGGAAGCAGAACTCAGACAGAAGGGTCTACTGGGTAGAGGTAAGGGTAACTCAGAAGGGTTGGTTGTTGAGGACAGAGGAAGGTCGTCTAACAGGTCTAACAAGAATGGGAATTCTAAGAACAGGGGAAGGTCCAATAGCCGTGGTAGGTCTAAGTCTAGACCAAGGTTCAACAACAAGGCCAACAAGGGCACTTGTTTCCAATGTGGTAAAGAAGGCCATTGGAAGAGGGACTGCAGAGAGAACCCAAGCAATAAGACTAAGGATTCCATTAACTTAGCTGATAAGACTAAACAACCTATAGTCTTAGCTGCCAGCTCTGTAGTTGCTGAACTAGAATGGAAACAACCTGTGGTTCTATCTGCTAGCACAGTTGAAACTCTAGATGAGTGGATACTAGACTCAGGAGCTACTTTCCATATAACTCCTGATAAAGAAGCGCTATTTGACTTCAAGCCTATCAAAGGTGGAAAAGTCCTAATGGCTAATAACACCATCAGTGAGGTTGAAGGTATTGGGAATGTCAAGATACTAACAGAAGATGGCACCACTGTTATTCTCACAGATGTGAGGTACATGCCTGATGGTGGTAGGAATCTAATCTCCTATGGTTTACTGGATAGACTAGGCTGCAGATATGAGGGTGAAAATGGTCTAGTAACATTCTACCGTAACAAAGAAAAGGTTTTCTCTAGTAAACTAAAGGGTGGTCTCTACCATTTGCAAGGGAGTATTCTAAATGGAGAGACTAATGTTACAGATTCCAGTAAGAACAAGACCAGTCTGTGGCATTCAAGACTTGGTCACATCAGTCAAAAGGGACTGAATCAGTTAGTGAAGGATGGTTATCTACCTAAGAACGACATCACTGACTTAGGGTTTTGTGAGAGCTGTGTGTTTGGTAAATCACACAAACTGAAGTTCAATGCTGCTAAGCACAAAACACAGGGTGTACTAGACTATGTACATTCTGATCTATGGGGGTCACCTTCTACCCAAAGCAGTAAAGGAGACTGCAAGTACTTTGTTTCCTTTATTGATGACTACTCTAGAAAAGTCTGGATCTATTTCTTAAAGACTAAGGACCAAGTCTTTGAGACATTCAAAGATTGGAAGGTGTCTGTTGAAACTCAAACTAGTAAAAAGCTAAAGTGTCTAAGGACAGACAATGGTTTGGAATATTGTAACAATCAGTTTGACAACTACTGCAAAGAATTTGGTATCAAAAGACACAGGACTTGTACCTACACTCCACAGCAGAATGGAGTTTCAGAGAGGATGAACAGAACTATAATGGATAAGGTGAGGTGTATGTTATCTGAGACAGGTTTGGATCAAAGTTTCTGGGCAAAAGCAGCTTCTACTGTAGTCTACATTATTAACAGATCACCTTGCACAGCCATTGGGTTCAAACTACCAGAAGAGAAATGGTCAGGTCAGAAACAGGATTTGGGTCATCTTAAGAGGTTTGGTTGTTCTGCCTATGTTCATCAGGAAAAGGAAAAGACTAGTCCTAGAGCAATGAAGGGTATCTTTGTGGGTTATCCGTTTGGTGTTAAAGGATATAGAGTTTGGCTCCCTGAGGAGGGGAAATGTACAACAAGCAGAAATGTTGTGTTTCATGAGCATGAAGTGTTTAAAGATACTACTGGAAAGTCTACGGGTAAACCTAAAGCTAAGGGTTCAAAAAGAGTAACTTTCTGCAATGATTTGATCAAAGGTCCAACTCCTACTGGATTATCTGATAGTGAGTTATCAGGTTAAGGTGGAGACACCTCTTCATCAACATCAGAAGAATCCACAGAATTAGTCAAGGTGACAAGTATCACCAAGTCAGATACTGAAGAATCAGACAGTGATGTATCAGATGAGGACTTAGAAGGTGCAGAGGCTAAATCTAAAGATTCTAAGGCTAAACAAACAGAGCCAGCAGGAGAATCTGTTACAGGACCTAACATAAAAGACTACATTCTTGCTAGAGATAGAGTTATCAGGGATAACAGAGGACCACCTTCTAAGTATGCTGACTCTAACAACATGGTTGCTTATGCTCTATCAGCGGCTGATGACATAGAGGTTGATGAGCCTAAAACTTATGCAGAGGCTCTTAAAGAAAAAAGGAGGAAATTCTGGGGTGGTGCTTGTGATGAGGAGATGGATAGCCTAGCTAGAACAGGAACCTATGTTCTGGTGTAAAGGCCTAAGGATCAAAAGGTCATTGACTGTAAATGGGTGTTCAGACTAAAATCCGGTATTCCTGGTATTGAGGATCAAAGGTATAAAGCTAGGCTGGTTGCTAAAGGGTTCTCACAGACAGAGGGAATAGATTATAATGAGGTTTTCTCTCTAGTTGTCAAGCATGTCTCTATAAGACTTATGCTATCATTGGTTGTTAACTATGACTATGAGCTTGAGCAGATGGATGTAAAAACAGTCTTCCTACACGGTAACCTAGAAGAAAGGATCTTTATGAACCAACCAGAAGGCTACATAAAGAAAGGAAATGAAAACAAGGTATGCTTACTCAAGAAATCCTTATATGGGTTAAAGCAATCACCTAGGTGCTGGAATCAAAGGTTTGACTGTTTTATGAAGACACAGAAGTTTCATAGAAGTGAAAAAGATCCATGTGTCTATATGAGAGATGTTGCTACTGAATCTGCTATCGACCTACTACTCTACGTGGATAATATGCTAATTGCTTCGGGTAATGTAGCAGTGATTAAGGATTTAAAATACAGCTTAAGTAGGGAGTTTGAGATAAAAGACCTAGGTAAAGCTTCAAGGATTCTAGGCATGGATATCATCAGGGACAGAGAGAAAGGAACTCTCATTCTGTCACAAGAGAAGTATCTGGAAAAGGTTCTAAAAACCTTTGGAATGATTGATGCAAATCCAGTTGTAACTCCTACTACCTCTCAGATAAAGCTAAGAAGTCTACATGAGGATGAAAGGGTAGAAGAAGCAAAGCATATGGAAAGGATTCCTTATGCTAGTGCTGTTGGAAGTTTAATGTATGCCATGGTCGGTTCTAGACCTGATCTAGCCTATGCAGTCGGGTTAGTTAGCAGGTTTATGTCATGCCCAAGCAGAGAGCATTGGAAAGCAGTTAAGTGGATTTTGAGATATGTCAAGGGTACACTCAGAAGGTGTTTAACATTTATGAAAGATTCAGATGTGAAAGTTGACGGATATTCAGATTCAGACTATGCTGCAGACTTAGACAGAAGACGATCTATTACAGGCTACACATTCAAAGTTGGAGGAAATACAGTTTCATGGAAATCAGGATTACAAGATGTTGTAGCTCTTTCAACTACTGAGGCAGAGTATATGTCTCTATCCACAGCAGCTAAGGAAGCAATTTGGTTGAAAGCTATATGCACAGAAATGGGTTTTGCTCAAGACAGGGTTGTAATGCATTGCGATTCACAGAGTGCTATTGCCCTAGCTAAGAATCCAGTTCATCATAAGAGGACTAAACATGTGGATTCAAAGTTTCATCATATTCGTGATTTGGTGGAAACAGGGACAGTGGTTCTTAGCAAGATTCATACATCAGTAAATCCAGCAGACTTCCTAACTAAGTCTTTACCTGGTCAGAAGTTCCAGCTCTGCTGCGAACTACTCAACCTCCACTGAGACCAGGATCGGCTCCGGTAACTCCAGGTAAGTGTCTTGACCTCGCAAAGTTGCAATTATAAACTGAGTTAGTTGTTCATTTTGCAGAAAAATATCAGTTAAACAGAGATCAAGTCGAAACAGAAGGGAGATGGGAGTTACCTTATAGGAGCAGGAGCACAGTGAGTAGGTCACTTGTTCCAGGTGGAGGATCTGCAGGTAAACATGCAGATCTGTCAGAAACAATCTCAGTACGAACGAAACCAAGATCTGAAACGAAAGGAGATGAAGAGTCAGAAAAAAAAAAAGGTACCTGATGAAAAGACGAAGTCGGGTTGATCTGAAGCTACCTCCGAGTAAATCTGACAAGAAACAGAAGCTGGTTAGAGGATCTTCGTCAAACAGAGAAGAAATCAGTAAGGTCAGAAATCAGATCGAACAGGAAGGTGAAGAGTTTACCTGAGTTCTCGCTTGAAGACATCGATGGGTCCTTCAAGCTTCGTTTTCCGGTGTATCAGATACATGCAGAGGCAAAGAAGAACAGGAAAAGTCAGATCGAAAAAAAGGAAGATGAAAAGTCATCAGCAGGAAGAGGGTTTCTCTCCAGAAGCACAGAACAAAGAAGAAGGAGAAGAAGAAGGCTTACCTGCTAAGACCGGCGATCTGAATCCAGGCGAGGGAACATCGGTAACGGCGAATCGTCAACCGTCTGTCACAGAGAGAAAGAGAGAGAACTAGGGTTATGCAGAAAAGAAGAAGTGTTTGGTCTTGTCCGAAGTCGAAAGGTGGAGTTTTGTTAAATTCGACTTGGGCTTCGACAGACAAAACATTTGGGCCAGACAAAACCATTTGGGCCTTGCACAAGAAAGAAGGAAGTTGGGCTGAAAACAAAAGGAACCCCAATAACTGTTTTTTGATGACACGGGAAAAAGAAGTCGTCTTCTTCAACAACTCAGAACAAGATTTACAGAGGAGAGAAGGAGAAACAGTAGAGAGAGAAAAAGAGATTGAAGCAGAGAGAGTTTACAAGGATTTTTGCTCTTCTTCTTCATCGACTCTACTTTAAATCCTTTCTTCTTAATTGTCGTTTTTCTTCTTCCAGTTTCCTTGTAAACCCAAAGAACCTTTGTATCTCTTTCTCGATCTAGTGAAGTTTCGAAGGTACCGACCTTCGACGAGACGTACCAGCGTGTTGCTGGGAACTCGTATAATCGTGGGTGTTCTTTAATTTTTCTGCAACAAACAATCAAGAGAGAAATTGGGTTCAAAACAGAATTCAATAAGATCAAGATCGAAGGTAAAATAGAGACAAAGAAGGTTAAAACCAAACCTGTAATCTCAACATTCTTCCATATCGATTTAGGTTGGATTCGTGTTAATGGGTTTAGGTTTATATCGATTTATGGTCCTTCGGCGACTAATATTTTTCTGATATTTGCAGGTAGCTTTTGGGTCAGCTTTCGCAGTAGTCGAAGGTATAAGTAATCGATTTGGTTTCCATTGTGTTATAAGACTTTTGTGAATTAATTCTTAAAGTTTTCTCTTTTTTTTTTCCTATTACTCTTGTTTATTGAGTATAATCGTTTTCTTTTTTCATGTTGTTTTTGTAATTTTTTAAACAGATTCTACACATCCTTTGTCAAAGAAGACTTTAGCTGAATCGTAAGATTGTGAATCCTTTCTCTCATTTTTGCTCTATTTTTGTTTCTTAAAAGATTGAATATGTTTGAGTGTCTGATCAATTGATTTATGCTCACATAATTGGTCGAGGAGCTGTGTTGTGTTTGGTAATATGGAGAAGTCATGGGTTTGGTTACGTAGGTATGAAACTCTTTGTCATATTCTTATACTTTTAATTTCAAACGTGTTTGTGAGTTATATTGATAGTTGGATTTGATGGTTTTCTTTTTTCAGGAATAACATTGAGTATGCTGAAGGCGCCAAAAATTTTGTGAATGAATCATCGAAATCTTTGGGTTATTCTACTGGGATTTTCTGCCCGTGCATCGATTCTCGCAATGTTAGTCATCAACCGCTGGATGTAGTGATAGATCATCTAGTGATTAGAGGGATGGATCATAAATACAAGAGGAAAGCATCGTGGAGTATGCATGGAGACACAAGGGAAGATAAGAAGGAAGATGGCCAGATTTCTGGTTTGGATGCTTATGACCTGTTTAGGACAATTTTCCGTGGTGATGAAGAAAGTCCACAATCACTGAAGCCTAGTGGATCTCAGTTTGACAATGGGGAAACTATAGAAGAATCTGAGTTTTGTAAGAAGTTGAATGAAGCTGAAACACCACTATATTCGACATGTCACAAGTACACCAAGGTCTCTGCAATCATGGGCCTCTACCGCATAAAGGCAAAGAGTGGGATGTCTGAGAACTATTTTGATCAGCTTTTGACGATGGTCCATGACATGCTACCGGGTGACAACGTGCACACCTGAGGTAAATGTCTTTTCCCTCTGCTTTTGCTTTACTTTTATTATTTTTAATGTTTGTGTTACTAGATGGGTGATGGATGTGTTCTTACAATTTGACTGCTAGAATACAAGTAAAAGCACTGGTAGCAGCAAAAGTGCCAAAAAGAAATGTATCCTGCATGACTGCAGCGGCTTTGGGGAAATTGTTGCAGAAGGTCATGTTAGTTCAACTGACCCAAATGATCGAGTACACTTCATCCCTTTAGGTTCTAACGCTAGTAAGGTTTGGGTAGATGTAGTAAAGATTGGAGATGCTGCTGTGTGGAGACCAAATTCTAAAGTCGAGTGTGTTGCTGATGCAGCAGGTACTACGATTGCTTGGTCTAATGACAAATTTACATTACTGTGATGCAAGAACTTGTTAAGTCTAGCTTCATGTGTTTGCTTGGAACTTTTTAATTTTTCTACGTGTTGTTAGTGTGTGATATTATCGGAAGAATGGTCTTTTGTAATACATTTTTAATACATTAATCTAATGTTTATTTCTATTATAATGTTTATCAGGTTTCAAATTTTTATAATTAATTTGAAATATCTCTAGAAACAAAAAAAATAAATCTAAAATTAAAAATATTATGGCAACATATGTAAAATATTTATAACAACAAAACAATACTATTATAAAGTTAATATTGCACTGGAAAAACGTTATTAAAAAATTTATATTGTTTATGAAAAACCGCTATGATAAAGCACTTATATAATAGCGTTATAAAAAAACGTTATAAAAAGTCCAGAACTTTTTATAACGGGAGTATATATAGCGATCGTAAAAGCGCTGTAGAATAATACTATAGCGGATATCAGGTGCTATGGATGTTCACTTTTCTTGTAGTGCATAAACTTAACCCGCGAGATAGTCACAACGAGCAACGGAGCGAGCCGCGGAAATTGGCCGCAAAATCCAGAAGTGGGCCGATCCGTGAAGAGAAGCCCGCATCATGTAGCCGACTCCGCGTAGAGAGAACCCGGCAGAATAAGAAAGGCATCTTTATCTCCTCGACAGAAGCCCTAGCCGCGGAGAAAGCTATATATGTGTTTGTTCGCCCTCAATGAAAGGGATCCGCAGTTTTTGAAACAACCAGATATTTTTTTTTTTTTTTTTTTTTAAACACCTGAAATAATATTTCCATAAATATTAAATTACACAATAATTCAACACAATAACAAAAGCGGAATAGATATAAACACAAACGAGACACTAGATCATTTCCTCTTCACAACCAGATTCCACGATCACACTTTATATTTACCTACATCACATGGTTATAAGAGATGCGTGAGTATTATCATAAATACCCAGTGGTACGATCATCCCATCTACTTGGCTAGATGCACGGGTATAGGGAACAATCAAAACACCACACGACACAATTAAGCACACATTAACGAGCAAAGTCAACGAAAAGTCAACGTGAAGTCAACACAGAGTCAACGCAAGTTCCCTGATACTTGCATCAATCTAAACACTAACACCCTCAACACAAGCAGTATTCAACCAATAATCCATCCAAATCCGCAATCAAAATAAATCCATCTACCCGCAAAGACCATGGTCACGCACTCACCTGATTCGAGATCAACTATCTCACCCACCACAACTCAGAAATAGGATCGGAAAACTGTTCTGAAAACTAGACTGCGAGAGCTACAGAATGATATGTAGATCGTCTACTGGTTCTCTCTAGTTCGACGGGAAAACAGCTCGCAAACTCGCTGACCGGAGCTGAAAACAGAGATTTCAGAAAACGACACACTGACTTTGAAAGCACACAGAGAACGGATCAAACCTCGGAATCAGGATCTAAAACCCAATTGGAACTAGACAGAGAGAGCTACACACCGTATGTAGATCGCATTCTAAGTCCTTCTGGTCCGACAGGAATCCTCCCTCAAATTGGACTGATCGCAGCAACGAGCTACACAAACCTCTCATAATTAAAACGACCATAACTCCTCAAATACTCAACCGATTGACAAGCGGTTTCTTCCTAAATCAAGATAAAGGAGTGGAGAACTTACGCTGAAATTTTCAGTCTGATCCGATCAGAAATCAATTTCCGTTCGTCTCCCCCAAAACCCGCGGATTCTTCCACCTCTCTCTCTCTTTCCTCTCTTGACTCGCTAACTCTCTCTACCTTTTTTTCTCAAAACTGATTCCTCTCTCATTAATAATTCAACCACTTCCACAAAAGAAGGCTCCTCAAAACAAGGGTTCCTCAAAACAAGGCTCCTGCTTTTGACTTTTATATATATATAAAAACAACTCGGGTTTCCAACCAAAATCCGTCTAACAGGACGATTAAAAACCAAATCCGTCGGTTCAAAACGAGCTAGTGTCGATTGACACTCGAACCAAAAATACACATCTTGGTTCACGGGCATTACAACTCTCCCCCACTAAGATGGATTCGTCCTCGAATCACACAACATTGTTTCTCTACGGTTCACACCCATGGCCAAACCTGACCAGCCCCTGAGATCGACTCTCGATCTCTAAGACTCCAATCAGTCTCAACTCATAAACACGTATCATCGTCCCACTACAGTTTACTTCCACTCGAAAACCCGACCAGCTTCACCCGGAAACATCCACAATGCAACGTTCTTGATCCGGATTAGGTCTGCCCGTTTGATTGCGCAACAATCAAACAAGAACATGAACAACCAACCGTAGACCCAACAATTAGACCAAAGATGCTACATCTGTTTACCAGGATCATCTAAACCGAGGTCCCAAATGTAAGTAAACCCTAGACTAGACACCACATACGCAATCAACAAAACTATCGTGACCCGCACGGTCAGCACCACCTGAGATCGCTCACGATCCCTGAAGCTCATCCAGTCTCATACTTATGATCACATCACAACAACTATGCTCATACCCATATACATATACACACACACACTCTCAGGTCATCACCTTAGAGCCCGGTGTATAACAACATACCTCTCTTACCTTCAAGACTGCCGTCCATCAGGCTATCGGTATGCTCAATGCCCTTATCACTCTCGAGACACACAGTCCGTCGAGCAATCGGCACGCAGAAGACCTCACATGTCCCCTGGAGAGACATGTGTCCCTCGAGATATATGCAGGAAACCTCACTTGTTCCCTGGAGAAAACTTCACTGTCCCCTCGAGTATCAGTAGGAAACTTCACGGGTTCCCCGGAGCATCAACTCTGTAACGTGCCTCATAAGCACCTGTCGACCAGAATCACTTCTCATGGTCCACATGACATCCCCTCACCGGAATATAGTCCAAAACATGGTCACTCACTAGACCATCCGAAACAACCCTTCACTAGGTTGTTCCCCATGACATCCCCTCACTGGAATGTCACCACACATGACCTCTCATTAGGCCACCCGAAACAACCCCTCACTAGGTTGTTCCCTGCCAGAGTCCCTAGAAAGACAAGTCCTGCAGAACCTTCCTTCCAGAGTTCTCCTAGGAAATAGACAGATCCTAACTCACATAAGATCTCTATTCCCCAGCCAGCCAGAGTCCCTGGAAAAGACAAGTTCTAACTCGCATAAAACTTTCTTTTCCCAGACTCCCCCTAGGAATAGACAAATTCTAACTCGCATAAAACTTTCGTTTCTAGCCACTCCTAGAACACGAATTTCATTTCTAGCCACTCCTAGAACATGAACAAGCTTATTTCTAGCCACTCCTAGAACACGAATTTCATTTCTAGCCATCACATGATCTACCAGTCATCACAACCCATGACTCCACAAGTCATATCATATAAGAACTTACCTCTTATAAACCACCTTTAATAAGGAATACCCATCTTATTAAATCTAAAAAATGTAAATCGTTACAACACAAACGAAAATACATAAAACAACAACTCAGCAACACACTGTACAGACTCTGAAACTAGAAAAGACACTCAAGCCTCCTCTTGCTTCTCGAACCACTTCGAGAACTTTGTCTTCACACTCGCCTCTGGTTCCTAAGTCTCCTCCTCGACACCATCGCAGTCCCACACGACTCTCACCAATGGTATCCTCTTACGACGCAGAACCTTGACTCTCCTCTCGAGAATCCTCACAGGTCTCACCGCCAACGTCATGTTGGCTTGAAGATCCTCCAGGATCCTAGCCAACACCTCCTCAGACTCATGCAGACACTTACGCAGCATCGAAACATGAAAGACCTTGTGGAAAGCCTTCATACTCTGAGGTAACTCCAACCGATAAGCCACTGGTCCGACCCGCTCCACCACTCTGAACGGACCCATAAACCTCGGACTCAGCTTATTCTCCGAAATGGATCTGTTAGGACCCCTCAACATAGCTGCCTTGAGATACACCAGATCTCCCAACTCAAACTCCAGCTCTTTCCGTCTCCTATCGGCATAACTCTTCTGCCGATCCTGAGCCTCCCTCATGTTCAGCCTCAAGACAAGGATCTTCTCCGTCGTCTCCTGAACAAAATCTGCACCAAACATGCTCATCTCCCTCACTTGAGTCCAGCACAATGGTGTCCTACACGGCTTCCCATACAGAGCCTCATATGGAGCCATCCCAATACTCGCCTGGTATGAGTTGTTGTATGCAAACTCAACCAGGTTCAGATGATCCGCCCAATGACCACCATAATCTAGCACACATATCCTCAACAAGTCTTCTAAAGTCTAAATAGTCTTCTCCGACTGCCCATCTGTCTGAGGATGATACGTTGTGCTCATGTGCACCTTAGTGCCCATCTCTGCCTGAAACACCCTCCAGAACTCAGACGTAAATCTCGGATCCATGTCTGACACTATACTCGCTGGCACCCCGTACAGCCTCACAATCTCACGCACATACTTCTTAGGCAACACCACCGTTCCATCGGTCTTTTTGATGGCAAGAAAATGTGCTGACTTGGTCAGACGATCCACAACCACCCAAATCGCATCACAAGTCCGTGACACTGGCAACCCCGTCATGAAGTCCATGGTAATCATATCCCACTTCCACTCCGGAATGGGTAAATTTTGCAACACACCAATCGGAACCTGATGCTCAGCCTTCACTAACTAACACACGTTGCACGCTTCAACCCAACTAGCTATATCTCTCTTCATCCCGACCCAGTGATAATATCGTTTCAGATCACGATACATCTTGGTCGTCCTCGGATGAATAGACAACATACTCGAATGGGCCTCTCTAAAAATCTCCTGCCTCAGATCCTCGTCCTTGATATATTCAAAAGAAATATAGATAACTAAAAGAAGAAACTAGGTTTCGGTGCCACAATAACTGTAACGTTCTGACCGCCGTCGAGCTATCGGTATGCAGGAGAAATCTTCATCCCCTAACATACAAGAAAAATCTTTATCCCTTATGGAGAAATCCTAATCTCCCAACGGGTTCCACGCCCACTCTCGGCCCGTGGGCCTATCCCTCTCCGATGGTCAGTGCGTTAGTCCGGAAGGCTAGAAAGACTTGTTTACTTATCCTGTAAATCACCACGTGATATTTTCCCATGTTTTGTCCTCACCCACACGGTACTGGAAATGACTTCCCAGTAGGTCACCCATCCTTAAATTGCTCCAGCCCAAGCACGATTAACTCTGGGGTTCTCTTTCAATGTGTGAGGGAAAAGATAAGTGCAATTTGGTGATATAGGTAGCAAAATCAATTCTTATAAGGTTCTCCGCATGCACCACATATATCATGAAACTGGGATGTTACAATCACCCCCACTAATCGATCGCAACATCTTCATTGCGCACCAGGATCGTTACCCCTGACAGTGTCTCACACACTCGTCAATGTTCGCTTTGATACCACTTGTAACGCTCCGACTGCCGTCGAGCTATCGGTATGCAGGGAAAATCCTCATCCCCTAGCATACAAGGAAAATTCTCATCCCTTCTAGAGAAATCCTCATCTCCTAATGGGCTCCACGCCCACTCTCGGCCCGTGGACCCATCCCTCTCCGACGGTCGATGCGTTAGTCCGGGAGGCTAGATACACTTGTTTACTGACCCTGCAAATCACCACGTGATATTTCCCCGTGTTTTGTCCTCACTCACATGGTATTGGAAATGACTTCCCAGTAGGTCACCCATCCTTAAATTGCTCTAGCCCAAACACGATTAACTCTGGAGTTTTCTCTGAATGTGTAATGGAAAAGATAAGTGCAATTTGGTATAAATAGCCAAATCAATTCTTATAAGTTTCTCCGCATGCACCACATATATCATGAAACTGGGATATTACAATAACATTAAGTCTTTCTGTATATTTTTGATAAAACATTTATGTGATCATTATATTTATTTAAGATTTTCACTTCTATTGATTTTTATATAATTTTTTTTATTACATTAGTATCTAAAAAAAATTAATAAACCATTATTGAGTGAAGTTTGTCAATGTTTTTGTACCGCCATTGTACTTTGCATTAGTTTATGTCAACACTACTTATTAAAAAAATTACTAAGCTCAAAAATATATTAAACCAATTGATAAAACACATCATCTGATACAATGCATTTAAAGTTGGAAAAGAAATTTTGGTGTTTTAGTTTTATTTTGTATACTTTTTCGAGTGAGTGGTTGAATTAATATAAAAAAAGATGTTAGTCTTTAGCTGTATGATATAAAGATACAAATCTCAAAAAAATCTCAAAATAAATCTGAACATAAATAAATAAAAAACAAAAAATTAACTTTTAAAGGTTTTGTGTTTGAACTAAAGAATTTAACATTTTGGTAATTCAAATTTTAAATAATGGATGATCCAATAATTTATAGAAAAAAAAAAATATGCATAAACATATGCAAAAAAATATACTGAATTATTATTAAATTTATTGATAAGGAATGAGTTAAAGGGTAACGAAAAATACATGTCGCCAACAACTAAATCATGTATTTATTTTGTGTATAAATTTCACATGAATAAATTCTGAATTTTTAAACAACACAAACACTTAAAGTGAAAGAGATCACTTTATCAGTTTATCTATTTTATATTTGATAAACATAAATTTTTGTTGGATTCACAAAATCAAGAAAATTCATGATACTATTTTATTTATATTAACATAGCAAATAAATCTATAAAATATACCTGGGCGCATTTTCTAATAAAAATACTAAAAGTTGTAAGGTTTTGATGTAAGTTTGAGTTGTTTAATTGTTTATCAAAAACAATTAGCCTATGCTATATAGACACGTGTTAAACAATGAGGAGGTGTAATTTGTGTTTTCTTTTTCCCGAACAAGTTGCGACTTTGACACAGAGATAAGTAAAATTGGGATTTTGATTTCTAGGGCTAAAACTCCAGATTCGTTGAAGGCAGTTAGTCCATCACCACCAAGCTTATACCCAACTATACTCCCATGGCCGACGACTCTTCTTCTCCGGCCACGGGGGTTCCCAATCTGCTGAAAACAGAACCCACTACTCCGATTCCCAATCCCAATTCAATCCCAAATCCTTCACCAACACCACCGCCTCAACAAAATCCGCAGCCGCAAGTCGCTGCTCTGGACCCAACAACCCAAACGCCGGTCTTTCAACCTTATGCTCCTCCTTCTCAGATTCCTGGCTCACTTCTTCCGCCGCCACCACCGTTCCGTCCCGGTATGCAGTTCGCTCCCAACTTTCAAAACCCTAACTCTGGTGTTCCTCCTCCCGGCGTGAACCCTGGTGGCGTTATGGCGGCTCCAGGATCTATGCCTACGTATCAACCGCAGCCTGGGCAGCTTCCGAATCAGGCTGGTATGAGACCTTTCCCGACTATGGCTAATGGTTATCCGGGAATTCACGGTGTTGCTCCTCCTCCGGGTGGGTTCTTCTATCTTTCTCTACCATTCTCTCTTGTTTAATTTTCTAAAGTCTCACTTTTTTTTTTTAGTTCTACTCGATTATGATGCAATTTAGGCTGTAGAATTTTGTTTGCTTTCTGTGTATGTTGAATGTGATTCATGGAAGTGGAAACATATGTGAATTTAGTTAGATGAGATAGAAAAAGGTTTAGGTAGAAAGAAGTTTTATTGAAAGAGGAATTAGGGAGAAAACTAGAACAGGAACACCGATGACCGGGTGTTTTCTCATACAGCGTCTTGATTGAGTTCCGTGAGAAAGGTTGCGAGGCATCAAATATTGGGTAGAGACTCACTTCTACGACTCCCTCATTTTGGTATGCGCAAATTCGCTTTTTGTTCTTCTTTTCTCTCCTTACATTGCTTAGTTAGTGTTAGCTCCTTTGAAGATAGCATTGTAAACCAATCCACTGACCTAAAAGTTCTTGAAAGAATTGCCTCATATTCCCCAATTTTATGTTGAATTGAGATTTACTGTAGTTTATAAGATCTTTGAACTTGATGGGTTAGCCAACTGCCTGAAGCAAGCGTTTCTAGCGACTGAGTGCTCCTTGGTCTTGGTTTTTGAGGTATTGCAATTCTTTCAAATTACACCTTCCGTTATGTGTTCAACATGTTTCTCTTTCTTTTTCCGTTCTGTGGTCAAGCTACTAATGGTTGAGATAAAGCTAAAATGATGATAAATACTAGTTCCTTTAAATTTCATTTGGCATGAGATGATGGGCGTTTCAGTATTATCCAATCTCATATCCAACATGTGTCAGATGGTTATAGATTCGTATCTCTTTCAAGTTACCTTATGAGGTACGACTACTTAATGTGGTAATAATGACTACGATACTGGTGCAATCTTCTTAATGTGTCCTTCAGGTTCTCTGTTCAGCCGGTGGTATTTGTACTGCCTCTGGTGTGCATATCTAATTTGCTCTAGTTTGTGGTAACTTTACAAAATGAATTTTCAATTCCGCTTCATGACAGTCTTTATTTATGCCAATGTATTTGCTATATTAAGATGTAAAACATCTACTGATAAATTTGCAAAGAATTGTTTTCTTTTGTTTACGCAGGGCTTCTCCGGTATCCTTCTCCCTATCCAACAATGGTTCGCCCTGGTTTTATTATGCGACCGCCTGGTACAATTGGTACTGTGCAAATGGTTCCACGTCCCCATGTCCCAGGAATGTCTGGTCTCCGTCCTGTAATGCTTCCTATGATTAGACCAGCATCTGTTCCTTTGGTAACACCACCAGAGAAACCTCAGACCACAATTTACATTGGCAAGATAGCAACCGTGGAAAATGACTTTATTAATTCTATTCTTGAGGTTTGCTTTCTTCTTTCTATCTACATTTTCCCCTTCTACTACTTTGAGTTATAGGCACTAGCTTCCATCTTCTTCTTTTTTTAAGAATTGATCTTGCCACTTGTCTTGCAGTTTTGTGGCCATGTCGTAGAATTTAAACGTGCGGAAGATCCCACTACCAAGAAACCTAAAGGTTTTGGATTCTATGAATTTGAATCAGCTGAAGGGATTCTCCGTGCAATTCGCCTGCTGACCAAACTTACTATAGATGGACAAGAGCTTTTGGTAATTGTGGATCTCTCTACTCAGTTTTCAAAATATGTTTATGTTTCTCCAAGCTGATGCACTTCTGCAGGTCAACCAAGAAATATATAAACTTGTACGGTATCTCTTAGATTTATTCTCATCTATTTTTTATATGGTCGGTAGGTGAATGTTAATCAGGCAACGAAGGAATATTTGCTAAAATATGTTGAGAAGAAAATAGAGGATGCAAAAAAAGCCAAGGAAAGTCAAGCAGATGGAACTGAAGAGAACCAAGAAAACGGAGGATGCAAAGAGAGTGAGCAAGAAAAAACTGAGAGTGGTGAAAAGAGTGTATCTGCTAGGCCCACCTTTGGCGAGACGGGGAAGGATGGAGAACCAAAGAACATTGATATTGCAAATTCTGCGGTCTTAACTGATGAAGAAAGAGAAGCTGACAGAGTGGCTATGGAGAAGATTGAAAGTGCTATTGAAGAAAGGGTAAAGACCAATCCTCTGCCTCCACCACCTCCACCACCACCTGCTGATGGTTCAGGCGTGGAATTTGCTTTCAAATCTAAGGATGGAGACTCCAACACTGACATAGCTAGGAGTGGTCTGTTTTTGCCTCTTATCTTTGCTTTTTTGATAAAAAAAAATATTTAGCTGCCGTTTTCTGTTTTATTTATATCATTTGTCTGATGATGTGTCTCGTTCATGTAGATTCCGCTGCAAATGATGTTGAGACTCCTGGAGAACATAATAGAACTGACACAAGTTCACCTGACTGGAGTAAGAGAAATGACCGAAGAAGCAGAGACAGAGGTGAAAAAGAACAAGAATTGGATAGATATGAGAGGGAGGCTGAACGAGAACGATTAAGGAAAGAGAGAGAGCACAGGAGAAAACTTGAGGATGCAGAGCGTGCTTACCAGACTCGTCTTCGACAATGGGAACGCAGAGAAAGAGAAAAGGAGAAGGAACGACAGTATGAGAAGGAGAAGGAGAAAGATAAAGAACGCAAAAGAAAAAAGGAAATTCGCTACGAGGAAAATGAGGATGAAGACGATGATGAGTCGAGAAGAAGATGGCATAGGGGTGCATTAGATGAGAGAAGAAGACGACGGATAAGAGAGAAGGAGGATGACTTAGCTGATAGATTTAAAGAAGAGGAAGAGGTTGCTGAGGCGAAGAGGAATGCCGAGGAGCAAAAGTTGCAGCAGCAGCAATTAGATGCCTTAAGGCTCCTATCTGGGCAGGCAGTTATTGCAAGCGAACCGGTTCAGACACCACCCATTGAAAATGATCAGAAGGCAACTCTCCAAATTGTCAGGGAATCTGTCCATGATCACGATGCAGCAGGTAAGGAGTTTATTTCCACTCTGTCTTATCCCCTCATTTATCATCTTTCTAATGGCACCCTTTGTCAAGTGGCAGATTTTGAACAAAATGGTTCTGGTAATGAAATGTCTATGGCTATTGATAATAATACTGGACCAGAGGCCCATGCTCCCTCAAAGAAATTGGGGTTTGGGCTTGTGGGATCCGGAAAGCGGACATCTGTGCCTTCTGTTTTCTACGAGGAGGATGAAGACGAAGCGCATAAGGATAAAAAGATGAAACCTTTGGTTCCTATAGATTACTCGACCGAGGAACAGGAGGCCGTGGCCCAAGGTGGCTCAGGGCTTACACCACCTCATTTGGCTTTAGCTGCTGAATTTGCAAAACGAATTTCAAGTACTAATCCCAAGGAAGAGACAACAGAAACCGAAAAACAAAGGAGCAGACGTTCTCATGATAAAGGAACCCACCGGGACAGGGAAAGGGAAAGGGACAGAGACAGAGTCAGGGACCGAGGTGACGGGCATAGTGGTCCAACTAAAGACGCTAAAGAACCTGGAAAGGCAAAGATACCTGATACCAAGAAGCTTGTGGATGCGAAACAATTGATAGATACAATCCCTAAAACAAAGGAAGAATTATTTTCTTACGAGATAAACTGGGCTATGTATGACAAGGTAAGGTCTCATATCACTTTCCACTTATATCGATGATCCCTTAGATGATTTCTTTTGCCTTCCCTATGAGTTTGTTTTGGTGCTCACATGTTTTGCCTTTTTTGACATTGAAAAGCACCAATTGCACGAAAGAATGAGGCCATGGATCTCAAAGAAAATCATGGAGTTTCTTGGAGAAGAGGAAGCCACACTGGTAGATTTCATTGTGTCAAACATTCAACAGCACGTGAAAGCTTCTCAGATGCTTGAGTTGTTGCAATCGATACTAGACGAGGAAGCTGAGATGTTTGTGCTCAAGATGTGGAGAATGCTCATCTTTGAGATCAAGCGGGTCGAAGCTGGAGTCCCGGTAAAATCCAAAGCCTGAAACTTTTTCTATAAAAGATTTTTATTCCTTTGTTGCCTAGTGTCCCAATTTTTTTTCGAAGTCTTCTTTGTCTTTGGATTTAAAGAAGAATTGTTTACAAGCTTAATGCAAGAAAAAGGGATTGATAAAAAAGACATATAGTACACATTCTAGTTCACAGTATAAATATTTGCACCATTCGAGTTTAAAGCTTCTCTTAGTTCCTCTCTTGTTGTCTCTTTTGTTTTGTTTTATGAAAATGAGTTTCTACGATGTTTGTTGCCTTTCCAATCTTATTCACTAAGTATATGAAAAATAACTATTTCTATTTGGAAAAGTATTTTAAAATCACAAAGATTTATGAAATACTCTGTTCTGGTTTATCTGTAGACCACAAGTATCAGAGATTTCAACTCATTCATTTCAACACATAAAGTACTCTTTGTAAATCATTATTAGATGATAAATACTAAAAACACAAAAATGAAATAATTTGACTACTAGTAGTAGTCTTGTTCAAAAGAAGATGATGCAAAGAAACAAATAAACTAATATAAATGGAACTAACTAAAAATGTCGTTTTTTTTTCCTTTTGCCCCGTTATTTGGTTTGTAGTTGCACTAAACTTGGAACATAAGAAGATAACTTGAAATCTCGTTCTATATAACCTTTGTGTCCAGATTCGTTAGGTTTCCTGACTTTCGGAGCTTCTTCGATATTCATAGATTTGAAGTATCCATCTTCTCCAACGATGTAAGCTATCTCGGTTGGTTCATATCCGTAAGCATCGAAAACCACGAGGACTTTCTTCTCCTCGTCAATGAAGAAGTCCCCAGCATCAAAATCTTTCGGAAACCCAACGACTGCGACATTAACACAGCAAGCTGCTGATCTCTAACACAAGAAAAAGTCACTCTATCAAAATCATCATCAATAGTGAAACGGGAGAGGAAGATGCGGTTCAAATCTCTCTGTAGTGAAATCAAAACAAAGTAAATAAACTTCAATTTGTATATCTCCAGCAAAAAAGTAAGTATTTCCCTTCAAAGACACGGCTTCACATTCATTACACCCATATATCACGGTCAATAGTGAGATCGAGAACCTAGTCGTTTTGTAAGATTGACATATTCATTTTGTAAGGTTTACAAGTTCTTACAAACCTAGTCGTTTTGTAAGATTGACATATTCATTTGATGACAGTATGTATCGCTGAACCCAAAGACATATCTAAGAACACGAAGGCGGCTCTTTAACCTCTCTCTAATCGATCATCCATCCGTTTCAGATCAAATTATAGTTTGATTTTTGTTGATAATTCAGCTATATGTAGACAAAAGACTCTCCAATAATTTTGGTTAACTTTTTCCAGGTTTGTTTTTTTCTGAAAAATTCTTTAAAATCGTGTTTTGTGTTGATTTAACCAAATTTTAGATATGTTTTTTCCTGGAAAATTTTGAATGGATAAGCAACTTTCAATAATGAATCCTTAAAAACATGTTTTACAGTCTTGCGACTCACGTAACAGTGAGAGAGAACAAAATCAATGTGACATAGACATACAATGGATTCGATCCTATGTATCTTTTTTTTCAGCTAACAAAGCTCCAAGACTGAACTATGTAAAACTCTGTTCTGGTTTATCGGCAGAGACCACAAGTATCAGAGATTTCAACTCATTCATTGATCTATTTATAATTCGCATAAACGCACTCTTCGTAAATCAAAAACCACAACCAATCCAATATCCAATATCTCCATTCATTATTAGATGATAAATTGTAAAAACACAAAAAAGAATAATTGAACCAGTACTAGTCTTGTTCAAAAGAAGATGATGCAAGAAAGAAATAAATTATTGCAGATGGAACTAACTAAAAACCTCGTTTTTTTTTCCTTTTGCCCCGTTATTTGGTTTGCAGTTGCACTAAACTTGGAACATAAGAAGATAACTTGAAATCTCGTTCTTTATAACTTTGGTGTCCAGATTCGTTAGGTTTCCTGACTTTCGGAGCTTCTCCGGTATTCATAGATTTGAAGTATCCATCTTCTCCAACAATGTAAGCTATCTCGGTTGGTTCATATCCGTAAGCATCGAAAACCACGAGGACTTTCTTCTCCTCGTCAATGAAGAAGTCCCCAGCATCAAAATCTTTCGGAAATCCATCGAGGGCGACTTACTCCAAGATATATCATTGGGCTCAATCTTAGTCGTAATCCAAATCTCATCCATGCGAGGATATACATAGTGTTGATATAACACAGCAAGCTGCTCATCTCTAACAGAAGATAAGAGTAAGAGTGAAACGGGAGAGGAAGATGCGGTCCAAATAAACTTCACCACCCTCTATCTCGCCAGAGAAAAAGTAAGTACTTCCCTTCAAAGACACGGGTTCACATTCATTACACCATATATCACGGTCGACAGTGACATCAAGAATCTTCCAGGAATTAGAGTTAAAATCGTAGATTTCAATCCCACGACCGTCTTTGTTAGAAAAAAAGCCTAGAGATTTTGTGGATATGGTTGTTGGTGTCGTATCCGAGAATATACTTGTCAAATCTCATGTAATATTTTCTGAATTGGATCTTGCTGGAATTGTTTATGGGTTCGAACCACTTGCTTTGCCCCAAATAGCCTTGAGTGGTCTTCGGTGACACATAACAATAAGCCGTTGCAATGAAAACACATGAGACATCTTGACGTTATTTAATTGCTTTATAGATGGATCAACGAAGTCGTCGTCGTTGTGGATTCCTTGGAGATCAAAGACCATTGAAAAAACCATAGATTCAACCATCACAAACCCTAGAAACTGCTTCCTTGCAGCTGCTTTACCCTAGAGAGTATATGATCCCTCACCACATTCCATGGAAGATCGGAGATTTTCGTCATGCTTCCCAAGTTTCAAAGACAGTTTTAAGAAAGTTCTACGCTTGCTCTGCCCTCTTTATATATAGATAAATAATTTAGGGCTCGATTGGTTTATTTGTCACCGACTTAAAAAATAAAAACTCTCTCCCAATGCTTCATATAATTCAAGGTAAACCGATACTGTAGCAAATTTTGGGGTTTCTCGATTTTGGTCCGGCAACGGCGGCTTTCACAGCGACGTGTGCCGGATCCGTGTCTGTAGCCTTAGATTTCTTTTCGTTGTGTTGTGATTTTCGGATTTCATGGGAGATTGGTTGAGATTAGATCTGATTCTTTTAGTTTGGATTCCATTGGGGTGGTGATGGACTTGGATCTGGTAGAGATCCGGTTGGTGGGTTTGTTTTCTTCCGTGCTGGTTGTTGGGAGAGGTTCGGTTGGTCAGGTTTAGTCGGCCTCGCGACTCCTCTCGCTTGGCTTCCGCTTGGAGTTTATGCCACCGGTGTCGATTGCTTCTCTTCGTGGTTCAGGTGGTGGCAAGGGAATTGTGGCTGGATTGAGATTTGAGATCTCCGTGTGGTCAGTTGGTGGTGCTGGTGGTTCAAGCCAGCTATGCGTTCTCCTTGTTGTCGATGGGTGGAGATTTTGTTCTCGGACTGGGTTCGTCGTTTAGGCCCTTTCGTATGGATCATATGTTCGATGCGGGTTTCCTTCCTTGTGATCTTGAAGGTCAGTTCTGGTTGATCTCGTCCCTTTGGACCGACCTACTTGTTGGCTCTGTTTTACTTGTGTGAGTTAGGGTTCTTTTGGGCGAGGAGATGTGCTCTTTGTTGGTCCCATGCGTTTGCTTGTGGTCAGTGCTTTTGGTTGGTTTCGGAGGTTAGTTTGGTGTTTTCGATTAGACTCGGTGGTCAGGTTATTATTGTCTTGGCATCGCTGTCTTCTCTGTTTCCCGGTGTTTATGGTTTGGCTACGCGACGTTATTTCTTTGCTCATTTGCCTTTTGCTCCCTGCATTCTTACCCGCCTCCTCTGTCTGCTAGTTAAGTTAGTCCTAGAGCCGCGTTTTGGTTCTCCTGGTGTCTAGATGTGCCTCGAGGTTTAGGTTATGTTCTTTTCTTATGTGTTTTGGCTCAGAGTTGGCTTTTTCGTGCTCTTTGGATCAGTGTGTGGGTGGGCTTATGGCTTCCTGGATTGAGTTTGGGTTTAATTCTTTGTTTTCCTCTTTAATCAAATACCCTATCTTCTTTGTTTTAGTTTTAATGTTTCCTGAGGACAAAGTTTTGTCTCTTTGAAAATCTTTGTTTCCTTAGGTTTTGATGTTGTAGTTGTTGTATTTTGTATGGACTTCTTCCCGATCATTATATATAACATAGATGACCAGAAAAAAAAATCTTCTCATAAACATTGATTTACCCGACTTGAAATCCATAGTCGGTCAAAATTGAAGTGTACGTACCTCATCATAACACATAGATTAACTTTTTTTAAAAACGTTTGGATTTATTATTTTTATTGCAAATTGTGAGAACTGCTACAAAGACGATACAACCACGGACAGCTTACTATGATCTTATTAGATTTACGACAGACGACACTTTCCACATGTACTGCATGGAATCACGGCGAACGACTCTAATTGATCTCTTATATCTCCATTAATCTGCATATTTGTTCAGGATGTAGAACCACTAATTAATCGCATCTTTTGGGAATCTCTTCAGGATGTAGAACCACTAATTAACCCTTAGTCAACCATTGGACCAAGAGGGCTTCTATAACACATAGATTAATTAAAAAAAAAAACGAAACAATTTATATTTATAAGTTCTCGATTCTGGTGGAAAAATGTGAAAACCAATTAAACAAAAAAAAAAAATAGATATGCGTGTCTTTTATTGATGCATGTAAAAAAAAATTGCCAAGGAGTGAATGGATCATCCAATTTGATACTTTTTTTTGTCTTCTAGAGTTTTATTGCAAACTGGCAAAGTGAAAAGTCATGATACAAGATCAACTCATGAAAAAAGTAGAAAGAACATCAAAATCCTAAACTGAAGGACATAACGATGTTCCTATTGTGAGAGTAGCCGTTAATTCATATTTGCCAAAGGGTTATTGAAGATTTGGCTAAGTGTGAGAGAGACTCTAGATGAATCAGAAGGTCTCAAACACTTGGACTCACGCAGCACGTGAGAGTCACACGTGGGAAAGTTTTCAACGATAAAAAGGTCCTTTGTTGACTGTCTTCTTCTTTCTTCTTGTAGAACTTATCTTGTAACAGAGAGGAAGAGAGAGTTGTAACTGTTTTTCTCGGCAAGTTCCGTCGAGTTTTAGTGAGTTCTCCGGTGAAGTGATTCACCTGCGAGTTAAGGGGTCGACACTAAGCCCCGAGGCTCGAGTCTCTGTGTTCTTTCTTTCTTGCTCAAGCGGTCGCGATTAGTCGTAGAATCGAGTCCGATTCGAGTCGTGAATGAGTTCAACCCAAGTTGAAGTTTAACAAATTGGTATCAGAGCTTCCAGGTTGGGAAGCGAGTGAATCGGAAGATCAAAGATGTCTGGGATCAAGATTGATGTTGACAAGTTCGACGGATCTAGAGATTATTGTCTCTGGAAGAAACGTATGCTCGTGAATCTGAGTGCACAAGGCTTGAAGGATGTTCTGATCAAGGTGGAGCCAGCTCCGATTGATGAAGCAGAGGAGCTAAAGAATGCGGATATGAAGAAAAAGCGTCTTGCAGAAGAATCGAAGCGAGTAGATAGATGTGAGAGAGCGATGAACTTGATCTTTCTGAATGTTGGAGATCATGTTCTGAGGAAGCTGGACAAGTGTAGTACATCATCAGACACTTTGGAGACTCTTGATCGTCTTTACATGGCGAAATCACTACCGAATCGAGTACATGCTCAACACAAGGTGTATTCGTTCAAGATGCAGGAATCGAAGAACATCGATCAGAACATTGATGATTTCTTGAGGTTGATTGCAGATCTTAGCAATCTGAGTATAGAGATTCCTGAAGAAGTACATGCAATTCTTTTGCTCAATGCCTTACCATCGAGGTATGATCAATTGAAAGAAACGCTTAAGTATGGTAGAGATACAATTAAGCTAGAGGAAATAGCTTGTGCTGCTAAGTCTAAAGAGACTGAGTTTAAAGAATCTACTCGTTCTACGAATGATGGAGAAGGACATTTTGTTAGAGGCAGAACAGAAACAAGAGGGTTTCAGTTTGGTAAAGGTAAGTAGAGACCAAGATCAAAGTCTAAAGATGGCAAGAGAGTTTGCTGGATTTGTGGAAAAGAAGGGCATTTCAAGAAGCAATGCTACAAGTGGCTTGAGAGGAACAAAGGCAGAGGACAGTCTCAAGAAAGAGGCCAGGCTGCTATGGGCAAAGAAGTCAGAGATGATGCAAAGGATCTGGTTGGATTGATTGCCTCAGAGGTTAACATGTCGTTAGCGGATATTGATCCAAATGAATGGGTTTTGGATACAGCCTGCTCATTTCATATGACGCCAAAGAAAGAGTGCTTTATCAGTATGAGGGAGATGAATGGGAGAGTGAGAATGGCTAACAACACAATCTCACCAGTTTTGGGTATTGGTTCCATCAGGTTTGAAAATAATGATGGAACTACGTTTGTGCTACATGATGTGAGATACATGCCAGACATATCAAGGAATCTCATATCTGTTGGCACATTAGACACAAAGGGATGTGAATTTGGAGGAGGACATGGAGTAATAAAGGTCATCAAGGGTTCTACTGTCTTCATGAAAGGTTTGAAAAGAGAGTCACTCTACATTCTGCAAGGGAAAGCTAGAGTTGCAGAGGGTCAAATAGGAGAAGCTGCAGTGTCAGAGGAATCAAAAGTAGCTGAGGATCAAACACAGCTATGGCACAGCAGAATGGGACATGTTGGTCAGAAAGGCCTACAGGTATTGGCCAAGAAGGGTTGCTTCCAAGACAGTAAGGTGAGTGATCTGAAGTTCTGTGAAGATTGTGTCATTGGCAAGACACACAGGGTCAGTTTTGAAACAGCTCAACATGTTACCAAAGGAAAATTGGACTATGTTCATTCGGATTTATGGGGTTCTCCCAATGTTCCCATGAGTTTGAGCAGATGCCAATACTTCATCTCATTCACAGATGATTTCACAAGAAAGGTATGGATCTATTTCTTGAGGTTTAAAGATGAAGCATTTAGGCATTTTGTAGATTGGAAGAAGATGGTAGAGACACAGTCTGAAAGGAAGGTTAAGAAACTCAGAACAGACAATGGTTTAGAGTTTTGTAACCAACAATTTGATAGGTTCTGCAAAGATGAGGGTATAGTGAGGCACAGGACATGCACTTATACGCCTCAGCAAAATGGTGTTGCTGAGATGGTGAATAGGACAATCATGGAGAAAGTCAGAAGCATGTTGAGTGAGAGTGGTCTAGAGAAGAAGTTCTGGGCAGAAGCTGCAGCAACTGCTGTGTATCTTATCAACAGATCACCCTCATCTGCAATTAATTTCAACATTCCAGAAGAGCTGTGGACTTCAGAAATGCCTTCTCTAGAAGGTTTGAGAAAATTTGGGTGTATGGCATATGTACACTCAAGTGATGGAAAGTTGAATCCGAGGGCAAAGAGAGGAGTCTTCACAGGATATCCAGAAGGGGTAAAAGGTTTCAGGGTTTGGCTTCTAGAAGAAGAGAAGTGTGTCATCAGCAGAAATGTTGTGTTTAGAGAGGACAAGATGTACAAGGACATCAAAGTGGAGCTACAAGCAGGTACTCCTAGTAACTCTATTTCTTGTACTGATGAATCTTTGAGTTTTGATAGTGCAGGTACACAGGTTGATTCAGAGGATGCATTTGGAGGTGGAGCACATACAGATATGAGCAAATCCACTCAAACATAGAGCACACAATCTGGAATCAGTACTACTTCAGAGAATCAGAGTACAGCTCAGGCAGAAACACATCATCAAACAGAAACAGGAAGACCAGAAAGGCAGAAGAAACAGCCAGCAAAGTTTCAAGATTATGAAGTTTATGGTGATGATGAGGATGATGAAGACTTTGCAGGTTTTATGTGCTATATAACAGAGGATGCTGGGAATAGAGAACCTACATGTTATCAAGACGCTATGGTAGATCCAAATAGTGATAAATGGATAGAAGCAACAGTGGAAGAGATGGAATCTCTTTGGAAGAATGTTACGTGGGTGCTTATTGATAGGCCGTCAGGTCAGAAGGCAATTGGGTGCAAATGGGTCTTCAAGAGAAAGGCTGGTATAGCTGGAGTAGAGGATCCAAGATTCAAAGCAAGGCTTGTTGCCAAGGGTTATTCTCAGAAAGAGGGAGTAGATTACCAAGAGATATTCGCACCAGTGGTCAAGCATGTTTCAATAAGGTACATTCTTTCTGCCGTTGTTCATTTCAACATGGAACTACAACAGTTATATGTAAAGACTGCCTTCCTACATGGTTATTTAGATGAGTACATTCTAATGGAACAACCAGAGGGATTTGTGGATAAGGATTATCCGGATAGGGTGTGTTTGCTTAAGAAATCTCTTTATGGTCTTAAGCAAGCACCTAGGCAGTGGAACAAAAGATTTGATGATTTTATGATACAGCAAGGCTACAACAGAAGTGAAAGAGACAGATGTGTGTACTACAGAGAGTTGAAGGACAAGAATTACATATATCTCCTATTATATGTAGATGATATACTTGTTGCATCAGTTAACAAAGAGGAGATCAGAAGCTTGAAGGTTCTTCTAAGTTCTGAATTTGAAATGAAGGATCTTGGGGATGCTAAGAAGATACTTGGGATGGAGATATGCAGAGACAGAGTAGGAGGAAGTTTGAACATATCTCAAGAGAGTTATTTGATGAAAGTTCTTAGTAATTTCAGCATGGATCAAGCTAAGTCAGTCTCAACACCAATGGGAGTTCATTTTCAGTTGAGATCTGCAACAGAACAAGAGTTGGAGGATCAAGCAAGGTTTATGGAGAAGGTTCCATATCAGAGTGCAGTCGGAAGCATTATGTATGCCATGGTTGGTACAAGACCAGACTTGGCATACCCAGTTGGGCTTATAAGCAGATTTATGAGCAAACCAGTGAAGGAACACTGGCAAGCAGTGAAATGGGTTCTCCGATACATAAAGGGATCAGTACAGACTTGTTTGAGGTTCAAGAAGAAAGGGGACTTCATTATCAGAGGTTATGTGGACTCAGATTTTGCAGCTGATTTGGATGGTAGGAGATCAATTAATGGTATAGTTTTCACAGAAGGTGGTAATACCATTAGTTGGAGATCACAACTTCAGAAAGTTGTGGCATTGTCTACGACAGAGGCTGAGTATGTGTCACTATCAGAGGGAATAAGAGAAGCTTTGTGGCTTAAAGGTTTAGCAAAGGAGCTTGGTTTCCCACAGGATTTAGTGGAAGTGTTTTGTGATTCTCAAAGTGCAATTGCATTATCAAAGAATGCAGTACATCATAAGAGGACCAAACACATGGATACTAAGTATCATTTTGGTAGGGATCACATCAACAAAGGGAAGATTCAAGTCTTGAAGATCCCAACAGCTTACAATCCAGCAGATATATTTACAAAGGTTTTGCCAGTTGCAAAATTACAAGAAGCATTGAAGATGCTTCAGATTACTAAAAGCTGAAGATGAAGAAAAGCTTAAGTTATAAGCTTCATGCTCAGGTAAATGAGTATGGCTATTTATTGCATACAGGATGATTGGTGCAGAGGTTCGAGTGCCCAAACAGAAGGTTCAAGTGTATGATCACGGCTAAGGTGGAGTTTTGTGAGAGTAGCCGTTGATTCATATTTGCCAAAGGGTTATTGAAGATTTGGCTAAGTGTGAGAGAGACTCTAGATGAATCAGAAGGTCTCAAACACTTGGACTCACGCAGCACGTGAGAGTCACACGTGGGAAAGTTTTCAACGATAAAAAGGTCCTTTGTTGACTGTCTTCTTCTTTTTTCTTGTAGAACTTATCTTGTAACAGAGAGGAAGAGAGAGTTGTAACTGTTTTTCTCGGCAAGTTCCGTCGAGTTTTAGTGAGTTCTCCGGTGAAGTGATTCACCGACGAGTTAAGGGGTCGGCACTAAGCCCCAAGGCTCGAGTCTCTGTGTTTTTTCTTTCTCGCTCAAGCGGTCGCGATTAGTCGTTGAATCGAGTCCGATTCGAGTCGTGAATGAGTTCAACCCAAGTTGAGGTTTAACACCTATAATGCTTCTCGGGCAATGCGATCATGAAGCCAAGCAGGACCACCCAGTGAGAGATATGAGTGGAACCTACCATCCGTGGTGACACTTTTGGCGATATCTTTTACGCGGAGTTTGCTCTATATGATATCGAGTAAGCCAGCTCAAACAACAATTCTCAAATTGTGTCTTCAAACCATGAATCAAGCCAGTAAGAATACGATACCAGGCCACTCCAATGGTTTTGAAAGTGCTTCAATCGCTGATTTACACTCATTAACAACCAACACATCTGTGATATGAAGATCAAGAAGGCTCTGCATTGACCAGAGTATACATCAAAACTACGATATAATCCTGTTATGAGATCGTGTAAAAGCTTCTCGTGCATGATATAAGGCTCTGCATTGACCAGAGTATACATCGAAACTACGATATAATCCTGTTATGAGATCGTGTAAAAGCTTCTCAAATTGTGTCTTCAAACCATGAATCAAGCCAGTAAGAATACGATACCAGGCCACTCCAATGGTTTTGAAAGTGCTTCAATCGCTGATTTACACTCATTAACAACCAACACATCTGTGATATGAAGATCAAGAAGGCTCTACATTGACCAGAGTATACATCGAAACTACGATATAATCCTGTTATGAGATCGTGTAAAAGCTTCTCGTGCATGATATAAGACTGATCCAGCATGATCACGGACCAACCAGGCTCCACCACTATGAAGGGAAGCATTCCTCCAGTTGGCATTTAAGTTGCATTTTACCATTCCTTGAACCGGAGGCTGCCATATTTCAATCAAGCCAAAAGATCTATCTCTACACTGACCAACTCCATCGGTGTTCGTACTCAATTCCCACCATCTTTTAGCCTCTTGAATGGCATTGGTAGCTAATATATAGGTACTTACCTACTTGCCAGCGATAAGAATTGCATTCCGATTTTTCCAGTTGCACCATAACAGCCATGGTATATATTGAGTCGAAGGTTCGGTCAATCTTCTGTTTTCAATCAGATCCAATATATACTTGAGGTTTTCTTCCAACGTATCAAAGAAACCCGATGCTGAAGCTGGAATATTAGCCTCACACCAAATTTTTTATGCATTGGGACATCAAAACAGAACGTGACATATGCTTTCAGATTCTTGCCTGCATATTTTGCAATTTGTGTCTCCACCAATGCCCCTGGTTTGTAGTCGTTCAGCCACTGCTAAAGCTCTTGAAGTTGCTCGCCATAAGAATGCTCTGATATTTGGTAAGGTCTTAAGCTTCCATATCCTCTACTTTAACTCGATTCGAATCCGTTCTTGGTTGCTTTGCCCAGCTGTTCTATCTGCTTTTTATGACACTAGCCAAAAACCACTACGTACTGTGTATGAGCCAGTATCCGTGTAGGCCCATATCTGTTGATCAACAACATTACCCAGAATCCGGCTAACGTCCACATGTGGGAAAAGGTGTTGAACCAACTCTACATTCCATCTTTTATCATCCGTAATCAGCTCCGAAACATCCAGATTAAGATCAATCAAAGATTGCATATTCATCGGTCTTCTCTGATACTTGTCTAGAATCAACTTCTCCAACCAAACTTTAGTGGACTTTCCATCCCCAATCGATTTGATTAAACCTCTTTGCAGAAGCTCTTTACCATGTAAGATACTACGCCACGCATACGACGTACGAAAACTTTACCAAAGGCCAGAAAGGTGGAAGATGAAAAATACCTGCCTTTGTATAAACGAGAGAGTAATGCCTCAGGTTCATTCACTATTTTCCATGCTTGTCTAGCCAGCAAGGCTTGGTTAAAATCACTAACATCCCGAAATCCCATTCCACCAACCTCTTTGGCTTTACAGATTTCAGACCACGACACCAATGGATTTTCCGTTTAGATTCACAAGCATCCCACCAAAAGCTTGACATCGCGCTTGTGATTTTCTGACATTGATGCTTAGTTAAGCGGAAGCAGGACATTGCATAGACCGGGAGATCCATCGTTATTGACTTAAGGAGTACCTGCTTTCCTCAAAGGGAAAGCGTTTTGGCAAACCAACCGTTAGTCGTTTTGTAAGTTTTTCACCAATAAATGCAAGGAGTTGTTGCTTCGACACGCTAAAGCATTCCGGTAATCCCAAATAAGTTCCATCACCACCTTCTTTCTCAATACCCAAGTAATCGACAAGAACTCTTCTTATTATCGGATCAATCCCAACACCAAATGTGATTGCAGACTTTTGAAAGTTAATCTCCTGACCCGAGGCAGAACAATATAGCCCCAAACAACATAGAAACTCAGAGCAGTCTGTCAATGTAGCTCAGCACACAAACAAGCTATCGTCTGCAAATAACAACTGTTGAATGGAAGGGCATTTAGGCGCTAATCTCATCCTCGAAATCAATCCATCTTTCTCTGCTTTACCCATGATATGGATCAAAGCTTCTCCACACAAGATGAATAGAAATGGAGACAAAGGGTCACCTTGTCTAATTCCTCTCTCCGAGGTATTGTGACCATGTGTTTGCCCATTCAGCAAAACTGTATACGTAACCGACCTTACACAAGACATAACCCATGAAACCCATCTTTGATCAAAACCCATCTTGTGTAGTAGAATCTCCAAGAAATTCCATTTTACACGGTCATAAGCCTTCGACATATCTGTTTTATCGCTATGAAGTCCTCTTTGCATCTCGGGTTTGTCCATGAATGAGCTCATGTGCTATAAGAAAATTGCCGAATATCAATCGGTCAGCAACGAAAGCTCCTTGAGCAGATGAAACCAGAAAAGATAAGATCTTTTTTAATCTGCAGCATAAGATATTCGAAACAATTTTGTATACCACTGAACATAAACTGATTGGCCGGAGATCAGTCATCCGATTCGGGTTTGAGACTTTCGGTAGCAAGCAGATTTGTGTGTAATTCCAATCCTTAGGCAAACTCTCTGATTCGAAAAAGGCTTTCACTTCTTTGATGATTTGAGGACATGTGATTTGCAATGTATGTTGGAAAATTTTACCAGTCATGCCATCTGGGCCTGGTGCTTGATTGTTTTCACGGCTGTGCGTATTTATGCATCTGTAACAGTTTTGAGCAACTCACCATTCATTCTCTCTGTGACACGAACCTGGAAGTCTTGCAATAATTCCAAAGGAAAAGCATGTTGTGCAGATGTGAACAAGATTAGAAAATATTTCACTGCAATATTCCCTTTCTCCTCTTCATCAAACTGTTCAACCCCATTCTCATCAAGCAAAGCCGGGATATTGTTACGCATGCTCCTTGTTTTAACACTCCCTTGAAAAAGCGTGTATTTCGATCACCCTCCAAGAGCCATCTATCTCCACTCTTCTGTTTCTAATAAACTTCTTCTTCACCAAAAAGCTTTCTTTTTAAGTCATTCAACCTTTGAAAATTCGGATGGACTCTGGCCGACTCCCATTGCAGCCTTTCAATTTCTTTCTTGGAATTAGGCGTAGAATCCTCTTTCCATTTGGCTAGTTCCTTGAGGCAATCAGAGATACGATTCGAAGTGAGGCGTGCTCTGTTTGGTCCATGCTTATTCCACCCAGTTTTAATCACATCCAACACTTCTGGTTTAGAGCACCATCTCTTGTCAAAATTGAAACGACCTGACCATCTTGCATTAGCAGCTGCAACTCGCGTTAAAATTGGTCGATGATCAGAGCCAATCCGGATCAGATATTCAGTTTGAGTTCGTTCTAGGAAATAACTGGAACCACTCAGCATTTTCAAAAGCTCTGTGTAGACGACATTGAATCCATACTCTCTCCTTATCTCCATTGGCCAATATAATATCCCTCATACCAGCCCAATATAACTTGTTCCCTGTGCTCGGAGTCTCTTTAATACGACAATCACGAACTAAGAAACAGAAAGAATAGAAAGAAGATTCCGGTCTTGCTGTCCCTCCAATTCTCTCCGTATTATTCATTAGTTCATTGAAATCTCCAGCCAAAAACCAAGCCGCATCTCTGTTCAATCCAATATCGGTGATCTTATTCCACTCTTGTTGTCTCCTTTGCCTCACTGGATCACCGTAGACAAATGTCATGAAGTACATAGAAGCCCCCACTATAATCTTTGCATCAATCAATCTATTATCCGAATAAAGAATATCAACAACATACGAGCTCTTCCAAAACAGCGCCAAAATGTTGAAACTGTTGGATTATTTCATTCACTTTTACCAAGTACAATGGTTCTTCCCTCTAGTGAATAAAATATACTTTAGCAAATGTTTTCTCTTCATTTATTTCCAGATATCAATAGTATAATTAGAGTATACATTTGATATTGCACACAACTTCTCTTTCAAAACCAGAAACTGATTACAATTGTATTAGCTCTTTGGGTTATTAAAAAATCCCAGAGCTAACATTTACAGATACAGTGTATATGTAAACTATATAAATATAAATAGTATTTCATCCTTAACCTATAAAAAAATTTAGTTATAAAAAACTCTTTGATAAAAAAGCTCAAAGAGTTGATTACTGTGTACCAAATCACCAGGCATGTACGAACCGTCCTCTTTCTAGAACCGGTTCAACCGTACCGGTTTTCCTCTCCTGAAACTCGTGTATCATTTTGATAAGAGCACTTGCTTTTTTCCCACATCCACATTCGCCGTTACTTAACACCGTGTAAAGCGACCCCATGATCGACGGATTCTTAGCTAATGCTCCAACGACGTCACTCCCTCCGTTAACACACAGATTCAGAATCAGAACAACACAGTGCTGTTTCGTCGCCGGCGAAACCTCCGACGAACCCAAAACCTTCACCGCGAGTTTCAATCCTCCACGACGGAGCACAGAGATCATCCCGTCGGGATACTCCGCCATTTTCGCTAGAATCGCCATCGAATCCGCCGTGATTCCGTCGCTGATCTCTTCTGATTTCACGAGATCTAGAAGAACGGGAACAACTCCGGCAGCGAGTACACGCCAGTGATTATCGGATTGTTGATGAATCAGCAAACTCCTAATCGCGATCAACGCGTTACGTTTCGCTGAATCTCCGTAATCGCAACCTTTAACGATTCTCACCAATCCTGAAATCGAATCTGGGATTTCTCCGATCAATCTGCTGTAATCTCCGGTAGAAGATAGATAAAACAGAGCAGCTGCTGCATATTGTCTACTCTCTTTTCTACCTCCTTCGTTGAGAATCTCAACGATGGTCCTCAATCCACCGCCGTCTCCGACGATTCGAGTTTTTCCGGCGATATCTTTGGATAGATTCAGAATCCCAGCCATGGCGTTCTCTTGAATCCTTGGATCGCTCGAACGAAGAATCTTCATTAGCGATTCCACAACACCGGACTCAACCAAACAAGATCTGTTAAAACTACTTGTTTTGGTGAGAACTCGAATCTCCACTAATGCCTTAACTATCGCTTCTTCACTGCCTCCGTTGATCAATTCTCCGGCGATAAACTCCGCCGTGAGTTTCCCTGCTTCTTCCGACGCTAAACTCTCCGGAAAAATCGGTGACTTCTTCTTCTTCTGATCATTCTTTATGCCGTTTTGCTTGCAATAACACTGAATCACTTGCTTGACTGAGACGTTATCCACTAACACAGTACTCACCAGAGTCTTACCGGTCTTAGGGCAAGTGATGTTACCGGAGGAAAACCACTTGGTGATAGAACTCCGATCATAAGTGTGCCCTGTTTCTAAAACCACTGGATCATTCATAATCTCTAGAGAAATCGGACAACGAAGATCATCGACGTTTAAACCTCGGATCAAATCGTCTCTTTCTTCATCTTCTTTCTCATCCTCATCATCATCATCAATGCCTCGAAGTATAACGCATCTGCAGTAACATATGAAACCCATTAAGCTGCTCAGAAGCTCGATTTGGACGTTACTGTTTTCGTCCTTCTTTTCTAAGGAGATCTCTTCTCCTAAGAAATCGAACTCTTTGATGCAATCTCTCCATTTTCGAACACCAATGTGATCAAGAACTCGGAGTATTTCATCCGAGTTCGGGTTAATTCTGTTCTCGAAGAGATTAAAGATCCAATAGACCGAGTCTATGGCCCGTTTGTCGTCCAGGTCGGGTCTTGCTTCGGATTTACGGGTCTGACGGATTAATAGATAGATTAGCTCGTTGACTTCTCTAGGTAAGTCAACAGACCGGACCGGAAACGTGTCGAGGCAAGTGGATATGGATCGGGTCAGGACCCGGAAATGAGCTGAGACTTGATCAGAGTTTATCAACATGTATAGATGAGCTCCTTCTCGTGTACAGTCTTCTAGGAGGAACTTGAGTTTCTGGAAGACGACGTGGAGCTCTGAAAGGCTCAAGATTGCTGAACGAGGGAACAAACGACCCGACCGTAGTGACCCGACCCGGATTTCCTCGAAGACGAGCGCGAGGTTTTGGATATGCCGGAGAGTTTCTTTGACACTTCGTTTGTTGGTTGAGAAGTGTTTTGGTTTGAAGCTGAGAATCTCGCCGGCGATTTGTAATAGTGAGTCGAGGAGAGTGGATATGGAGATCGATTCGCATGGGTTTACTGCCGGAAAAGTTAGAATCCGGCGAGTCGACCCGGTTTGTGTATGGATCATAGTGTGTGATAAGGATAAAGATACTTTTCAAGTGTTTTTGAGGTTTGTATATGTTTGTGTTTATGAGAAGGATGATATATACACTTCGTGTGTGTGAGGTTTTTCAACTTTCTACAAGTTTGCGACACGTGAAAAGGTTTGATTCGTTGATAGTTTTAGGGGTCTATGAATTTGACACGTGGTGTACCGTGGCGATGAAGTGTGTGTAGGACCAAAGTTGTCGTGAGGTGCGTGCATGGAAGTAGCCGACAATTTTGTATGACGACCTTTCTGATATTTTTCATTCTTCAATGATTTGTATAATGTTGTTTTATCTATTAGTTTTAGATAAGCACGCATTTCGATTGATTGAGTGATCCAATGATGTGTATTTTGTTTGTTCGATTTATTAAGAAATTTATCTTATTTTTGTTTTTCGCTAAAAGCATTCTCAATGCTAAAATATCTCACACATTTTAATATTAATATTTTAATTATAATTAAAATCAAAAAGCCAAGCCAATTAGAAATGCAGTATCTCACAAAATGTTTGAGTCTTTCAAACAAGAAGACTCTCTCCTCATTAATTCTTTTTTTTTAAATGTTTTAATCATAAGATACCCACTAAAAATGTTGCATTAGAGATGCTCTAAAATTTTTGATCCATAAATTAGTCTGTTTAATGAAGTTAATATATTTTCATTGATCTAATTATTAAATTTCTGAATTGTTGTATTATTCTGTGTTAGACAGACGATAATTTGCCATTATGATAACTGTATAATTGGTAAATTAGAAACTGGCTCGAAAAAAGATATTTCCAGGTCTTTTTTTATTGATTTGGACTCGAGACTGTGCTCTTTCTAGAGTTCTCCATTTGTTTTTTTTTTTTTGTTGGTCCAAGATAGAATTTGCAGGAAACAGTGGACGGTGCTAATTTCTAACAGAAAAATCAAACGTGTAAATTGGATGACCAATCATGACATTATTAATTATCAGTGGGGTACTTTCACTTTCACCAAAACTACTATATTTGATTATTACGAGTACAAAAGAAAACGTACCAACCAATTCATTTTAAATGCCGATTATTCCAAAAACTAAATTTTTGTGTGCAAAGAAGCCTAACTTTAAACTCAAACCCAACCCAAAAAACCAAAATCGAACAAGCTTATACTGAGAATCTTAAAATATCATACACTAGGGTCAAGGTTGAGGTCTGGTGGTACCATTAAAAGTGATCCGGGAGATAGACCGTACCAAACAGTGTCTTGATTCAGTTACACCATCGTTTTCTAAGATAAATCCCCAAGAGTAAGTAAGCAGTGCTCGGCTTCAAGTCTCTCTTTCTAAATCTTCTTGAGCTTGGAGAAGGTTCCTGACTCTGAGAAGTAAGTGCTTTGAGTCCCACTTCCTAACCCTAAAGCCTGAGGATTGCACAACTCTATTCCCTGCAACATACAATTCAAGTTTTCAAAGTCAGAAAGAGACACAAAACGGATCACGTAAGACAAAGGTCGAATTAAATGTTTGTACCTGCACAGGAGTGAACGCCAGGCTTGATGTCAAACCAGAGGTCGTAGCACCACCTGTATATGTTCTTTCTTTCAGCCTGAAAAGCCATTGATAAACATAATCACAACGAGGACGCACAGGAGATATGATGAAGAACAGGACAGGATCATTATAAGGTAAGGAAATGAACAAAGGAAAAGTCGAAAACACAAGAGAAATGGAAGGAACCACTAACTTTTTGGCGACCTTAGCATTAAGTTTCAGCTTGCTCGGAACACTGGATACGCGCAGCCTGTTGCTCCCAGCTTGGCCAAGCATTCCATATCCTTCACCTAATCCATCACCTATCATCATCAAGAGCACATATTAAACTAAGTGCCTTACAAAAACTGGCTGTTAATAAGTAGATTTACAAGATATTTTACCTAGAGAGCTCTCTTCGGGTGTACCAAACGCCATCCTGTTGGCAAGCTTCCTCATGTCTGTCACTGCATACCTGATATAACGAGAAAGGTAAGAATGCAGTAAGATAAATACTGCCTAATAGAGTTATAATGAAAGATGAAAAAGTTTACCTTTCTTTCATTTTTCTTAGACGGCGACCACCCCTTCTTTTTTTAGGCTCAGAATCAGGAACAGGAAGTGGCTTAGGTTGCCTTGCAGGAGGAGGTTCTTGCCACTTCTCAATCTTCTTGCGGATCTCTTCCCTGAAAGCTTTTCCATTTGTTCCCGATGGGTCTCCTCTCGTAGCATCAACTCTTGCTGCCAAAGTCGATTTTGCAGCCAAGAGCCTGCTAGCGCGCATCCGAAGTCCAGGAGGCGTGCTTTGGAAAATCTCTGTCTGCTCCAGATAACCCACACGAGACACTGTCGTTGCAGAAGAGAACCCAGCAAGGTTTTTCCTCTTGTGACCAAGAACTTGAACATTACATGCAGGCATTTTTGCAAGTGCTGACAAACCTCCAGCCGTACCCATGAGCTTGGCTGCGACAGCACTCCCAACAATGGCAGAAAGATTTGGTGCGATAGATCCCATCTTACTTTCAACAAAGTCAAGAACCTTCTTCCGCGCAGAATCAAGCTCTAGTGCCCGATCACAAGCGTCTAGCGTCTTTTGCAGTACATCCTCTGGCAGTGGGTTCCCTTTCGTGGTTGAAGCAGTAACTGAAACAACCATGATAATAGCAGATGGAAGAAGTTCTCCCAGATCAACAACTGCTAAATCTGTCTCATTGCCAATCTTTTTCACAACACGAGCATAATCGATTGGATGATGTACTAACGACTCAAGCTCTTGGAACTTAAGTCTGTACTTGTCACGGATAAAGTTGTGGACAATGGCAATCTCATTCTCAATATCAACTGAGAGTTGATTGCAATCCACAATTAGCTTGTACTCGGGATCATCTTCTAGTACAGTTCCTTTCTCCGCTCCATCAGATTCCTTTCCGAGAGCCTCTTCCACTTTCTGAAATATAAAAAAGGAACAAACATATAATCAGATCAGAATACTCGCCTCCATCCATCAACGAACGAAAGAAAAGTAGTCAAAATTGCCAACAAGATATTGCCAAAATTCAATTAAATCCAAAGAGCAAGAAAAGGGGCACAATGACTGACCTGCATTATATCAGCATATCTCTGAGTTTTCTGTAGCTTAGAAACGCTATCGAGATCATCATAGTTAAGGGTCTCTAAGTCAGCCATGTCCATGTCAATATCTTCTTCCTCCTTTCCAGCATCAACATCATTCTCATCCTGAATATGAATAACCGACCAAACTACAATTAAACCATAGCTCCACCAAGTAAATATTATGAACGAAGTAATAATCAAAATAAACGCGATAATCGATGGTAATCAAATTGGTTAACACACTCACCAGTTCTGCTTCATTGTCAGATAACTCGTCAAGATCTGCAAGGAAAGAATCTTCAAGAGTTGCCTACAATATAACAGATCCAAAAATACTTAGTTAGCTTTACATACAATTGAAAAGCATTACGAATGTTTCAAGAAACGAACACACACGCATGTAAGACTCGAGAACAGCAGAAACGGTTCAAACAAAGAGACATAAGAAAGCAATATCTAACATCTCAGAACCCTAAAACTGAAATTGAACATTCGAGAAGATGAATCAAATCAACATAACAAAGTATGGGTTCGATAATACTGAAAACAAAAGTGTCAAAACAGCCACTGGCGAACCAAATATCAATTGAAGACTCGTGATTACTGATTCGTTTTTCGAATTATCAACAAAGAAGTAACGATTTAAGAAAACAGAGAAGAGAAGACAGTGAATCTAGGGTACACGATCCTTGAAGAAGCAGAGGATACAATTGCTAAGAAAACTAAAAAAAAAGTGAAGAAAAACAAAAGAGAAAGAGAAGGGTTGATGAAACGCTTACCATATCTTCTACTTGGAACGCAAAATCTCAGTGATTATCGCCTGCGGAAAGAAAACCCTAATTTCAATAACCCTTATTTCCAGAAAGCATTGAATATCGAATTGAATCAAGGAGGAGAATCAAACGCACCTGAAAACGGAGAAGAAACCCAGATTCGAGAAGAAGAAGGAGAAGCGAGTGGTTTTTTTTTTCCCTTTGAAATCGATGAATGTTTGAGATTTTTGGTTGTTTTGAGCTGAGTTTCGAAGTCGGCAATTTTAGTTGGGCCGTACTTAAATGGGCCTTTCTCGGACCTCACTTACTAAACGGGGTTCTCAAATTTTCGTTTTGGAATCATATATTAATTCCGTTTTAATAACTTGATCATTTTTGTAAAGGGAAATTACCACAATCTAGCATGTCAAAATTGGGGATTTAAACAGGTAGAATGGATTTGAATTTAGTAAGCTAATAGGCTTATAAATAACTATAATACCCTTTTGATTCAATAAAAAATGTGATAATTAGAAGGTTTTGTGTCAAATTGTGTCAAGCGTAAATATGACATACCATTAGTTTAAAAATAGACAAATATATTTTCTCTTTGAACATTTTGTTCTCCCATTAGATTTTTTTTATCTAATATTTTGTTAAAAAGTTGATTTTTTATCCTTGTATATATAAAAAAGGAGAATACTACGATATATCATGTCAACCTACTATGTTTAACGATAAAGTCGGTTTTTGAATTTATTAACTGAACGGGCTGCCAAATGACCTGAATATCCCTCTAATTGTGTCAGTCTATGTTAGTGTCAGGCTGTGTCAGACTATGTTAGAGAAAACTATGACATACCATGCGAAACTGATTTTGTCTTTTAAATCATTTTTTTTTCATTTTTTTTTCTTATTTGATATTTGTTTGATCTAAGACTTTATTTGAAAGTTAATTTTTTTTTTTTATCTAAAAAGACAAGATTTTTTCCACATATGTTATAATTTCAAACTTTAGAAATTGACATATATTACATAAACTATTCATATAATGTTATAGTGAAATATCACATCATATATATGACATACCATATATATATATTGAGGATCACATTATTATTTTTTTTGTGAGTACTCAAACTATTTATATAATATAAGAATAAAACTTAGTATATATACTATATATTTATATGATATAACATGTCATATATATTAATATAGTATGTCATATTAATACTATACACATTATACTGTTGTATCTTATAATATGCTATATTTTATATAGCATGTTATATAGTATATAATATGTCATATATTAACATGGTATTGCCATGCGTATATACATATCATATGTTATGGTATGCTACATACCAATAAACTTAGTAATATATTTTGAATGTTGTTTATAACATGATGGATAGCTATTATATGTTATCATGTTATATATTAGTGTGGTATACAATGTTATATAGTAAAATAATAGGTTATATAGTATATTACGTTTCATTGTAACATTATATTAATAGTTTGTGTAATATATGTCAATTTCTAAAATTTCAAATTGTAACATATGAAGAAAAAAATCTTGATTTTTTCTGCATATAGATTATGAGATGATTCAATTCTAATTATATACATTAATGTTGTGAATATCAAATGGGAAAAACAAATTTAAGAATTATAAATTAATTAAAAAACAAAAACGTCAGGTCACATCTGCTTTATGGCAGGTTGTCAGTTGAACTCCAGGATATTTTCGTCAACATTTTGTTTCTCTTAGCTATATGAGCTTATTAAACATGGAGTGGTCTATCACCTAATTAAACAGAGTATTAAATTTCCCTAAAAAAAGATTTTTTTTTGTATGTGTGCATATATTACCATTTGAAAATTTGGAAGTCGAAATATATTACACAAACTATACATGTAATGTTTTAATGAAACGTAACTTTATATATATGACATACCATCATATGTTATTCATATTATTTACGTAGTTATATTCACATACGGAATATAAGTTCTCATGACTTGAAAATGACATTACATTCAAACATGTTGATGATCATATTTGATTATGTTTGTGATTAACAAAATTTTCTATATAACCTCATAATAAAACGTAATTTAATATATTATATACTAGTAATATATTTTGTATGGTATAACATATTATATGAAAGATAGCACGTTATATATACTTAACATGTCATATATTAACATGATATGTCATGTTATTATATATTATCATATGTTATGATACCTACCAGTAAACATAATAATATGTTTTGAAAATTGTTTATAACATGATGGATATGATATTACATGTTATATGTAGCATATTATATATTAGTAGAGTATACCATGTTATATAGTAAAATTGAAACAACCCGACCCGTTTTTTTTTTTTTTTTTTTAACACATCGAATTAGTATTCCCATAAATACTAATTCTCAACAATTATCAGCAACGTATTAAACTAGCAGAATCAAATCGATTAAACCAGACAACTCTCAACCAGTCAATTCCAATAAACCAATCAACCAATTATCAATATTCAAATCCACAACAACCAACAGGCTAACCACTTAATCAAGTCTAACAAGTTCCACAATCCAGAATCACTAACACCCTAGCAATTCCAAACAATCGAGACCCTAGGATCATCCTCTCTTCCCGGCCTTGATTCCACGATCACATCTTTTCTTTACCTGCAACACATGGTTAAAAGAGTTGCGTGAGTATTATCACAAATACCCAGTGAGACGGTCATCCCATCTACAGGTCAAATATTCAAATGAAAGAATGCACCAAATACCAGGATTATCACTCAACAATGCATAGTCAATCAACCGCACAAAACAGGACAGCAGCATCTCTGTCGATCGACACAACCTCCAGGTGTCGATCGACAGACAATCATGTCCCTCTGTCGATCGACAGACAACCGTCCCGTCGATCGACACGGACCTGCAGAACCCTAAGATCGAACCTATCCTCTCATGGAACGAATCTCAGGCCTACAGATCGCTTCCCAGCACAATTCAACAGCAAATCCACACCAAAAACACACAGAAACAACGTATTCCATCCATTCCTACATCCGAGAACCTATGGTCACGCACTCACCTCAAAGGATCGAAAAGAACGAATGAACGACGTTTACTAAAACCCCCGTACACGACGAACCACCGATCCAATTCCGAAACAGGCGACTGTTACGGAAACTAAACACCCACAGCTACACGTCGGTATGTGGATCACCTCCAGAATCCCTCTGGTTCAATTGGAAATCCCCCCTCAAATCCGACTGATCGCAGACACAATCTGCACGAACCCACCGAGTTCAAACAGCCATAACTCGGTGAATAATCAACCAAAAGACAAGCCGTTTTCGCCTAAAACACGAGCAGAGATTGGAGAACTTACCCTCCAAAAATCAGCCCAATCCGCCAAGCAAAGCCCCTCCGTTTGCCCTCACAAAAAACCGACGAAAATCTTCTCCACACCCAAGAGGAAACCCTAGTTCTCACAACTCTCTCTTCTCTGATTCTAACAAAAAGGATGCGGCTCAACCTAGGAGGAAACGCCTTCTCCAAGTATATATATAAGTCCCCCAAACCGGCCCAACTCAAAACAAATCGGAAATCAAACATGTTTGAATGATTTAAACCCGTGTCGATCGACAGTCTTCACCTCTGTCGATCGACAGAGGACTCCCTGCTCAAAACCCTTCACGAGACAACCCCCGTGTCGATCGACACTCAGCCCTACTGTCGATCGACACTCCTCCAAAATTCCATTTTTGGATCACGGGCGTTACAATTCTCCCCCACTGACAAGGATTCGTCCTCGAATCACAGGCCAATAACCACTCAGATCCGTGCCAAGGTCACCACTTAAGCTCAGAAACCCGACCCAACCTTCCCGGAGATACACCACAATGTATCGTTGTAGTCCCGGCCCAGTCTGCCCGATCGATCGAACAACAATCAGACAAGAACATGTCCGACCCACCGTAGACCCGGCATAAAGGACTAACTGATCGTGCAACAATCAGACAAGAACATGCACGACCAGGACGCTACATTCTCTCCGAAATTGCCCGAATCGAGGTTCCAGCACAAATACTAACCCTAGACCAGACCCTACCGTCCAACCCACACACTTGACCCCACCGGTCAACCCACCTGAGATCCTTCTCGATCCCCGATGACCATTCGGTCGCCCACTTGTAACCTGCTCAGACGCTATTGCTCATACTCATACTCATGACTCGTACACATATACACCACACCTACTCGCAGGATCGTCACCCTTTGAGCTACAGTGTGCAGAGAATCCACTATTCCCTGGAGAGACCCACTATCCCTCAAAGTACATGTAGGAGACCCACCGTCTCCAGAGGCCCACTACCCCTCGAGTGCATGCAGGGAATCCACTATCCCCTGGAGAGATCCACTATCCCTCATATCTACAGGAACCCACCGCCCCTAGAGAGCAATACTCTGCAGCGTGCCGTCATAGGCATCTATCGACCAACACGCCTCCATGGCTCACCATGACATTTCCCCACTGGAATTACTCAACAACGCTGTAACCCCCACTAGGTTACCGTAACCCCCCACTAGGTTACTACACATAAGAACTCGCATCATACGATCCAACAATAATAAGAAAACACATCTTATTAATCTCCAACGTACAATCGTTACAACAAACGAAAATACAACAACTGTAGCCACATGCTACTACAAAACCAACACCAGCGAAAGAAAGAACTCAAGCCTCCGCTTGCTTCTCGAACCACTTCGGAAACTTGGCCTTCATCTTCACCTCCGGCTCCCAAGTCTCCTCCTCGACACCATCGCAGTCCCACACGACTCTCACCAATGGTATCCTCTTACGACGCAGAACCTTGACTCTCCTCTCGAGAATCCTCACAGGCCTCGCCGCTAAAGTCATGTTGGGCTGAAGATCCTCCGGGATCCTAGCCAACACCTCCTCCGACTCATGTAGACACTTCCGCAGCATCGAAACATGAAAGACATCGTGAAAAGCCCTCATACTCTGTGGCAACTCCAACCTGTAAGCTACCGTCCCAACTCGCTCAACCACTCTGAACGGCCCCATAAACCTCGGACTCAACTTGTTCTCTGCAATGGATCTGTTAGGACCCCTCAACATGGCTGCCTTGAGATACACCATATCTCCCAGCACGAACTCCAACTCCCTCCTCCGCTTATCGGCATAACTCTTCTGCCGATCCTGAGCCTCCTTCATGTTCAGCTTCAAGACACGGATCTTCTCCGTCGTCTCCTGAACGAAATCTGCACCAAACATGCTCCTCTCCCCCACCTGAGTCCAGCACAATGGTGTCCTACATGGCCTCCCATACAGAGCCTCATACGGAGCCATCCCAATACTCGCCTGATAACTGTTGTTGTACGCAAACTCTACCAAGCTCAGATGATCTGCCCAATGACCACCGTAGTCTAACACACACATCCTCAGCAAGTCCTCCAATGTCTGAATCGTCCTCTCAGACTGCCCATCCGTCTGAGGATGATATGCCGTACTCATATGCACCTTCGTGCCCATCTCAGCCTGAAACGCTCCCCAGAACTCTGAAACAAATCTCGGATCTCGGTCTGACACAATGCTCGCAGGCACCCCATGCAACCTCACAATCTCCCGCACATACTTCCTAGCCAACACTGCAGCCCCATCAGTCTTCTTAATGGCCAGAAAATGTGATGTCTTGGTCAGACGATCCACAATCACCCAGATCGCATCATAAGTCCGCGAGATCGGCAAACCTGTCACAAAGTCCATAGTCACCATATCCCACTTCCACTCCGGCATAGGCAGACTCTGCAACAACCCGCTCGGAACCTGATGCTCAGCTTTCACCAGCTGACACACGTTGCACCTTGAAACCCAAATCGCAACATCCTTCTTCATCCCGACCCAGTGATAGTACCTCTTCAAGTCCCGGTACATCTTGGTCGCTCCAGGATGGATCGACAGCATGCTCGAATGAGCCTCACTCAGAATCTCCTGCCTGAGACTCTCATCCTTGGGTACGCAGACCCGACCGTTCACCAGTATCATCCCACTTCCGGAGACCTGATACTCTGAACCCGCCTGCTGAGAAGCATCAATCAAACCCTGATCCTTCTCCTGAGCTACCCGAACTCTGCTCAGTAAATCCGCTCGGTTAGCTGCCTCTAACCCCAACGGCTCCTGTGAGATAACACACAGGCTCAACGCGCCAATCTCGCTCGCCAGCTCCTCTAAATCCCGCTCCTGAGCCGAAGCAACCCTCTTCCGACTCAACGCATCTGCGACCAGATTAGCCTTCCCCGGATGGTACTCGATCTCCAGATCGTAATCCGCTACCAACTCCATCCATCGCCTCTGTCTCAGGTTCAGCTCTGGCTGAGTGAAGAAGTACTTCAGGCTCTTGTGATCCGTGAACACCTGGACCTTCCCACCATAAAGGTAAGATCGCCAAATCTTCAGGGCGAAGATCACTGCAGCCAACTCCAAGTCATGTGTAGGGTAATTGCACTCGTGCTTCCTCAACTGCCTCGAAGCATAAGCAATCACCTTCCCCTGCTGCATCAGAACACACCCCAACCCTACACCAGATGCATCCGTATACACCACATATGGCTCGCCCGCATCAGGCAACGCCAAAACTGGAGTACTAGTCAGCATCTCCTTCAGCTTCCCGAAGCTCTCCTCACACTCCGCAGACCACACAAACTGAACATCCTTACCCGTCAACTTCGTCAACGCCTGCGCCATACTCGCAAAACCCTTGACGAACCTCCGGTAATACCCAGCTAATCCAAGGAAACTCCTGATCTCCGTCGCATTCCTCGGTCTCGGCCAATCCCTAATGGCCTCGATCTTAGCCGGATCCACTGAAACTCCCTCGGCAGACACGACATGCCCCAGAAAACCCATCTCCCGCTGCCAGAAACTGCACTTACTGAGCTTCGCATACAACTTCTGCTCCCGCAGCTTCTCCAGAACCAACCTCAGATGAACCTCATGTTCCTCCGGAGTCCTCGAGTACACCAAGATATCGTCGATAAAGATAATAACGAACTCATCCAAGTACTCCTGAAACACCCCGTTCATCAGTCTCATGAATGCCGCTGGCGCATTCGTCAACCCAAATGGCATCACCACGAGCTCGTAGTGTCCATACCTCGTCCTGAAAGCCGTCTTCCTCACATCGGCCTCATCTATCGGAATCTGATGATATCCCGAAGCCAAATCGATCTTGGAAAAACTAGTAGCCCCCCCGCAACTGATCCAACAACTCATCAATCCGCGGCAGAGGATACCTGTTCTTCACCGTAACCCGGTTAAGGCCCCGGTAGTCGATACATAACCGAAAGCTACCATCCTTCTTCTTCACAAACAACACCGGCGCTCCCCACGGTGAACTACTCGGTCGGATGAACCCCTTACCCAGCAAATCATCCAACTGCTTCTTCAGCTCTGCCATCTCCGCTGGAGCCATGCGGTAAGGTGCCTTAGATATCGGAGTAGTCCCAGGCTCCAACTCAATCGTGAAAGGATCAGACCTAGACGGCGGCAATCCCTGCAACGACTGAAACACATCCTGAAAATCCCGGACCACCCGAATATCAGTCAAAGCGACCTCCCCAACCGACTCTGGCATCACAATCGTCAGCAAGTACGCCTCACAGCCCTTATCAATCAACTGCGCGGCCTGAATCGCTGAAATCATCAAACTCCCGGAAGTCGGCCTGATGCCCTGATAAACCAACCTCCCCTCCTCACGCTCAAACACCACTCTACCTCGATGACAATCCAGATGAACCCTGTAACGATCCAGCCAATCCATCCCCAAAATGACGTCGTACAATTCCACTGGACTGATAACCAAATCTGCCGGCATGACCTCTCCTGCCACCAGAACCTCTACTCCACAAGCACGCCCGAAAGTAGCCAAGGTCTTCCCTCCAGCCACCCTAACCACTCCCAGCTGCTCCCCGGAATCGCTCCGGATCCCACTGCACTCCGCACACTCCGGTGTAATGAAGCTATTCGAAGCTCCAGAATCGAACAAGACGTGGGAATCCCGCCCGCCTACTACTAAGGTCCCTACACCATTCATGTGTCACAGAGCCTAAAGTATTATCACAGATACAAGACTCCCAAAACAAGCAATTCACAACGTTAAAAATTGGAATTTCACCAAGTTAAGGTTAAGTACCTGTGATCGGCTTGGCGCTAGGACCCCCCGTCTCCGCCGAAGTGAACACACGCGGCGCAGCAAGCTGCCTCAACGGCTGCACCTCAACTGCCGCCCCCTGCACCGGCTGCACCACTGCCACTGCCATCTGCAACTTGGGACACCTCACCCTAATGTGCCCCGTCTCTCCGCAATGGAAACACGCCTGTGCAGTCCGAACCTCTCTCCTCTTCGGACAAGCTGCCACCCGGTGCTCCGTGCTCCCACAACCATAGCACCCCGTACCATTCTGACCACTCTGGGCCCTCTGACCGGAACCCGAAGAGCCCTCCCACTTCCTCTTCTGTCCCTGAGCCGACTTACCGCCCCGGCTCACCCCTGCCTGCTGTTGCTGCGGCCTCCTCTGCTGCTGCTGCTGCTGCACCGGTGGACTAAGCGCTGCAGCCAGCTCTGTCCCCATATCAACCTCAATGGCTGCCGCAGTCTCAACCAACTCCGCCCTCGTGGCGTACTTACGAGCCCTGCACAGCGTCCTCAGCACTGGTCGAAGTCCCTGCATGAACCTCCTGATCTGGGACTCCTCGCTCCCAAACTCTCTACCAGCATGCACCAACAGTCGACCGAACTGCTCATCATAACCCCTAACCGAACTCACCCCCTGGGTCAGCGCCAAAAACTGCGCCTGCATCCGGTCCACCGCCTCCTGCGGAAAATACATGGCATCAAACTCCGCCAAGAAATCCGCCCACGCCATCCCCGCCTGAGGCCTCCTGCTCGTCACACCTCTCCACCACAGATGTGCATCACCCTCCAAATAGTGAACCGTAAGGTCCACCCTGTATCCCTCGGGACACCTCAGCGCCTGGAAATTACGCTCCAGACGGCTCCTCCAAGCAGCAGCCTCCTCAGGCTTAGCACCGCCCGAGAAATACCCAGTAGAAATCCTGTGCATCTGCTCCAAAATCCTCAGGTAGGAAGGAGCCTCCTCTGCAGCCGCCACACCGGGCTGCCCCCGGACCACTGCTGGCTGAACACCCGCCGCTAACGGCTCAACACCAGCCGCCCCTGGCTGTACACCCGGAGCATACCCCTGAGCCGGTGCCCCACCTGGCAACCGCTCAAGAACCTGAAGCATCATCGCTTCCAACCGGTCCAACCGACCCTGAGCATCGCCCCCGCCTGGACCCCCACCTGGGCCCTGCGCCACACTGGCTAACTCAGTACCACCCACTGGCTCTGGAGGTATCTGCGACTCTGCAACCTCCTCATGCGTGGTCTCCTGAGTCCCACTCGACTCAACAGGATCGACCGCCGGTCCCTGACCACGGCCACGACCACGCCCTCTAGCCCCACGGGCACCACGACCTCTGCCTCTCAATCCACTAGCCATCTCCCACTGACTGCTCACAGCAGACTAGGCATTAGAAACAGAGCCATAAAGAAAACAAAACACATACCGTGGAATCATATTGAAGGCTCGGAGAAGATGATCCAGGACTCCAAACCCAAGAACAATCAATTGACTAATTCTCAAAAGTAATCAATCAACATACTACGTTCACCCGCCCTAGAACCGTAAGGGCTCTGATACCAAATTGAAACAACCCGACCCGTTTTTTTTTTTTTTTTTTTAACACATCGAATTAGTATTCCCATAAATAATAATTCTCAACAATTATCAGCAACGTATTAAACTAGCAGAATCAAATCGATTAAACCAGACAACTCTCAACCAGTCAATTCCAATAAACCAATCAACCAATTATCAATATTCAAATCCACAACAACCAACAGGCTAACCACTTAATCAAGTCTAACAAGTTCCACAATCCAGAATCACTAACACCCTAGCAATTCCAAACAATCGAGACCCTAGGATCATCCTCTCTTCCCGGCCTTGATTCCACGATCACATCTTTTCTTTACCTGCAACACATAGTTAAAAGAGTTGCGTGAGTATTATCACAAATACCCAGTGAGACGGTCATCCCATCTACAGGTCAAATATTCAAATGAAAGAATGCACCAAATACCAGGATTATCACTCAACAATGCATAGTCAATCAACCGCACAAAACAGGACAGCAGCATCTCTGTCGATCGACACAACCTCCAGGTGTCGATCGACAGACAATCATGTCCCTCTGTCGATCGACAGACAACCGTCCCGTCGATCGACACGGACCTGCAGAACCCTAAGATCGAACCTATCCTCTCATGGAACGAATCTCAGGCCTACAGATCGCTTCCCAGCACAATTCAACAGCAAATCCACACCAAAAACACACAGAAACAACGTATTCCATCCATTCCTACATCCGAGAACCTATGGTCACGCACTCACCTCAAAGGATCGAAAAGAACGAATGAACGACGTTTACTAAAACCCCCGTACACGACGAACCACCGATCCAATTCCGAAACAGGCGACTGTTACGGAAACTAAACACCCACAGCTACACGTCGGTATGTGGATCACCTCCAGAATCCCTCTGGTTCAATCGGAAATCCCCCCTCAAATCCGACTGATCGCAGACACAATCTGCACGAACCCACCGAGTTCAAACAGCCATAACTCGGTGAATAATCAACCAAAAGACAAGACGTTTTCGCCTAAAACACGAGCAGAGATTGGAGAACTTACCCTCCAAAAATCAGCCCAATCCGCCAAGCAAAGCCCCTCCGTTTTCCCTCACAAAAAACCGACGAAAATCTTCTCCACACCCAAGAGGAAACCCTAGTTCTCACAACTCTCTCTTCTCTGATTCTAACAAAAAGGATGCGGCTCAACCTAGGAGGAAACGCCTTCTCCAAGTATATATAAGTCCCCCAAACCGGCCCAACTCAAAACAAACCGGAAATCAAACATGTTTGAATGATTTAAACCCGTGTCGATCGACAGTCTTCACCTCTGTCGATCGACAGAGGACTCCCTGCTCAAAACCCTTCACGAGACAACCCCCGTGTCGATCGACACTCAGCCCTACTGTCGATCGACACTCCTCCAAAATTCCATTTTTGGATCACGGGCGTTACAATTATGACATGTTATTTGATATATTACATTTTATTGTAACAAAAAACAAGGACAAGATGGTACCAATAGTTAAAGTAGTTTCTCATATCAATGGAAATAAAATTGGAAAATCACATTATATACACTTGAAAAATATTTCTAGTTAAACATACCTGGAACTTAGCTCATGTTTTTTTGGTGTTCTCATAGAAGAACTCGGGAATATGGACAATGACAGTGCATATGTTACGAAGAGTTTGATCACTTTCTCAATGTAGTGCAACCTTATCTACTCGCAGGACTTGTGATTGCTCAGGAGATTACCTCTTGTTTGATGTTGATTGAGCACGATAGTTTTTAACTATCGAAAGCCTCAGATATATGTAGCCGTAGAGCACAAGACACATCAACGTAGCCAACGAAGAAATCCCCAAAAATAGCATTGCATTCGTTGAAAAAAATGTGTGATATTTGTAACGTATGTCCATTTACTAGCTGGCTTATCATGTAACTTAAAACAGGATTTACATGCGTCTTTCCGTAGTCCGTTATGCATATTATCAAAGACCGATTTGGTGACAAGTCGCAAACAAGACGTCATGGCTACCGCTATGCCAAGGCATGCTGCAAATGGTTGAAGTAGGTTGGGAGAAATACAGAAAAGCTTTCCTACCATAGCACCTTCAACGCAATTATTAGAGACTTGATGGTAATAATTGCTATCTTAAGAACTTGGTTGTTTCTTGATTCAATATCTCATGTCCGCTTGTATAATATTAATTTTTAGTCATATGTTTGAGCATGAATTATTTCCAAGGGTCATTAGTGGCTGGGAGTGGTATTTAATGTCATAGTGTTCCTTTTGTCAGACCTTAGAACTATTTTATGCCTTAATTTTGATAGGCTTGTCAAGATTATTCTTTCTTTATATCCACTTTGATGCATTCATATTTTGGCATCTTTATCATACATTTTATGTAGTTTTTATAGTCATTATACTTTCATTTTGCATATTTCTCATCATTTTAAGTCTCATATAGAATAAGTTGAGTTTTAGAGTTTTAGATTACATTTCATTGCATTTGCATAGTCCTTGAGTCATTTATAGGTACTTTGGAGGCCAAAAACCAAAGGAGAAAAGAATGGAAGCAAAGATGCAGAAAATGGTCAGAAGTTAGGTGCTCGTCGATGCCATTTACACCGATGGATCGAGCTAAAAATTGGCTACATGCTAGGGCATCGAGTTAGCTTTCATGTGGAAGAAATTTGAGGTCATTCTAACGGTGCGATCAAACGTTATGAAAGGTTTAGTGAAGATATGTCCGTCTGGCGAGCAAAAGAAGCAAGTGCAGAACTTTAGTAACTGGATCGATCGATCCATAACTGGATCGATCGATCTGATTATCCAGTTTTTGCGGATGACCTGCGGATCGACCCAGTTTGAAGTACTATAAATGGATCGATCGATCCATGCCCCAGAACTGCCCAAAAATCACTTTTCCTAACTTTGTTTTCTTTAATCAAAACGTGTTTTAGTGCTCCAAAAACGTGTTTGAGGCCTTAAAAGCTGGTTTTCTCCCATCATTTACATATCTTATCATTTTTCTAGTTCACTTTTGTTTTTAGAGAATTTTCTTTTCTTGATTCAAGGATCAAAACCTTGATCTTTTCTTGTTCTTAGTCTTGTAATTTTTGTTCTTGGAAGTTTGTAAGCTTTGGAGGAGAACTCTCCAACCTTGTATCATAGAGAAGATTTCTCAACTCTTTTATCTTTTTCTTTGATTTAGTTATGGTTGTTATATCATCTTTTTGTGAATTTCTTTTGAATATGTGTGAGTAGATCATTAGTTAGGCTTGTGGGTGTTCAAAAGAATTCATGGATCATTGAATTAGACATAAATAGGGATTTATACTTGTCTTCATCTATTGTTGTTCTTAATGCTTGAATGGGATTGATCACCTCTGTTCTTGATGTTAGGATGTTTAGCACACCAAAAGTGTTAGATTAAACGCCCGAAAGAACGTAGATGAGCAAATTGTCCTTAGCCAACGAAAACTGATGTTAAGGCGATTTGTGAACATATCAAACCAGTTTGTTAATGCTTGTGTACAATTCTAGGTTCAAACGACAGTTTAGAATTCTAGGTTGCTAGATAAAGTCTCTGATGCCACGACAGTGGATTGGTTATACAATTATGTTTGAGTTTAAGATCGCGCTGAATTGTTCCCTGAATAAATGTCTGATTTATGATCTATGATTTCCCGAGAATATCCCTTAAGCCTAACGCTTTTAATTCCATAAGTTTACACGTTTATAATTGCTATTTCCGTTTCAATATTGCAACCAATCACATTTTACCATCTTAGCTTAATTTCAATCTCATATTTTCGTAATGTAACACTTGGTCTCTGTGGATTCGATCCCTAAAATACTACAACAGTTGCTGTGCACTTGCAGTAGTTTGATAGGGTTAAAACCTGAGCATATCAAGTTTTTGGCGCCGTTGCCGGGGACCAATAGCGTAACCTTCGAATTTCAGTTTGAAATTTAGTCTAAGACACTAATTTTTGTTTTGCTTTTTTTGTATAGTTTTTTTTAGTGATGGCCATGGACTACAATGATGAACCAGAAGAGGAGGAAAACACATTCAAAGATGAGCCTTATGTTGAGCCTCCATTTGATGAGAGTGTACTACACTAGAGCAAAAAGTAGAATTGGATGAGCTTTACAAGGAAAACCCAACCTTGACAAGGAGAGACCTAGCAGCTATGATCCGGTTGAATCTCATCTCACACGGGGCAGCACTTGAAGGAAGAGAGCTCACGCTTTCTGAAATAATGGTAGCTCATGCACTTGAAGAGGTAATATATTGGGTACCACCATGCCACCTAGAAGGTACATATGACTTATCCTTTGAATTTTATGATAATGAGGATAGTGACATGCCTTGCATTGAAGATGTAGTTTCTAGTTTGCATGCTCCCGTGCTTATTGATGAATGTTTTGATTTGATATGTGAAACTGAAAGACTAGATACTTTAAGAGTAGAAAACTTGCTAGGGATTATCATGAAGTATGCTTTGATATCAATCATTTGTGTGCTTTAAGTGTTCATGATCTCGAGTTTAAGTTTTTAATGCTTGAAAAAACTAGTTCTCTTCTTGATAGTTCTTGGCTAGGAGATGTAGTTAATGTAGATGAGCTCTTGAATGGGGTAGAAGATCCTAAGGTTGAGATAGATTATGAGAATGAGAATACTGTGTTTTACATGATTGATGGGGATGAAGTTAACTATTATTTGATGAACTCGTTTAACCCTGAAGTTGACTTTATCTTTCCATCAAATGCATTTGATTCTCATGAGCATCTAACCAAGGATGATTCAAAGATATATGCTACACTGGTAGTAAAGTCCCTTAATTTGAGTTTTATCTTTTTGTCAAGGATGTGTCATCTTGCATATTTTGTTCATCTTACTAATAGGAGAAGGACAAAAGGTGCATTGGCCCAACCTTTTGATTCTCATGATTAACCTATGTGTTCATAAGTCAAGCTCGTGACTTAAAACAAGCGCTCTTGGGAGGTATTCCCAAATGTATCTCTTGTACATATTTTTTGTTATTTTCAATTTTCTTTGGTTTTTCTTTTGTGTATTTGAGTTGTAGAAACTTCGTCAAGCTAGCGACGTTAAACGCGCCTCTTGGGACCTCCCAAGTCTATCATTTGTCAAGCTAGTGACACTAAACAAGCCTAAATAAAGAGGATCATGAACCATTTTGGCACTCTCTCCACGATCTTCCCACATTACTAGCTCTCCAAGGTACCATATTTTCCATTGTAAATACCATTTTTATTTCATATTTTTCTTCTTTGCGTGTTGTCCCTTTCCTTGAATTTACTTTCTCACTGAGACGATGAGAAGTAAGTCCGAGGGAGGAACATTGTTGCTAATGTTAGATTTGAGTTGTTTTGTTTTCCTTTTTGCATTGCATTGTGCATGTTTTAAAAATATAAAAACCATAAAAATTTGAAAAAAAATATACAAATAGTTTTTTCTTTTCATTTAGTTGCATTTCATACATTTGTATGATCATTTAGGTTGCATCATTCATATGGAGAACAATGATTTAAATGCCTTATAGAGATTTTTAGTACATAGCTTTCTTTGTGAATGTCTTGATAATGCTCTTTTAGGCTTCATAAACCGCGAAAAGCATGCTTCTCCATATCTTTTATCTCTTCGCTCTAGATTCTCTAAGTCTTGTTGATTACTTGTTTGAATTGAACCAACTCCACCTTATTAGACCATAATTTGAATTTTAATTCTCTTGCTTATGGGTTTTAGACCTTAACCATGGTTCATTTGTACACATTCAACCATTTTTTCCCCCTTTTACCACTCTCTAATGGTTTGAATGGCCATCCCGATTCAAGTACACGATTTGAATGAGGATGGTACCACACCTTGATTACACCTAGCCTTTCTTTGAAACCACCATTAATTTGTTGAGTGAGGCCTTTTTCTAATTGCACATCACGCATAAAATCTTTAGAGATGGAAACGACAAGTTCTTTTCTTCCAATACGAGTAGTCTCATTGGCTATTCTAGGTGGGTTAAGAGAATTTTGGAGTCTCATTGGTTTGAATTACGCTTTAGGGAATTGGTGAGGGTGAGTAAGAGTGTGAGCTTATGTAGGGAATTTGGAGAGAAAGGGAAAGAAAGAAGTGAAACGAAAAAGGTTTAGAGAAAGAAAGTAGGATATCTAGGGAAAGAAAACACTACTCTTAAGCTAAAATGTCTAAACAATAAGCTCCTAATAAAAAAAAAAAAGTAAAGAATCAAAAGGAAAAGGAGTAGAAATAAGAAAGCAAGAGTAAATGTCTAAGTAAAAGAGAGAACTCCTTAGTTTCATTCCTAAAAGAAAGAAAAGTTGAAGAATTGGTGTTAAGAACAAGAGTGACTTTGAGTGAAATAAAAAAAATTTTAGTAAGGTTGAGTCAAGTATAAAGAGTATGAGATGGGTAGAATGGAAGAAAACATCTTGTATGCATCAATTGTTTCCCTTCTCCATTGCTTTTGTATATTGACTTGTGCCTTATGTTTGAGAGTAGTTACCAAAATGTTTTAAACCATCTTTTACTTCACATTAAACCTATTCTCTTACCAAGCCGATTGGATTAGGTCAAATTCCCATTTGTGAGACTACACGGTTTTGAACTCATAATGAATGCAAGGAGTTGGTGGATAGGATACAATTGATCACTAGACATTGAATTTAGAGGCAAAATATTGGAGTTGCGATGCTAGTGTGGTTGAGTAGATGGTTTATCTTTAGCATTGACTTGTATTATCTTGAATTGACAATGATATCTTTGGAAAAAAATCTCTTGGCTATGAGTTCTCCTTTTCAAACTTCTTCACCGGTTTGTTCTCTTTGTTTGCTCGAGGGCGAGCAAAGGCAAGTCTGGGGGAGTTGATGCATTCATATTTTGGCATCTTTATCATACATTTTATGTAGTTTTTATAGTCATTATACTTTCATTTTGCATATTTCTCATCATTTTAAGTCTCATATAGAATAAGTTGAGTTTTAGAGTTTTAGATTACATTTCATTGCATTTGCATAGTCTTTTAGTCATTTATAGGTACTTTGGAGGCCAAAAACCAACGGAGAAAAGAATGGAAGCAAAGATGCAGAAAATGGTCAGAAGTTAGGTGCTCGTCGATGCCATTTCCACCGATGGATCGAGCTGAAAATTGGCTACATGCTAGTGAATCGACTTAGCTTTCATTTGGAAGAAATTTGAGGTCATTCTAACGGTGCGATCAAAAGTTATGAAAGGTTTAGTGAAAATATGTCCGTCTGGCGAGCAAAAGAAGCAAGTGCAGAACTTTAGTAACTGGATCGATCGATCCATAACTGGATCGATCGATCTGATTATCCAGTTTTTACGGATGACCTGCGGATCGACCCAGTTTGAAGTACTATAAGTGGATCGATCGATCCATGCCCCAGAACTGCCCAAAAATCACTTTTCCTAACTTTGTTTTCTTTAATCAAAACGTGTTTTAGTGCTCCAAAAATGTGTTTGAGGCCTTAAAAGCTGGTTTTCTCCCATCATTTACATATCTTATCATTTTTCTAGTTCACTTTTGTTTTTAGAGAATTTTCTTTTCTTGATTCAAGGATCAAAACCTTGATCTTTTCTTGTTCTTAGTCTTGTAATTTTTGTTCTTGGAAGTTTGTAAGTTTTGGAGGAGAACTCTCCAACCTTGTATCATAGAGAAGATTTCTCAACTCTTTTATCTTTTTCTTTGATTTAGTTATGGTTGTTATATCATCTTTTTGTGAATTTCTTTTGAATATGTGTGAGTAGATCATTAGTTAGGCTTGTGGGTGTTCAAAAGAATTCATGGATCATTGAATTAGACATAAATAGGGATTTATACTTGTCTTCATCTATTGTTGTTCTTAATGCTTGAATGGGATTGATCACCTCTGTTCTTGATGTTAGGATGTTTAGCACACCAAAAGTGTTAGATTAAACGCCCGAAAGAACGTAGATGAGCAAATTGTCCTTAGCCAACGAAAACTGATGTTAAGGCGATTTGTGAACATATCAAACCAGTTTGTTAATGCTTGTGTACAATTCTAGGTTCAAACGACAGTTTAGAATTCTAGGTTGCTAGATAAAGTCTCTGATGCCACGACAGTGGATTGGTTATACAATTATGTTTGAGTTTAAGATCGCGCTGAATTGTTCCCTGAATAAATGTCTGATTTATGATCTATGATTTCCCGAGAATATCCCTTAAGCCTAACGCTTTTAATTCCATAAGTTTACACGTTTATAATTGCTATTTCCGTTTCAATATTGCAACCAATCACATTTTACCATCTTAGCTTAATTTCAATCTCATATTTTCGTAATGTAACACTTGGTCTCTGTGGATTCGATCCCTAAAATACTACAATAGTTGCTGTGCACTTGCAGTAGTTTGATAGGGTTAAAACCTGAGCATATCACACTTCCCTGTTAATGTCGGTTAAATGACACATCGATGTTGATCTTCAAATGCAAAAAAAAGTCAAGGTAATATTATTTCTCAAGCCTTCTCTCAAAAGATTTTTATGTCTTGCTTCCTTTTCTTTTTTGCTTATGATTTGCTTAAATGTTTACGTGACAAGATGTAAAAATTCTCAAATGAATTAGCTAAAATTTCAACTTCACTTTTTGTTATGATATCAAAGATAGTTTTCTTTCTAAATTTTGGAGATATTACTTACACTTACGAGGCAATAACTAATATTACTCACATGGAAAATAACATTTATTGCCGATAGAGTAGTAGTAGTGAAAACTTATAATTTGCCCATGTTTTTCTTAAATCATGCTCATATTTTGCTTATTTTTGTTTATTATTAATTTATGATAACTTATTAATTAGACATAATTTAAGTCTTAACGTGTTTTAGTTATGCCTGGTTAATAACATGGTTTAATCGAAAAAGGATACCTAAACATAATTACAACTTTTGTTAAATATTATTTATTTAACAATTGTGTTACATTATATATATATATCAATGAGAGATGTGAAAATAATAATTTTGATATTTACTATATCAAAATTAATCTCATCAAGTCAATAAAATATGCTATTTCCCACAATACTCATTTTAATTTTCTTATAATCATTTTGTAGTCATTATTAATTTGAATTATTAATTAAATAAGTTCCAAAAAATATAAGAATCTTGAATTAAATTGTTGATATTAATTTAGTGCTTAATTTATGGAGAAGAATATTTAGTCAATTAAATAAAAATCTTAATATAATTTGTTGATTTACTCATTATGATGATTCTTGATCTATATCTATCTATACTATATAAAAGTGGAAGCTATTAGTTTCTAAAGCTTTTCACATAGGCTTTAAATCAACCAATAATATTATTCTACGTAAGCATTCCTTATTAGGTTAATTTTATTTTTATTAAGAATAAAAAATTTAAACTTAATTTCCTTATTTCATAACTTTATTAACTCAAACAATTTTTGTGTTGGTTCTTTAGATATTAGTTTTTCTTTTAAATTTTTAACAATATTTTGTTCATAATAGTTCATAATGGTTTTGTTTAATAAAATTTAACACCTTACCCCACCATCTTTTTTTTAATGTTTTGTAATTACATATTCATTCAAATTATCGATTAAAACCAAATCAAACTAAATAATTTTTTTATCTTATTTATAGTTTGAATGATTTTTTTCTTAGAAATAATAAACAAAAATAATCATTATAAAACAAGTAATATTAGGAAAAATTTGAAATTCAACGCAATATACTGATAAACACACAACACAACCAATAATACACACATAACATAATAATTAGTATATTTCGAGGTTGATTGAAAAATTGGTTCTCAAGCTGATAATTGTGGACATTTGGATAATGAAAATGATAACTAAAAAAAAACAATGGTGTTAAAAAGGTTGTTGTTGAGATTCATTTTCCTAAAAAGAAGCTAAAGGTATAAATAAGAGTTTTTGGAATATAATTTGACACAATTATAGTAAAAAAGGCATTTTTCTGTGTCCAAATTATTAAAAAAAAATCGATTTATAGAGTACACAAAATTATGGATTTTGGTATTAAAAATGGGCAACTGCAAAAATGTCACTTTTAGTGTGTACATTTACAAAATGCCACTTGGGGTTGTCCAATTGCAAAAATGTCACTAATTATAAAATTTTAAAACTTATATCTTAAAATTATAAACCCTAAATATTTTTTTGACCCCTAAACCTCCTAAACTCTCAAAACTAAACCCTAACAGAACATAATTAAACCAAACATAAATAATATAATGAAATTTTTTTTTGAAAAAGTGATTTTTTGCAAAGATTTCAAAAATGTGGAATTTTTGAAAAGTGACACTTGAAAAGTGGCATTTTTGAAATTTTTCTTAAAAAACTAAAATATAATTTAATTTACTATCAAATAATTGATTTTAAATAATTTAGATGACATAAAAAAACTAATAATTTCAAGAACCACTAGTAATAAAACATGTGCCCTACTCCAAAAATAAATTTGTAGTTTTTGCAAATTTTGGGGTTTAGGGTTTCTTTGGTTCAATTTTTTGTTTTTAAGTTTAGAATTTTAGTGCTTGAGATATAAAAAAATCATTAATTTGTGATATTTTTGAAAATGGACAAGTCATGGTTGCATTTTTGAAATTCTCACACATACTTTTGGGAATGAAACTTCTATTACTTGATGAAATAGTTTTGGAAATGAAACTTCTATTATTTGATGAAAAAGTTAGTATCTTATTAAATTGTGAATATGGTCAGAGAAAAAAGTGATTTCAGTTTTCTCCCTCTTCGATGTCGGGTGTTTTTACTGGCATCGTGAGAGGGAGACGGCTGCAAACTAATAGTGTAACGTCCGAGAATCAAAATGTGTATTTTTGGTTCGGATGTCGTTTGACACACCAATTTGGTAAACCGAGTGGTTCGGTTTTTGGAAACCTTTGATTGCGGTTCGGTTAAGGGGAAAACCGAGTCTTTTGGCTATAAATAGCTTGTGCAACCATTGAGCTCGTGTGGGAGAAGAAATCAGAGAGATTTCAGTTTGGGTTTGGGAGATTTGAGAGAGGAAAATTGTGTTCTTGGTTGTTCTTGAGTTTTGGAGAGTTTTGGAGTGTTTTTCGTCGGTTTTGGAGGAGACAAACGGTGGTGAAGATCAAGTTGGATCGGAGTGAAAATTTCAGGGTTTCTGCAGTTTTGATCTGCGATCAGTCCAATTCGAGGGAGGATTCCCGTCGAACCGTTGGTAATCAGAGGACGATCTATATACGGTTGGAAAGATCTCTCTGTCTAGTTTTCAGATCAGGTTTCCGATCTTGATTCCGAGTTCGTGCAGTTTTTCTACAATTTCCTGCGGTTTCGTCCGGAGTTGCTGTTTTCGGGGACGATTTCCCGGCGAACCGTTTGGAGTTAGGAGTCTTTTGATATTGTGTTGGAAAGCTGTTGGTGTCTAGTTTCCAGAACCGTTTTCCGTTTGCGATTTGGTCCAGTGAGTCGGAAGTTATTCCAGTCGCAAAACAGGTGAGTGCGTGACCATGGTTTTTACGGGTATTTGGTGCGTTTGATTGCGGATTGAGTTGATTTGTTGTTCGATCAATGCTTGTTTGGGGCGTTTTTAGTGTTTAGATCAACGTATGTATCGTGGTTTGTGGTTGACTTTACGTTGACTTTTCGGGGTTGACTTTGTGGTTGACTTTACGTTGACTTTTCGGGGTTGACTTTTCGTGTTGAGTTTTTTTGCTTAATTGTGTTGTGTGGTGTTTTGATTGTTCCCTATACCCGTGCATCTAGCCAAGTAGATGGGATGATCGTACCACTGGGTATTTATGATAATACTCACGCATCTCTTATAACCATGTGATGCAGGAAAAGACAAAGTGTGATTGTGGAATCTGGCTGTGAAGAGGAGATGATCTAGTGTCTCGTTTGTATTTATATCTATTCCGCTTTTGTTATTGTGTTGAATTATCGTGTGGTTTAATATTTATGGAAATATTATTTCGGGTGTTTTAAAAAAAAAAAAAAAAATCTGGTTGTTTCAAATAGAGTTTCTACGCTCGACATGAAGTATAAGGGATGTCTAGAAGTTTTTGGTCAGAAGACGATGCGATATTATTCGCAATCTAGTTTTTATGAGTTATTGATTCCCTTCGTTAGGTTTCGTTTGTGATTCTCTTGATTAGGTTTAGTTTTATGGGTAAAGTTTTTAGTGAAGATTTTTTTTCCTCATAGAAGATCTATGATTTGCTTTAGTTTCTAGTTTATTCTGGCTATCTATTTGATTTACGTTTTGCAGTTCAAAATTGTTCAACGGCGACTTTACTGAAACTAATTCGGAACAAATTTGACAAAGGCAATCAAGGAAAGAGATTTAGGAAGGAGATTTATCTCAATTAAGAGAATTGTTATATGTTATCGTAATAGATATTGGAAGTCCGCCTGATATTGTGGATTCATGAACACCTAATCGTCTACCTTCGATTCGAAACAAGATCATCTTGGTATCGCTAATGTGTCGTCAACGATTATTGTCTTCACTTAATTTTTGGTGAGGAAATAGCCAGTAGTTTCTCTTTGTATCGCATTTGTTGAATTTCTTTATTGATGTAATCTATTTTCAATAAAATAAAATAAAATAAACTGTTAAAAAATAAATAAATTGTAAATATATATACTTTACATAGATTCATGCTAATTTATTCACCCAAAAAAACGATTTATGCTAATTTTTTAGGTTTTACAAAAAGTTACAATTCATTGCTTTGTGCAACATTATTGACTTACATTTTTGGATCCGCTTGTAGATTAACACATAATAATTGAGATATGAATTGATCTTTGCTAATTTAATATTTGTTTTTAAATAGTATATTAAAATTTAACGTACTACTAATTAAAATTAGGAAGAATTGCAAAAATACCTTTTTTGGTGTGCCACTTTTAAAAAATACCATAATAGATTGTCTATTTGCAAAAATATCACTAATTATTGATTTTTAAAACATAAATCTTAAGATTCTAAACGCTAAAAAATGTTTTGATCCCTAAAAAACCCTAAACCCTCAAAACTAAATCATAATACAACTTCGTTAATCCATACATAAATAATATATTAAATAAATAATTTTGAAAAAATGGCATTTTTGCAAAGATTTTGAAAATATGGCATTTTTGAAAAGTGGTACTTCAAAAGTGGCATTTCTCAAAAAAAAAATTTAAAATTTAGATATTGATATCAATAATTTTTAATGTGTTTACCTGAATTACGCGAGTTCTAATCTAATAATATATATTATTTTTTATTCCTAGTTTATAAATAAAGAAGGGATAATTGCAACAATGCCACTTTTAAAGCGCCACTTTTCAAAAATATCACTTTTGAAACGCCAATTTTCAAAAATGTCACTATAGGTTATCCATTTGCAAAAATACCACTAATACGAATTCTTAAACCCTAAATCTTCAAATTCTTGGGACATTTACAAAAATGCCACTTTTTATGTCCACATTTGCAAAAATGCCACTTTTGGTGTCCATTTGCAAAAATATCACTAATTATGATTTTTTAAAGCCTAAATCTTAAAATTCTAAACCCTAAAAAATCTTTTGATCCCTTAAACCCTCAAAACTAAACCCTAATACAACATAGTTAACCCAAACATAAATGATATAATGAATAAATAATTTTGAAAAAGTGCTATTTTTGTAAAGATTGTAAAAAGTTGGCATTTTTGTAAAGTGAGACATGAAAGTGGCATTTTTTGAAATTTCTCAAAATTCTAAACCCTAAAAAATATTTTAACTCCAAATAAGCTCTAAATCTTCAATTTAAACTCTAATACAACATAATTAATCCAAACATAAATGATATATTGAATAAATAATTTTGAAAAATGGTATTTTTACAAAGATTTTAAGAAAATGATATTTTTGAAAAATGAGACTTTCAAAAGTGGCACATCTAAAAAATTCTCAATAAATAAAAACATTCTTCGAAATTCTAATTGCGTTTGGGGTTATCCCTATCATTTTCCATTTCTTTATCATTTAAATCCTCTTGTTTTTATTCTTTCTATAATTACACACTAATAAAAACGAGAAATTTCAAAAAATGCCATTTTTCAATTATCACTTTACAAAAATGCCACACTTTTGAAATCTTTACAAAAATGCTACTTTTTCAAAATTATTTTTTCTTTGTATTATTTATGTTTGGGTTAATTATGTTCTATTAGGGTTTAGGGGGGTTTAGGGGTCAAAACATTTTTTAGTGTTTAGAATTTTAAGATACAGTAGAAATTCTATAAATTAATAATGTTAGGATTGTGATATTTTATTAATTTAGAAAGTTTCTATAATCTTCTAAATTTTTTTTTTTATATTAAACAATATTTTATTCTTCTTTTTGTTTATGTTTATTACATCTACTAATAATTTAGTTATAAAGAGATTAAAGTTTTAAAAAAAGAATAAACAATACTAAAATTATATATAAATTGTGTAGGTAGAGAATTTTATATACTAACTATTAATTTATGATATTATTAGGGTCATATATTTACATAGGGTTTTTAAAATATATATTATCTTATTATCTAATCGAATTATGTTATATTTTGCATTGGTCCGATTCGGGACCGTCAAAATTTATTAATTAATCGAGTTTATTAATTTATCGAGTATTAATTTATAGAATTGCTACTGTATAAAGTTTAAAAATGAACACCCCTAAATAATATTTTTACAAATGAGCATTGGTATTTTTTTAATTTTTCCAATAAAAACCATGCGTATTATAGCGTAAAGACTGTCGTGAATACACAAAAAAGAAGGGATAACGTTTTGAGGATACAGAATCGAGAAAAAAGAAACAATCTTTTATTGGAGATGTTTAGGAGAGTAATTCTATATTACCAAGAAAATCATTAAAATAAATAAATCAAGACCTTTGTCAGTTTCTTGGTAGTAAATTCTGAACATGTTGCTCCCGTGTGAGAGAGATTGTCAGTGAAACCACATTGAAGCAATAATACAAAGAGAAAGGACCAATCCAACCAAACTCTCCTCATTTTTCCTCCAACCAAATTTAAAACAAGACTTTATTTTCTTCTTCTTCTGCTTTGGTGTTTTAAGGGAGATTTGTCAATGGAGGACGAAGATAGGATTGAAGAAGGAAGCAGCAATAACAGCTTGAGCTTGAGGCGTGTTGGTACCGGAAGTAGCGACCGGAGATGGGTCGACGGAAGCGAAGTCGACTCTGAAACGCCGTCGTTTTCGGAATTCAGAGATGGTGACTATAACAACTTTGGGAATTTGAGGAGAAGACTAATGAAAAAGCCCAAAAGAGCTGATTCTCTTGATGTTGAAGCCATGGAAATTGCTGGTGCTCATGGTCACAATCTCAAGGTTTGAAATTTAGATTGACCCATGAATCAAGTTTTGATTTTTTTAGTGCCCATATGGTGTTTGTGTTATTGACATGATCCAGTTTTTTTTGTTAGGATTTATCACTTTTTGGTACAATTGGGATAGCGTTTCAGACGTTAGGTGTTGTGTATGGTGACATGGGAACAAGCCCTTTGTATGTGTTCAGTGATGTTTTCAGTAAAGTTCCTATAAGATCAGAAGTTGATGTTCTTGGTGCCTTGTCTCTCGTAATCTACACTATTGCTGTGATTCCTTTGGCAAAGTATGTGTTCGTCGTCCTTAAAGCCAACGACAATGGCGAAGGTAATGTATCCGAACCGATGTTTTTGTTAAGTAGTGTTATGTCGATCTCAGTATGCGAGTGTGTGTGTGTATGCAGGAGGGACATTTGCGTTGTATTCACTGATTTGTAGGTATGCAAAGGTGAATAAGCTGCCAAATCAACAACCAGCAGATGAGCAGATCTCAAGTTTTAGGCTTAAACTCCCAACTCCCGAGTTGGAACGAGCTCTGAGCATTAAAGAAGCTTTGGAGACAAAAGGGTATTTGAAAACTCTTCTTTTGCTTTTAGTCCTAATGGGAACTTCCATGATTATTGGCGATGGAATTTTGACACCAGCTATGTCAGGTGAGTCTGAATTGTATTTTATTTGTTGCAATAGAGTTTCCGTGAAAGATTTGGATCCATACGATGTAACTTTGGCTGCATGTTGCAGTTGAGATTTCATTAACTAAGAAGTGGTTAAAGGTCAAGATTGAGGTTTGATCTTCATTTTGATTCTTATGCAGTGATGTCTGCAATGAGTGGTCTACAAGGTGAAGTTGAAGGATTTGGAACAAGTGGGTATCACTATCACTTCATTTCTCTTTACATGTCTAAGAAATTTCGTCCTGATGTCATTTTGATCGTTAACATTTAATCTTGCTATGTGTTGTGTCAGATGCATTGGTTATGTCTTCGATTGTGATTCTAGTGGCTTTGTTCAGCATACAACGGTTTGGGACGGGTAAAGTCGGTTTTCTCTTCGCTCCAGTTCTCGCGCTCTGGTTCTTTTCTCTCGGTTCTATTGGAATCTATAATCTGTTGAAGTACGACATCACTGTCATAAGAGCTCTGAACCCGTATTATATCGTTTTATTCTTCAACAAGAATAGCAAACAGGCTTGGTCTGCTCTTGGTGGATGTGTCTTATGCATTACAGGTAAAAGCACACTCTTACCTCACAACTTCTAAAATATCAAACCTTTCTTACGAAGTGTTTGAAACTACGCAGGAGCCGAAGCAATGTTCGCAGATTTGGGACATTTCTCAGTTCGTTCTATACAGGTTAGGCATCACCTTATGATCATTGATTATGTTAATGATGATGACCGTAATAATGATATTTGGATCAGATGGCATTCACTTGCGTGGTGTTCCCATGCCTTCTCTTAGCTTACATGGGTCAAGCTGCTTACCTAACAAAGCATCCTGATGCCTCTGCTCGCATATTATATGATTCAGTTCCCGGTAATAAATCAATATTTCCAAGGCCTGGGCTCACTTATTTGTTGCTATGGTGATGTGCAGTATACTGAAGTTTGTGAAAATGCAATTTTAAGCAGAGAGTTTGTTCTGGCCGGTATTTGTGATTGCGACTTTAGCCGCGATGATAGCGAGCCAAGCCATGATCTCTGCCACTTTCTCATGTGTCAAACAAGCCATGGCTCTTGGTTGCTTCCCGAGGCTGAAGATAATCCACACTTCCAAGAAACGGATGGGTCAAATCTACATTCCCGTCATCAATTGGTTCTTGATGATCATGTGCATACTTGTTGTCTCCATCTTTAGAAGCACAACCCACATTGCCAATGCTTATGGTCAGTTTATCGGTTTCAATTCGGTTCAGTTTCTCGGTTTTGAGATATGTACGGAACCATAGGAAAAACTTTCTGCGTTTTGATGTTTTTTCTCCGTTCTTCTATTTTCTTGTTTCAGGCATAGCAGAAGTAGGTGTCATGATGGTGAGCACAGTCTTGGTAACACTAGTGATGCTTCTCATTTGGCAAACCAATCTATTTCTCGCCCTTTGTTTCCCGCTTATATTCGGATCCGTCGAGACCATTTACTTGCTTGCGGTTCTCACCAAGATCTTGGAAGGCGGTTGGGTTCCACTAGTATTCGCCACTTTCTTCCTCACTGTAATGTACATTTGGAATTACGGAAGTGTGCTCAAGTACCAAAGTGAAGTCCGGGAAAGAATCTCCATGGATTTTATGCGTGAACTCGGTTCGACTCTTGGAACAATTCGAATTCCCGGGATTGGACTCCTTTACAATGAGCTTGTCCAAGGCATACCTTCCATTTTTGGACAGTTCTTGCTCACTCTTCCAGCGATTCACTCAACGATCATCTTTGTCTGCATCAAATATGTTCCTGTCCCAGTTGTTCCTCAAGAAGAAAGGTTCCTCTTCAGACGGGTTTGTCCTAAGGACTACCATATGTTCAGGTGCATCGCGAGGTATGGTTACAAAGATGTTAGAAAAGAAGATTCAAGAGTCTTCGAACAGCTTCTTATTGAAAGTCTAGAGAAGTTCTTAAGATGTGAAGCGTTAGAGGATGCTTTGGAGAGCACTCTTAATGATTTTGATCCCGATAGGGTTTCCGTGGCAAGTGATACTTACACAGACGACCTCACAGTCCCTCTCATTCGCCGAGCAAAGTGGTCTGAGCCAGATCAAGAGTTGGATACAGATGTTTTGCCGTCTTCAAGCGTAGGGTCATCAGTGGAGGAAGATCCAGCTCTGGAGTATGAGCTCGCGGCTTTGAGAGAAGCCACGGACTCGGGGCTGACGTATTTGCTGGCTCATGGAGATGTGAGGGCGAAGAAGAATTCGATTTTTGTGAAGAAGCTTGTGATTAATTACTTCTATGCGTTTCTGAGGAGGAATTGCAGAGCCGGGGCTGCGAATCTGACTGTTCCTCATATGAACATCTTGCAAGCTGGGATGACTTATATGGTCTAATGTTTGAGCCTTTTGTTATGCTCGCTTTGGATCGTTTGTCTTCTCCATGACCTAGGCTTTATTTCTTGCGCTCTACGTTTGTGATTGTCGTCACCGTCAGCAAAGGTAGAAGATTTCCTAGTACACATATTGTAATAGTTACCTAGGGGAAATAAAAATACTACCATCTGCTTATATAAGTATACCAAATTTATTAACGTGTTTGTAGTACAGTGTTTTGTACTAGTACTAGATTTTTGACCCGCGTCAAAATGCAGGATTAAATATTTAAAAATATTAAATTATAATTTTTAATAATATACAAAAGAAATTAGAAACAATATCTCCTATATAGTTATTTTACAAACATTTAGATTGAATGTAAACGGTTTTAATATAAACCGAATACGTTTGAGATTATAGGTTCTCTCAAACTTATTTGAGCTCACCAAACTCAAAAAAATATTGCGTTAGTATGTAAATCTTCTTAAATTAAAAATCAAAGAAATAATAAAAAGTAAAAATAATAATTTTCGAAAATTCAAGTATTAATGTTTGATTGTAAAGTTGTACGTTTATATCAAAAACACAATTTTAGTTAGAGTAATATGTATACAATTAAACGATATAAAAAAAATAATTGTACGATCAATCACATATGGTATCCAAATAGACATAATTACAATTTTTATAAAGTTTACTTTGATAAAATGATTCATCGTTAAAATATTATGTTATCAAAGTATTTAAAATACTAAAATGTTAAAGTTTAGCTGGATTTAAATTGGTAACATATATATTTGTGAGTTAATGTCAAAAAAGTTAATGAAAATATGTAGAAATTTCCAACATGACATATAGAATTAGTTAGAATGTTTAGATTGGTTAATTTAATTGATGTGTCCCTTAAAATTTTCATTTAGTGACATATAAGATTTTTTTACTTAGTGTCTCTACAACTAATATATAGAGGATTTTCGTTATATTATAATTCAGTTTGCAGTGTGCATACGTGAATTGTATAAACAATTAAAACAATACCAATACCACTTACCCGAATCCAATAACTATACTGGTAAAAACTTGTGACCTAAAGCACAGAGGTACCACGTTCGAGTCCTACCAGAACTTCTAGAATTTCAAAAAAAAAAAAATTCACTTAACTTTTGCAAGATGATGTACTTGGGCTTCGAACAGTGGCATCTGATTGGGCGGTATAGAACAATCCCATTAAGAGGGACAGTGCTGTTTAAATGCAGTGCGTATAGAAAAAAAGCATTATGCAGGATGAATGCAGTTGGTGCGGAACAAGCGGTGTAGAACAATATTTGAATGGTGACGATCACAAGTACGGTACAAATATAATAAATATTAAACTTAAATTAATATTTTAAAAATTTTAATTCTCCAAAAATATTTTTTAACAAGAACATGGGTAAATTGACAAAATTTTATATATAATTTTTTGAAAGTTTTTTTTTAATTTAATATAAAACTTTGATATTAAATACCCACTCTCGGATTCAAAAGCAGGACACGAGCAATTTATAACAACCTTCTCTCTCTAAAAACATCTCTCTACAAAAGCTCTTAAAATCTTTTAAGTTTTGTAATTTCAAAGATTTTATAAAATCATTGTACTCTTTATTTATCAATAAAATTTAAAGATTTTAATCATACATCATCCAAAGTTTTTTCAAAGTTTTTCAAAGTACGTAAATGGTACTCTGATACCATGTACTTAATTTTTTCTCTTTATTTTTCTATTATATTGAAATACAAATATTAAGTTTAATATAAAACTTTGGATGATGTATGATTAAAATTTTTTAATTTTATTGATAAATAAAGAGTACAATGATTTTATAAAAACTTTGAAATTACAAAACTCAAAAGATTTTGAGAGCTTTTGTAGAGAGATGTTTTTAGAGAGAGAAAGTTGTAAAAATTGCTCGTGTCCTGTTTCTGAACCCGAGAGTGGGTATTTATAGGAGAGCAGACGAATCTTGAATTATTGCTTCAACGACTTTTGCGTGTTTACTTTATTTTTTTTGCCGACAGTCTGAAGTAGGTCTTGAGGTGAGTCCCGCCTGTCGGGTGTCATTGTCTTCTAGTAAGTGGGTTCCGCCTGTAATGTCTGTTTGACTATAGGTCTTCTAGAATATGTTGATATATTATTTTAGAGTACATCTAGTTCAGATATAATCTGTATTTTATTTTAACTTAACCGGCTTATCCGGTATTCATAATATAATAAGTTTTTTGAAATAATATACAGAGTCTACCAGAATATACATTATTTGAGAAATGAAAATTTTACTACTATATAGAATATTATTGGCTTTTTTTTTTTTGTACAGAGATGTGAAGATTCCCGGGATTGGTTGAGGCATAAAGGTAACTTGCCAACGGACTTACGGTTTGAAGAGCCTTCTTCAATTTTGCCTTTTTTTTGTTTTTTTGGGAGGAGGTTGAGCTGGTGGATTTGGTTGGGCTAGGTGTTTGTGAGGGTATTGTGATTGGTGGTATTTGGGTGAGTTGACTAGGAGTCAACAAGAGAATAGATTTGGAGATACTCTTGACCAGAAGTTGATCTTGGCGAGCGTTGCCAAAGAATTTGGTAATGTTGATTAAAGAGCAAAAGTCGAGATTATATTTATCCCACCATTTGACCCGGTATTCCTTGATTAAGGAGTATGACATATCGGGTAAGGCTTGGATGAGGTTAAAATGCCAGGAACAAATCCATGGGATACCCATATTGGCGTGGAATATGATTTTTTTGTAGGGGCCAAGGGTTTTCTTTGGAATGTATTTAAGAAAATAAGGATAAGCTGTTTTGAGTAGGTCGGTCGGATAGATTTGATCGCACGGTCCGAACCAGTGCCACCATTCATAAAACCAGCATGGTACATATGTATCGAATTTTTGATCAAATGTTAAAAACCAGGAGTGATCGTAAGGGCGTAGGTATAAGAATCAGAACCAACCATTTTGGTAATCTGTGTAAGTATACCCGGAAATTGGAAACCCAGGTTGAGAAACAGGTTTGGTTGTATGGAGATGTTGAAAACCAAGGTCTTGTAATGGGGCAATTCGAAGTATCTTACAGGTTGAGTAGGAAATAAGGTTTGGATTTGTTTTATCGGGGCAATGAGTAACTTCGATAGAGCGAGAGTCTACCAGAATATACTCATAAAAGGTACGGTTTTTGTTACGTTATCTGTTGGATAGAGACAATCTTCGTAAAAGATTTTGTTGGTGAAGTTTTGGAGTTCTTTGAGTTTAATAGGTTCAGGATGATGCGTAGTGTAAAGGTGGTGTTTTGTGATTTTAAGATATAGAGTGACTTTTGGGGAGGTGTTTGAATAGGTTGAGAGGCTTGGCCTTTATCAGCGGTGACGCCTTTGAGTATGATAATGGGGAGAATTCAGCTAGAGCTGAATACTGGTTTTGAATACTTAAGGTTTTGCTCTGAAGATGTGGTTGGCTTTGAATATAGTCCGCTGCAGTCATTGGTTTCTTTTGCTTTTGGTCAGCCATTTTGAATATGTTGTTGAGTATCTGAATTTTTACCCTGCAAATATTCTCTTGTTAGGAAATCAGGCAAATAATTGTTTTTTCACTTTTTATGTATTGAATATCAAAGTCGAATGCAGATGGAATAGCCTGCCATCTGGCAAAGATTTGCTTAGAAACAAGATTTTTAACATCCTTTTTAAGATTTCTTTTGCGGATTTACAATCAACTCTTAATAAGAATTTTTTGTTGATTAGATCATCTTGAAATTTGGATATGCAGTTAACAATGGAAAGTACTTCTTTTTTAACTGTTGAATAATTTCTTTGTGGTCCTATCCAGACTCCGGAATGGAATCTTATTATCGATTCTTGACTAGATAGCGAAAGTTTTTGTTTAAGGATTCCGCCATAACCTAGTTCTGAAGCATCCGTTTCGACTATCATATCCGCTTCAGGATTTGGTATGGTTAAACATGGGAGGGTTTTAACCTTTTGCTTAATTTGTTAGACTAGTTGAGTATGAACGTTAGTTCATGGTTTAGGATTTTTTTGAAGTCGTTGAAATAAAGGTTGTATAGTTTTTCGAAGGTTTGGTAAGAAATCTGAAACATAGTTTAGACATCCTAAAAACCTTTGTAATTGTGTTTTTTCCCTTAATTCATCAGGAAATTTGTCAGCGAATTCGATTGATCTAGATATAGGAGTAATAGTTCCTTGATATATATTATGTCCTAGAAATCTTATTTTGGTTTGGAATAAGGACATCTTCTTTGCTGATATTACTAAGCCTAGGACATCATCGATGTATACTATAGAAAATTTCGAATGATTGTTGAATATATCATTCATTATATTTTGGAATTCAGATGGTGCATTTTTAAGTCCAAGGCATTACATTCCATTCATAGTGGCCAAATGGAACTGTGAATGCTGATTTGCATTTATCCTGTTCAGCAACTTGAATTTGCCAGAACCCGCTTTTCATATCAAATTTTAAAAATATTTTAGCGTTGTATAATCGTTTTAATAAATCTCGTTTATTTGGTATTGGATATCGAATCCATTGGAGTACATCGTTAAGGGGTTTGTAATTGATTACCAATCGTGGAAACCCACGTTCCTTTTCAGCTTGATTATTAACATAAAAGGCCGAACAACTCCAAGGTGATTTGGATGGCCTGATTAGCTTCTTCTTAAGTAAATTATTAATTTCTTGTTTACAAGTTTCTAACAATTCCTTTTTAATTTGAATAGATCGTGCTTTGGTTGGTATATTTCTTTCACTGAACTCTGGTATATAGGAAAGTTCAACCGTGTGTTGTTTTTTATCCCAGAATGCATTTGGTAACTCGGAACATACTTGACTTAATAAGTCGTTTTCGATTGTTTTTATTCTATCTTTTTATATATTGCGTATTAAGTTGTTCTTCTATTCTTTTGTAAGTTATTTCTTCTTGTAATTGTTGAATATGATTTTGTTTTCCCCTTATTAAGTTAATTGTCTTCTGAATTGTGCTATTCTAAAGGTTTAGGATTTCTTTAGTTTTCATGGGAGATAAAAAATTGAATAACAATTTCGTTCCCACTACTTTTGTTGAAATTCCTATTTCTGTTACTTTAAATGGGTAAATTTGAGTAAAAAATGGGGTTCCTAATATGACTTTTTGAGTTAGATTTTTAACTAGAATGAATTGATTTTTGAAACAATAAACCTTGATTGCATATTTTTGCTCATGGTAATTTATATTGTACTTTTAAATTACTACCATTAGTGCCGCTTAATTTTTCGGTGGTTTTTTCATAATATTTTGTTGGAATAACTCCTTCACGGATGCAGTTATAATCCGCATCAGTGTCCATTAATGCAATTACATTTAGTTTAAAATCATGTCCTATATGTAAAGTAATATTTGTATACCATTTTTGATAGTTAATTTTATTAATTATTTGAATATATTCTTCATTGTCTTACCTTCGCTATCTTCCTTAATTTCTAGGTTTTGGTTACTCGAGGATGGTTGAGAATAATTATTTGCTGATTCGATTAGGGATAATCTTGCATCTATTTGTAATTGTTTAAGATCTTGTTGGTTAATGGTTAATTGTAATTCTTTAATTTGTGATTTTATTTGTTTAATTTTGTTTTGCAATTCTCCTGTGGAAACTTGCTTAAATAGACTTTGAGTTGGATATTTTTCAAATATTTTATTGAGACTAAACGGTTGTGGTGTAGATATTTGATTTTCTTGATCTATTATATCCTTTAATTTGATTAAGTATTCTTTATTTATTTCTGGATCATCTATTTTGTCTATGATGTCTAGTAAAAACTGTTTATCACTATTTCTAGTTATTACGTTGATTATTTTGCAGTTGCATAAATTGTCAGATAATTCTTGTGATTCTTTAGAGGAATCACTTGAATTTCCTATTTCATTTATTGAATATTCACTATCGGATTCTTATGTTGACTCAGAAATCTGATATTAATAGTTTGGTTAATTTTTCTTGAATATCTAGTTGATCTTGAAATATTTCATTTATTTTCTTTTTCATCTTACATTTTGTGAATCTATGTCCGGGTCTTTTACAATTCCAACATACTATTTTTTGTTTATTTGTTGGGTTAAATCTTTTGTTCTTAGAGTATTGTCGATTTTTTGAGTAATTTTGATTAAATGGTTTTTTGTTAAAATTCTTGTTTTTGTTATAATATTCTATTTGATTATGTCTTCTATGTCTATGTTTTATTCGCTTGACTCTATGGTGGATTAAACTCCTGATAACTATATTGTTCACAAAATGAACTCATGGTTACTTTAAATTTGAATTTATCATTTCGTTTTTTATCTTTTTGCTCTTGACATATTGATAATCCTATCTTTCTGCAAAGAAAGTTGGTAATCCTGCGATAAACCATTCTTTTTAGAAAGCTTGATTACAGTCATTTCGTTGAAATATATTGGTTATAAAAACATCTTTATACCATTTAAAATCTTCTAATATTGGACATCTTAGATTTGTTAAAACTATTTTCTGCTTTCTAGCTCTTCAGCGGGATTGCCAATAAAATGCATCATTATAGTATGAACTAATACTTCTACAGCATTTTCTTTTTCTGTTTCTGTAATAAATCATTCTTCATCTTGCGTTCTTTCTATTTCTTTATGATTAATTATAGAAGCTTAAGTACATGGTATCATACCAAAAGATCTAAAATGTTTTCAAAAACAAGATTTTCGTGAATCAAATTAAACCCTTTCTTTGAGAATCTTTATTTTTACTGAACCACGGAAGCTGAAGGTGTTCCAGGCAGCAAGTCCTGACGAAGGCCGTAAGACCGTTGGTAAGCCGCAGCCGTGAAGACGTAAACAGTAAGTATTCTCTCAGTATAAGTTTAATTTAATCATGGCATCTTCTTTCCGAAAACTTTTTAGATCAAAGCATGTCTCTACTTCAGCATCTCATACAATTATTAATTCAAGAGAAATTATGTCCAAAATAACATCTTTCAATCAAGAAATATCAAAAGACCATTTACCCTATATTAATCCAGATAATATATATCAAATTGGAATTTTTGACTTTAAGACAGCATATTCTATAAAAGAACATGAACAGACCTTACCACTTCAAAATGAGTTTGAAGAGGTTAAGTTATTATCATCACTCGCACTTGACAAATATAAACAAAAAGGAATTAATTATATTCATTTTGGACTCGTACAAATTGCTATCAAACCATTATCCAGAACATGGATAGATTCACCTATTCTTATGCTTTTACGAGATAAAACCCTATTAAAATTTGAAGACTCCCTACTAGGAGCTGTCCAATCAAATTTATGCAACGGGGCAATTTATTTCAATTGCGCTCCTAATTATCAAATAAGTCTACATGATCCAACAATACTCAATACATTAGTATTAAATGTTCACCTACCTGAAATTAAATTTCAAAATGAAAGACATGGCTATCTATTACTATATCTGATTTATTTTAAACAATCAACATCTGAGTTTAATCCTAGATGTTTATTACAAGATGATAAAGGAGAAACCACTATTTTAGCTGTTCATAGTAAAGATGCACCAACAGCAACATACACACCTAAGCAATTAAACTGGAACGAGATAACTATTCCAGAACAATGGAAAAATAATATTACTCAACCACCTAGAAATTTTGAACAAAAAAATATATCAAGGATAGTTGAACAAAGAGACGGAAAATTTTTATTACAATTTATATCATTTAAAGAACCACTTCCACCAAGAATTAGTTCATATTATTCTAATTCAAGAGCTTCTTTCTCCGAATTTCGTACTGGTCAACCTAGTACTGATTCTGAAATAGAAAACGTAAATCAAAATATCAGACAAGATAATACAATCAAATTTGAAGCATCAATAGCTAAACCAAATCAAGATAGATATCCAACATCTCCAACCCCATCCGATTTTAAGTGAATAAATGTTATAACAAAAAAAATATGAAATTGACAAACAATATATTAAAAAAGACTTTTATTCAAAAAATAATGAGGAAAAATGTAATTGGTATTTTCAAACATACTCTAAACAACAAACAATCGAATTTAAAGAAAAATGGTATAACTGTATGATATTAAAAGAAATAAATATTTTATTTTTCATATGGTTTGAAACATATTCAATAGCTCATGATATAAACTACCCATTCAGATCAATTAACTAAGTATGGGAAATGGTAGATGGCAGTAAAACTAAGACAGTTCACCCACCTCTAAGAAATACCTCTAATAGAGCAATTGTAGCCACACCTTTTAAAACTGGAGCTAATAGAGAAGATAAAGATCCAGTAATTATGCAGGATATAAAAGGGATATATCAACAAAATAATTATCAAAGTCAGTTACTACATACAATATCCAAACAAGTAGATCATATAGACAATAAGATGAATGAAAAAAATAATACAACTCATACTATACAACATCCTTTCTCATCTGTATCACCCCCGATATTTAAGCCCATCACTGGACAAGTCAAATTCGGGGAAAATGAGATTTTAAAATCTATAGCTAATAGATTAGATAAACTTGATAAAGGAAAATGTATTAATATAATAGATGAAAATGACAATGAATCCATGCAAACCTCTATACAATCAGAAAATGATATCCAAGAAATCAATAAAATAAAAAAACAGATTAAGATCTAATAAACCATATTATCCAAGACATACTGCACCAAACTTATTGTTTGAAGAACACCATAAATATTCTCATCAAGTATATACAGGAAATGGTATATACAAATGGAATATTGATGGACGTTCTGAATATGAAATAATGAATCTATTACAAGAGATGGGTATGGCATCCGCCGCATTTAAAGCAGCTAATAATAAATTAACCGATAGAGAACTATGCGTTATGATAGTAGCAAGATTTACTAAAGCATTAAAATATTGGTGGATAAATAAAGAGTACAATGATTTTATAAAAACTTTGAAGTTACAAAATTTAAAAGATTTTGAGAGCTTTTGTAGAGAGATGTTTTTAGAGAAAGAAGGTTGTAAAAATTGTTCGTGTCCTGCTTCTGAACCCGAGAATGGGTATTTATAGGAGAGCAGGCGAATCTTGAATTATTGCTTCAATGACTTTTGCGTGTTTACATTATTTCGTGCTTGCTTCTAATTGGTGCTGATGTTGCCGACAGTCTGAAGTAGGTCTTGAGGTGGGTCCTGTCTGTCGGGTGTCATTGTCTTCTAGAAAATGGGTCCCGCCTGTAATGTCTGTTTGAATATAGGTCTTCTAGAATATGTTGATATATTATTTTAGAGTACATCTTGTTCAGATATACTCTGTATTTTATTTTAACTTAACCGGCCTATCTGGTATTCACAATATAATAAGTTTTTTAAAATAATATACAGAGTCTACTAGAATATACATTTTTTGAGAAATGAAAATTTTACTACTATATAGAATATTATTGGCATGAGATGCTGATTCGAAAATTCAAGCATTAATGTTTGATTGTAAAGTTGTACATTTATATCAAAAACACAATTTTAGTTAGAGTAATATGTATACAATTAAACGATATAAAAAAAATAATTGTACGATCAATCACATATGGTATCCAAATAGACATAAATACAATTTTTATAAAGTTTACTTTGATAAATAATTCATCGTTAAAATATTATGTTATCAAAGTATTTAAAATACTAAAATGTTAAAGTTTAGATGGATTTAAATTGGTAACATATGTATTTGTGAGTTAATGTTAAAAAAGTTAATGAAAATATGTAGAGATTTCCAACATGACATATAGAATTAGTTAGAATGTTTAGATTGGTTAATTTAATTGATGTGTTCCTTAAAATCGTCATTTAGTGACACATAAGATTTTTTTACTTAGTGTCTCTACAACTAATATATAGAGGATTTTCATTATATTATAATTCAGTTTGCAGTGTGCATACGTGAATTGTATAAACAATTAAAACAATACCAATACCACTTACCCGAATTCAATAACTATACTGGTAAAAACTTGTGACCGAAATGACAGAGGTACCAGGTTCGAGTCCTACCAGAACTTCTAGAATTTCAAAAAAAATAAATTCACTTAACTTTTGCAAGATGATGTACATGGGCTTCGAACATTGGCATCGGATTGGGCGGTACAGAACAATCCCATTAAGAGGGACAGTGCTGATGTAGTGCGTATAGAAGAAAAGCATTATGCAGGATGAATGCAGTTGGTGCGGAACAAGCGGTGTAGAACAATATTTGAATGGTGACGATCACAAGTACGGTACAAATATAATAAATATTAAATTTAAATTAATTTTTTAAAAATTTTAGTTCTCCAAAAATATTTTTTAACAAGAACATGGGTAAATTGACAAAATTTTATCTATAATTTTTTCAAAGTTTTTTTTTTTTAATTTAAAACAAATGGAACACACCAAACCATTGCTATTTGGGTGTTTCTTCCTGCTACATGCGTTCCATTGGATATAGGACTGAGATTCATTTTACTTTTTTTTTTAATATTTAATTTTATTCAAAAAAAATGTTTAAATGATGTTGAATGGTAACAAATAGTTGTCCTGCACCTTGAAATTTTTTTCCAAATTTTCTTCTATATAAATGATCAACACTTATGTTTTATGCAACGCACAACAATATTAACAAATTTACTTTGCATCATCTTGTTGTTGTTTATACGAAGAAAAGAATGTTTGTTTTGAGAAAAAAAGTTTGCAGTTTGTGAAAAAAAAAAATTGCAGTTATTGTCGATTATGCTTAACAACTCTTCTTTTAATGCAGAAACCATATCATTCATTAACCGTGAACTCTATCAATAATGTCAGTTGCATTGAGTTAATTTTCACTAAGATTTCAGCTAACTCAAAAGTGTTTGCTCCGAAACACTCAAAGAGCACACGAAATATTTCAGCTAACCAGAGGCATCTGTTTTTTTTCCGTAAAAACATATGTTTATTTGTAGAATTAAAATATATTTTCCAATACGTGTAATTAAAAAATACATAACGTGTATTGTAATAGATTTTAATCAACAAATAAAAAATAGAGGTTTTACTAACACAAAAATAAACATACGTTATACTAAAGCATAATAAACTGAATTAAATTATTAATGGATATAAAATATAAATTGAAAATTAAATTTTTATAAATTTTTAATACTAAGTTAAAAATAATATAAAAGAAAACCGTTTAACAAATAAAAAAGACAAATATATATGTCAATTATATGTATTTATTTATTAATGATTTGATTACGTATACTACAAACAAAACTAACTAAAACATATCTGGAAAAGGATTCCATGAATTATTTGGATGAACTTTAGTATGTTTTGATATAATTTCAAAATTATTAAGAGTATGACACTAAAACTTATATTTATGTAAATATTATTTAGAAATCAACAAATAAAAAATATAGGTTTTACTAACACAAAAATAAACATACGTTATACTAAAGCATAATAAACTGAATTAAATTATTAATGGATATAAAATATAAATTGAAAATTAAAGTTTTATGTATTGTTAATTTAAAAATCAAATTAAAAGAGGATTTGAAAAATAAAAAAGTTAAATATTTTCTTTTAAGATAGATAAAAGAAACTAAGATATTAAAAGAGTTTCTGAGTTTATGAGTTTTTTGGGATTATATTTTAATATTATTGTTGTGATCCCGTTCCTATACCGTCACACAAATGTTTAGAAAAATATATATCCAAATAGAGAAATAAAGAATTTTTTTTTAGGAATAGAAAAAATGTGTACTTTAACGAACATGATAATGTTTGATGGATGATTCATAATGATGTGAATGAAAGATATGTGAATGATTGTGGTTAAAAAGTATTTAAATAATTTTTCTAAAAAATAATTATAGGAGTAATTTTATTTAACTAAACATAGACGTTTTTCCACTTAGAATGAAAAATGGCCAATAATTACTTTTCACATCAACATTCAATACTAAGCTAATTTTCTTTTTATTGTTAATAGAAACTAAGATATAATTTTCTGATTTAAAACAATTCTATTTTCTTATATTGACTATTCTTTTTAACATTTTTATAAGATAGATTACGAAGTTTTTCATAATGTTAATAATAAATAATTGTTTTTAACATTACATATGGTAAACGCGGATTCAAAATCAAGTATGTTATAACAATTTGTAAACATGATTATTTCATTTACTTTAGTTGAATTTTGTTTTTTTTTAATATAATGTGTATATTATTATAAATGGATAATTATCCATTAGGATAATTCTTATCCTTATCCATCATTATTATAATAGTTACTTTAATATGCAGTATTGTTTTTGTCCACTTGATCTTCTATATAAAAAGATATGTAGTTCATAATGAAACAATAATAATAGTTAATTCTCTTTTTTTATGTTTCGGTCTTTCACTACAAGAAACACAGTTTTAGCGTCGGCAAAATTCGACGCTAAATCGTTGCTAAAGTCCTCTAGCATCGACTTAGCGTCGAATCAAAAATCGACGCTAATCTGTCGACGCTAAACATGATTCGTCGCTCATTCGACGCTAAATTAGCGTCGTTTTCAATTCGTCGCTAATTCGATGGGAATAATCGACGCTATAGCGTCGAATTAGCATCGAAAACGTCAATGATCGATACTAATTCGACGCTAAATTAGCGTCGAATTAGCATCGAATCCGTCAATGATCGATGCTAATTCGACGCTAATTTAGCGTCGAATTAGTATCGAATCCGTCAATGGTCGATGCTAATTCGACGCTAAAATTAGCGTCGAATTAGCATCGAAATATTTTTTTTTTTTAACAAAAAAATAATTGTAAATGAAATTATTTTTAATAAATTACAAAAATTTTTAAAAATTAGAAAATTTTATATTTAAATTCGAAAATAAAAACATAAATTGTTTAAAAACACTGAAAATATAAACAGAAATTACAATTTCAAGGTTCGTATCTTAAATTAATATTGTCTCTATATTCATTCACCATCGCTTCGGCTTCGGCGTTGAACTGCGATTGAGCTGTAGCTGGAGGTGGCTGTGCAGGACGCGGTATCTGGGAGAGAGCAGCAGCTAAAACCGGGTTATCCACTGCAATTATGTCCATCAGATTGGTCAACACCGTGAGTTGGCTTTGCATCGAAGTGTTGGTTGACCGCAGATCTTCTTGTTCCGTCTTTAGCCGCTCAATCTCAGCATTAGCAGCGGTCAACTGCGTTGCCAACTGCGGATCAGAAGAACTCGGAGTGTAGCTATACCGAGCGGTAGAAGAAGCTGCTGGAAGATCGGCGATAGATCCAACACCCAAGATCAGTCCTTTTTTCTTCGGTACAACCTATAAAATCAAATTGTTAAAAATGTGATAAAAAATAAATTAAAATATTATATTCAAAAATAAAAAAATTACCTCTTCGTAAATTTTATTATAATCAGCGACACCCATTGTAGACTGGACAGAGCTACCACCGGGAGAGTACTGTGACTCTAGCTCTGCCACTCGAGCGTTGTAGGCGTTGAACGTTTGTTCCACTTGAGCGGTAACAAACGTCCCATCCTTGCGCCGATGCGTCTTCTCCATGACTTTCACAATCGGAGCAAGCTGGTCGCCATCGGACTGTAAAAAAAAAAGTAAAATATATATAAAAATAAAAATTAGATTATATATATAGTATATAAATCAAATAATATTATAAACAATTTTAATTAAAAATTAGATCATACCATATCCAATCGTATAGTGGCGTATGATGATTGACCCGCACAATGCTTGGACGGTCCATCTCCTTCGGCCACTGGCGTAAGACGCGATGCAGAACTCTTCGATGATTTCGCTATCGAAGAGGGTTCCTCCCAATACCGAACTAGACCCGCCCAAACATCGGGATCCATCCCTGAAGGCATCGCATCATCGCCTTTCGCCCGCCAAGCTTTCTTCCAGTTACCGACAGTGCCGTTGAGACGCAATTTAGCCTTCTTCTCGAAGGCCTCTCGCACTTCGTGAGTACGAAATTCTTCCCAGTGCCATTTTTGCTACAAAAATACGAATAATATTAGTAATAGTTTTCAAATCAAATAATTTATTAAATAAAAAATATAATATGACTTACCGCCCATGACTCAAACCAAATATCACGAACCGATTGCGGCGTCTGCGTCCAATTAGCATGCGACATATGGAAATGGCCGATGATGACTTTGGTGACCGAACGAGAGACACAGTTATCGGTAAACCTATAAAACAAATGATTTTGATGTTAATAAGTTATTTAAAACATATAATTACAAATTAACAAAAAATATTATAAAAAAATTAAACATACCAAAAAGTATTGGCAGGCTTCAGCGGATGGAGCATCCTAACCCGTTCCTGACGACCAGGTTGGCGAAGAAGCTCAGCAATCTACATCATAAGAGGCGGGTTTGGCGGTGGAGGCGCCTGCTCCGCATCATCGGGCTGAGCTGTTTCGTCTTCGTCTCCTTGTGGCGGTGGCGGAGCTCGCGGTTGAACTCGTGGGGGAGGCCGTGGACGATAGTTCACGGCCGATTGGGAACCCGAACCCGATCCTGATCCCGATCCGCGACGACCACCTACGGATCCGGGAACCGTAGAATCCTCGCCGAATAACTCTCCGTATGAAAGGGGACCCACCTATAAAAATAAAAACAAATTTATTAAAATAAACAATATAAAATATAAATATTAAATAAAATTATAATAACTAAATACATTATAACATCTAAAAAAAATCTAAAATACATAATATTTTTTTTTTAAATTCTAATAACCATAATAAATTTAAAAAAAAAACATAACAATTATTTGTAAACATAAAAATGATGAAATAAAAATGAATTTATTAATTTAATATACGTGAAAAATAAATTCATAAATTCATTTTTTAACAATAATTTTTTAAAAATCAATTTTAAAATTGTTAAATAATTTTATAGAACAAACCATAAATTCATAAATTCAAAAATTTTATGTATAACTTATTTTTCCAAACACATAAATAACTTGTAAAATAATTTTATAAATTCATAAATAACATGTAAAATAATTTTATTTTCCATAAATACTTTAACAAACCTAAATTCCATTTTCTAAATTTCTATTTCCTACAAATTTATCCATCATTCATAACAAACTCCAAAATTCCATTCCTACAAATAGAAAACATACCATTTCCACCGTAAAAGCGGCGGCTCGGGAAATCGGAGTAACGACGTCGGCGGCGGCGGAGGCTCTTGGAGGGAGGACGAAATCGGCGGAAATCCGGTGGCGGCGGATGAATCGGAGACGAAATCCGGCGGCGGCGGATGAATCGGAGACGAAATCGGGCGGCAGCGGATGAATCGGAGAAGAAGATGAGGAAATCCGGCGGCGGCTCGGGAAATTGGAGAAGAAGAGAAGACGACGTCGGCGGCCTTCGGCGGAGAAGAGAAGAAATCGGCGAAAATGGGGGAAGAAGAAGAAGAAATCGCGAAAATGGGGAAGAAGAAGTACTGTTGCGTCTATATATTAATGATATTCGACGCTAGATCGACGCTAATTCGACGCTAATTAGCGTCGAATTAGCGTCGACTCCATAAAAATTTATTTCAGTTTCCGCGTAAAGATGGGTTGGCGCGTGGAGGCGGTAAACCCAAAATATTTCATAGTAGCGTCGAATTAGCGTCGCACAATTAAAAATCCGACGCCTTTTCCCATTCTTTACCCTAAACTCTATAAATCAAATTTTCAGAATTGTTCTGATTCGATGCTAATTCGTTGCTAATTAGCGTCGAAATAGCATCGAAACAACACAGTTCGATGCTATTTCGACGCTAATTCTAAAATATTTGATATATAGGGTTTAGGGTAAAAGAAACCAGAAATGATAGAAAACAATATTAACCATGACAATGTTTCTTATAACCGAATGATTATAAAATTTGAAATTTTTTTTAACAATAAATGTTGTACACAAGGTTAATGTACAATAATAGTAATGTTATGTACAATTATGTATGAAAAAAAAAATTCCAAATTTTATAATCATTCGGTTATAAGAAACATTGTCATGGTTAATATTGTTTTCTATCCTTCCTGGTTTCTTTTACCCTAAACCCTATATATAAAATATTTTAGACTTAGCGTCGAAATAGCATCGAACTGTGTTGTTTCGATGCTATTTCGACGCTAATTAGCAACGAATTAGCATCGAATCAGAACAATTCGATGCTAATTCAACGCTAAATCTAAAATATTTGATATATAGGGTTTAGGGTAAAGAATGGAAAAAAGCGTTGGATTTTTAATTGTGCGACGCTAATTCGACGCTAAATTAGCGTCGAAGCGTCGAGTAGTGTCATTCGACGCTAAATCGACGCTATAATAACAAAAAAAAATTCCGCCTCGGTTAAAGATACCAGATCAGATAAAAAACAATCCTAATCATGTCAATGTTTCTTATAACCGAACGGTTTTAAAATTTGAAATTTTTGGTAAATACATAATGTTACTGTTGATATATGTCGAATTAACTATATAGGTTTTTTCAAATATTTATTCAGGACATTTATTTTAAACTTTGAATACATATATACATATACAATCGCAATTAAGATACAATAAAAATAACAATTATGCTTCACTGTCTGAATTACATTTGAGGTATCGTCATCATCATCCGTACTTTCTGCACTTTCGTTCATAAACTCGTTCTCGGGATTTTCTGCATCGGTAGCATCGGAAAGTATTTCAACTTCTCTATTTCGCGGATCTATCAAAATAATGCTGTCTAGATCTTGTTCTGGAGTTGTTAGATCCACGGCAGATTCATATTGCATTGGCGCGTCGTCGGATTGAACTATAATTCCTCTCGGAGCTATTTTGAGCACAGATAGCCATGAAATCCCCGTTTTCCTGAGCCGTGGATATGGAATGAAACAAACTTGATCCGCCTGTGATGCAAGCACAAATGGATCATACTTTGCATAAGAACGCGATCCATTAACGTCGATGACACCAAACTTTCCTACTCGAACCCCTCGCCCGATAACTGGATCAAACCACTCGCATTTGAAAAGTGTGCACTTTAAGTTAACTAAACCAGGGTATTGTACTTCAATAATGTCTTGTATAATGCCATAAAAATCGGTGTCCCCGGCTCGAACAACGACACCGTAGTTCGCAGTTGCTCTATTTTTCCCACGTTCGAACGTATGGAATACATAACCTCGTGTAAAATACATTGGGGATGACATAACTTTTCCCAATGGACCTTGGATCAACTCTCTAAACCATACAGGGTACGACGTGTCTTCATAATCAACCTGCCAAATATAGTATATACAATGTAAATATAATATACATAGTATATATATAGATATCTGTTTTAATGGAAACTATATATATATATAACTTTTTTTTAATTAACTTACCTAACTCCTCAACCATTTAGCAAAATGTTGGTCTTTACGCTTTTCAATCTCGCCGGGTGATGCATTTGGGAAAGCGACGGTAACCTGGCGAATGAATTCACTGATAGAAAATATAGTTATAACAAATAAAATCATTAACATATATACGTTAAAAATAACCCTTTTGACATAAATTCCATAGTTTGTAATTATATGTACCTCAGAAATGGGCTAACTTCGTCGCATTGTAAGAGAATATATGTGTGTGCACAATTGTAGTCTTCGTGCGAGGACCAGTCTTCTTCTCTTATGATTCCGGCATGCCTACCAACCGCACAGAATATATCTGGGACATCAGAAACTGGATACGCTTGTGCGATGCCTCCATCATCGTACCTACGTGGGGCTTTTTTACGCGTCCGGACAGTTGGAGGGAAGTAATATGAGCTGAAATGAGAGGTTTCTTCGGTTAAACTTCCCGCAGCAATTGATCCCTCAACCCTCGCCAGGTTTTTTGCCTTTCCTTTTAAGTGTTTCATGAATCTCTCGAAAGGATACATCCAACGAAATTGAACGGGTCCTTCTAAATCGGCTTCGTATGGGAGATGGACAGGAAAATGCTCCATCACTTCAAAGAAAGATGGAGGAAATATCTTCTCTAAGTTGCACAACAATATCGCGATGTTATTATTTAGTTGTTCAATTCCGTCCTGAGTTAGAGTTCGCACACACAGATCCCGAAAAAATGCACCAACACCTGAAACCAAAGTTCAGATTTCCAATATCAGTAGAATGGATCGAAATGTAATAACACACATCATTTGTTTATATATTAATATATCGTCATAGAGAATAGACCTGCAAGTGATTCATGCACGTTCGTTGGCAAAAGCTCCGCAAAGGCGAAAGGCAATAATCTCTGCATAAACACATGACAATCATGACTCTTCATACCAGAGAATTTTTTGCCTTGCTCCACAGACTTAGAGATTTTTGACACGTATCCATCTGGGAACTTAACTTCGGTGGAAACCCAGTTGAAGAATGTTGATTTGGCTTCGTTTGACAATCTAAATATAGGCACTGGAGCTCTCCCATCTCCCGTGAGATGTAACTCAACTCTAGAGCATATAAGAGGCAAATCCAGTCTAGACTTCAAGTTGTCTTTAGACCTCCCTGGAACGTTTAAGATGGTGTGCATGATGTTATCGAAAAAGTTTTTCTCAATGTGCATGACATCAAGATTGTGGCGCAATAGATGATCCTTCCAGTACGGTAGATCCCAGAAAATGCTCTTCTTATGCCAATTATGTTCGACAAGGTATCCATCTGGGAGATTGGTCGGGATGTTAAGCCAGTTACCTCCACGTTTTGCTGTGTCCTGAGCTCCCCAATAATCAAGTTGACCTTCAATTTGCTCTCCTGAAATATATGGAGGTGGGGGGATACGTACACGTTTGCCCTTTGTGAATAGTCTTCTATTCCCCCGGTACGGATGGTTCATAGGGAGAAACCTCTGGTGACAATCAAACCAACAAGATTTTCTACCATTTTTAAGTTGGAATGCATCTGTTTCATTTTGGCAATACGGACATGATAACCTACCATGTGTTGTCCAACCAGATAACATTCCGTACGCTGGAAAATCGCTTATCGTCCACATAAGCACAACTCGCATGGTAAAATTCTTTTTCCTGGAGTAATCAAAAGTACGAACCCCATGAGACCACAACAAGTTCAACTCGTCAATCAGCGGCTGTAAAAACACATCAATTGATCTTCTTGGATGCTTTGGACCAGGGATTAAAATACTCAAAAACAGAAATTCCCTCTGCATGCACATATCAGGCGGAAGGTTATAAGGTGTCAATATAACCGGCTATAAAGAATATTGCCTGCCAAACATACCGAACGGACTAAAACCATCTGTACATAGGCCAAGATAAACATTGCGCTTCTCTTTAGCAAAATTAGAGTGTACCGAGTTGAAGTGTTTCCAAGCTTTTGCATCAGAAGGATGATGAACTTCTCCTTCAATAGTTGAATGTTCCGCATGCCACCTCATTGATGCAGCTGTTCGTTCCGAATGGTATAGCCTTTGTAGCCTATCTGTTATGGGCAGGTACCACATTTTCTGGAACGGCACCTTACTTCTACCAGCTCCTTGGGGCTTAAATCTTGGATTGTGGCAAAATCGACATTCCTGCAGATTTTCATCATCTTTCCAAAATATCATGCAATTGTCAATGCAAACATCTATCGTCTGCGAGGGCAATCCTAAACTAGATACTAGTTTTTGTATGTCGTAGTATGACTCAGCAGCTTGATTACCCTCTGGCAAATATTCTTTTAGAAGAGCTGCCCAATCATCCATGCAACTCTGAGATTGATTATGATCAAACTTTATTGTCATCATTCTAGATGCCAATGATAATTTAGACAAACCTTCCCTACAACCTTCATAGATTGGTTGGTTTGCAGAATCAAGCATATCATAAAATTTTTTAGCATCTGCATTGGGTTCCTCAACAACATCAGGAATAGACATAACTCCAGGAAATGCATCGGTTACCATTTCTTCGAACCTATTATGTTCTAACCCGACATCATGATCATTTTCTATAACAAATTGATGCTGATCAAATTGCTCATTCGAATAACCCTGATCCATAGGTTGGTAACTAGTACTACCCGAAGTTTCATCTTCATATCCCTCTCCATGATAAAACCAAACATAATATTCAGGTGTAAACTCTCTATTAAATAAATGCGTACCAACTGTATCAATTGTCTGCGTCCTCGAATTTTTGCACTTCCGACACGGGCACACCATCACTCCGGTTCGTTGAATTGTAGGCACACTACTCGCTTGAGCCATGAAAATTTGAAGGCCGTTGAGGAACTCTTCTGAAAACCCTCCATTTGCATCTTTACGTTGATACATCCAGCGTCGGAGTTCGTATATATCCCCCATTTTTTTTCTAAATTTTGTAAAAAAAAAACTTTTTTCGATTTTTTTTTTTTTTTAAAGGTGGACTGATTCAGGTGATGAGGGGGTGGCGTATATATAGGAGAATTTAGCAGCGATTTAGCAACGACTTTGCATCGAATATTTAGCATCGATTTTGCATCGAATAGCTTAGTGTCGATTTTGCATTGAATTAGCGTCGATTTGGCACCCAGGTAGGTAAACTCGTTTTTAATGTGTCTACTACCTACCAAATTGAGGCAAATTCGACGCTACATAGTCGACGCTAAATCGATGCAAAATTAGCATCGATTTAGCGTCGAAATCAGTCTTAAACTGTAATTCCGACGCTAATTCGATGCTAATTTGCGTCGATTTAGCGTCGAATTTGTTCGACCCAAATTAGCGTCGAATTAGCATCGAATATTTTAGACTCACGCAATTTCGACGCAATTTCGACGCTATATTAGCGTCGAAAAAAATTCGACGCTAAATTTCGACGCTAAATTACAGTTTTCTTGTAATGTTTCTCTCTTCTTACGTAAAATATATATACGATATATACACAAATATATACACATATCACACACATATATATATGATACATATACATACATATATATACACAAATCTCATCTTATATAGTATATAGTTTATAATATGTTATCAGCACGATAGTCTCTTTATCCGATCATATTCCAAAAAGATTTTGATTTATATGTTTTTGATCTAAAATTAAATTTGTGTTATTTACGGAGTGGTAGGTTATACCTCCTCCTTGATTTATAGTAAGCTATGCTTACTAGTTATTTATAAGAAAGACATATAATAGGCTATATCTTTTCGGGAATGATCATTATATGGTAGGCGCTGCCTCCTTGATTAAATCAAAATTATGTCTCCATAATCTCATGCCAGGCTCTGTCTCCTTGATTATGTGGAAGACTATGCTTATTGATTTATTATGTTTTTACAGTTATTTATTTCTGCTTAATTATTTTATTCCAGTTAATTTAATTATTGCAAATTAAATGGAAGGCTCTGCCTCCTAACTATCAGTGGAAAAGCCATATAATAAGTTATATCTTTTCCGAATTGATCATTATTATGGTAGGCGCTACCTCCTTGATCAATTTAAAAATTTATGTCTCCGTAATCTCATGGTAGGTTTTGCCTCCTTGATTATGTAGAAGAATATGCCTATTAATTTATTATTTTCTTATCGTTATTTAATTATGTTTATTATTATTATTGCAAATTATATGGAAGGCTCTGCCTCCTGAGTTATCTGTTTTAAATTATTTGTTTTTATGCTCAATTATTTAACATGTTTATTTGAATTTAGAATTCAAAATAAAATAAACTATTACAAGAGAATTTATGATGCACGTGTCAATATAATATTGGACAATGCAAACACTCTAGAAGAGCGAATGCTCTGGAAGAGCATATGGTTGAGACATGCTTGTATGTAGTCGTACATACAAATAATAAGGATGGAAAAATGTATAATAGTAAACCTGAAGTTTACTACGTAATTTAAGAGAAAATTAATTTATGAACACTTATGATGTCCTAATTTATGAATGATATAAAAGACTATTGAAAATTCATGTGAAAACCAGAAGTTTTTCACGTAGCATGTCTTAAGCGAAAATAAGGCCATCATGAGAAATTCATATATGAGTCACCATTTTTGTTTGTATATCAAAAAGAGCTCATGGGATATGGTGGTTGAGTTCTTTAATCTCCATAATTACACCTATGTAACTAATCTAAAAGTGAGATTCGGTTTGGATGAATGGGCCATAAGTTTCACTATCTTGAAAAGGGTATAAAGAATCCCGTATTGGTATTTTAAAGGATCCGAGATAAAACACATGATCCTAGAAGGATATGTTGTTGATCCTGATGTGGGATTCACTACGAGATGAATGAACTATAAGAGTTATTATCTTAAGTGGGAGAATTAAAGAATCTCACGAGTAAGTTGAAAACTTTGGTGAGCTTATATCCCAAAACTTGATCACTTTTGCTGATTTTGCATCCTAAGGTTTATCACTTACTATATGTAGAGATAGAGAACATAAATAAGATTATGTTCACATTCGAGATGAGCTTAATGATTTATTTCTAAAGCAAGTCCATGGGATTTGGGATTGCAAAGATATATTATGGTGAAATTTGATCTCCATGATTTGGCATAGAACATGCAGTCGTGCATGTAGTATATTAAGCCATCAAGTGGAGATGGGCTTATTGCAGGATTTGCAATCATCATTTTGATGAGAAAATTTTCCATGGGAAAATGATTGAGTAGTTGGTATCCTTCAACAAAGATAATATGAACCTGAAGTTCAAAAGTTTAAAGGATCGCTACTAAGTTGCAAATCAATTAAAGAGTTGATGGATGAGATTTCAAGAAAAGAATTATCAGAGATCCTCATGAATATGAACTTGCAAGTTTGAAAGATAAATCATTTAAGAGAAAAGTGAAATCTCATATTGCAACTGAAATGCTCCAATAAGAATAGATATCTCTGAAGGAGAATCTATTAAGTCTATAACACGTTAAAGACGTAATAGACTACTTGGTTCCAAAGATAAAGAAAATCCTTGAAAAGAAAATGGAGCAAATATAAGGAGGATTAAACTGCTGAAGAGGAGTAAGAGATCGTTGACGTGGTTAATAATGAAATCAAGTACTTGAATGAAATCACTGAGAATGATTTAGAGATCTCGACCATGTCATTACGATAAAATGGAACCAAAGATAAATTAATGTCGACATAATATAAATGAGAAAGCGCGCAAAGTGATTAATGAAGATCTTGAATCTCCACTCTAAGAATGAGTGTAGAGAAAACATTGGCCAATAAGTTAAAAAGAGGCAATCAAGTCTGTATTATACTCGTTTGACAAACGAGAAGTTTTTGGACCAGAAGTCCAAACATTAAAAGGTTTTGTCCAAGAGAATGGATAGACAAAATGACTTGGATTGCACCTCAACAATTATATAAATAATCCTTGAGGGATTAATGATATCATTATTATGTTCTTGAGAACTCTACGCGATGAAAACTCTTGAAGAGTTATCGCAAGTAAATAGAAATGTTTTGGAATTCAAGACCCTGGAAGGACAACAGTATCCTCAGGTATTCCAAAATTAAAACACCTAGTGAAAGAGATGTTATACGAAAATCCTAAGAGGATTTAAATAAAGCTCACATCAAAGCACTTGTAAAGAAAATGCTATTTGGTCGAGAAGTACCAAACTTTTAAATGTTTTATGAGTAACTTATGGTGATGCCTCATGTATAAAAGAATTGGAGGTATACGATGTGCTTTCGTGTAGTAAAAAAGAAAGCCAAAATAGTTATTTAAAGAGAGTATGAATAACTCGTAAAGTACAATCGAGTGTTTAGAAGATTGTACGTAAAAACAAGTTTGGGCCAGAAACCCAAATTAGATCAAAAGTGATCTTCTGTGTGAAAGGGATGGGCCATAGGTCCAGTGACCCGAGAGAGATTATATGATGATCATACGAGCTTATTCACCAAGATTTTGTACAGTGAATCTTTCAAAATAAGATTTCACAATTTGAGATCAAAGACGGAGATATATGTTTGGCAAACAATGCGACGCACAAAATACTTAGAAATAAAAAGTATTTCTTCGATCTCAAATTAAGAGATTCCGTTGAAAGCATGAGTATTATATCTGATGATGCAAAGAGATATCACAAACTCTTGTAGAGTCATGTTTTCAATCCCAAGGAGGATAAAGTTTGAGATAAATAATGATGCATTTATATTCTCCCATTAATATAGAAACTTGTTGAGTTTCAGAAATATGTTGAGAAATGGATATCATATTGAAAGTATGAATAAGAATGGCGTTGAATTTCTTTGCATTACATCAGAGAGAAAGAATACCATTGATGTTCTTTCAGATTATACTGCACTAAATAAATACGACTGAATCCTATATTACAGTAAATCAGAAGTTTACTAGTACATTTAAAGTATGGCAAGAGAGGCTAGAACGTTCAAGATCAGTCATGATAAGAACAGTTGTGCAAAATTCTAATGGCCATCCATTGAAAACGTAGAAAAATTTTCAATCGGGAGAGTTTTCATGTAAGACAAGTTCTAAAAAAAAACTCATAATTCAGCCATCACTAGCCAGTGTTAGAAATGAATCTCTAGTATTCATAGAAAGAATACATTGCGATATATGTGGATCTAATCATCCACTTTGCGGGCCGTTTTGATACTTTATGGTATTAATTGACACATCTATTAGATGGTCACGTGTATGTCTGTTGACAACATGAAATACGGTTTTCGCAAGATTCATCGTCTAAATATTCAGATGTTGAGCATCTGCTTCTCCATGTTCATACACTAAATGGCATAGCTGAGAGTATGAATTATTAGAATGTATCTCTGGTAGATGATGCTTTTCGAGGGAGATAATGATAATGATATGCATGAGTGTAATCTTTTTTCTCCTATCATGATTTTTGTCATATTGGATTTTCTATGTCAAGGTTTTTAACGAGGCAGCAAAGAACACGCAAAAACTCCCAAAAGCATGAAAGATATATATGGGATGCATCTCAAGAAGATGATGTTTTTCGGGGGAGTTATACGATAATAAGCGTGGTTGTAATCTTTTTTTCTTTATCATGGTTTTTGTCCCACTGGGTTTTAACATGACAAGTTTTTTAACGAGGCAGCATAGAACACGCAAAAACTCTCAAAAGAGTGGAATAATTATATAAAATGCATCTCATGAAGATATTGTTTCCTGGAAGTTATATGGTGACAGACATGGTTGTACTCTTTTTCTCTTATCATGGTTTTTATCCCACTGGAGTTTTCCATGACGAGGTTTTTAACGAGGCAACAAAGAACACGCTAAAGATAGACGTCTAAGGGAATGTTATAATCCCAATGATAAAGGTCTATCATTATTCTGAATGCTTCATCATACATTGATGAGATCGTGATGAGACTGTTATAAGCAAAAAGAATGATCAAGCTAAATCAACCTATGGAGTCGAAGAGACAAGATCCATTCAAGGGGGAGATTTCATCATTTACGCAATTTATGAAGAGAAGATCATCTCAGGAGCATACTGCACTCTTTTTCGTTTCATGATTTTTGGCCGAATGGATTTTTCCATGAAAACGTTTTTAACGAGGCAGTATGTAATATATTATTAATGATGGATAATAAAGAAGGAGTGTTATAAATGAATAATTATTCATTAGGATAATGCTTATCTATATCCATTATTATTATAATAGTTACTTCAATATGAAATAATGTTTTTGCAGACTGATCTCCTATATAAAGAGATGTATTGTAGTTCATAATGAAACAATAATGATAGTTGATTCTTTTTCTTTATGTCTCGGTCTTTCGCTCTTCTTACGTAAAACATATATACGATATATACACAAATATATACATATATCACATATATATATATATGATATATATACATATATATGTATACACAAATCTCATCTTATATAGTATAGTTTATAACATATATAGTTTATTTTAAGACATTAAATATGGTTGAAAATAGCTCTCTCTTCCCACATCTCTATCTTTCAGAGAGAAAGAAGCTTCTACTTCTATCTTTTGTTCTGATCTAAATCAGATCTCAATATCTGGTGATGATCAGATTGTATATTTCCGTTTTATCGGATAATAAATTATGGCGTTGTCAGGATATGAATCCGACTTGGTTCGACTTTTAGTTTTTTCTTCACCTTTCATTGGTGTTCATCTAAATTCCGATTGGCTTTTGTTTCAATTCTCTTTTTTTCGTTAAGGGCATAAATTTTTACTCGCCTAGAAGGCTTATTAGGAGTAAAGTGTCTTCATCAAGACCGGATTCAACTAGTCGTGGATCTGTGTTCTTTTAGATTTCGAGAGTTCCCTGTATCTTCAAATCAACGACAAAGGAGTATTGATACATATGCTTTCGGTTGCAAATTAAATGTTTTTTGCTCGTTTGGGTGATTCAACAGGCGCATCAATTTGCTGAAGGAGAAGACATGAAGCGCTGCTTGTGAAACAACCAGATTTTTTTTTTTTTTTTTAAACCCCGAAATAATATTCCCATAAATATTAAACCACACAATAATTCAACACAATAACAAAAGCGGAATAGATATAAATACAAACGAGACACTAGATCATCTCCTCTTCATAGCCAGATTCCACGATCACACTTTGTCTTTACCTGCATCACATGGTTAAAAGAGATGCGTGAGTATTATCATAAATACCCAGTGGTACGATCATCCCATCTACTTGGCTAGATGCACGAGTATAGGGAACATTCAAAACACCACACAACACAATTAAGTAAAAAGTCAACACGAGAAGTCAACCTCGAAAAGTCAACGCAAAGTCAACCCCGAAAAGTCAACGCAAAGTCAACCCCGAAAAGTCAACGTAAAGTCAACCAGAAACCACGATACTTACGTTGATCTAAACACTAAAAACGTCCCAAACAAGCATTGATCGAACAACAAATCAACTCAATTCGCAATCAAACACACCAATACCCACAAAACCATGGTCACGCACTCACCTTGTTTCGGAAGAGAATAACTCGCGACTTACTACACCAAATCACGATCGGAAAACGACTCTGGAAACTAGACACCGAGAGATTTCCAACGGTGTATAAAGAGTCTCCTAAATCTAAGCAGTTTGACAGGAAAACAGCTCGCAAATTCGTTGATCGGAACTGAAAACAGATAATTCAGAAATCGACACACTAACTTAAAAAGCCCACAGAGAACGGATATCACCTCTGATTAAACCGAACTTGGTGTCTGTGGAAAGCTAAGACACAGAGCTTTGCAATGATATCTAAATTGTCCGCTGGATCCTTACAGAACGACGGGAATCGTCCTTTGAAATGGACTGATCGCTGAAGCGATGCTACAGAAACATCTCTCAGTAAAACGACCATAACTCCTAGAATACTGAACCAAATGACAAGCGGTTTCTTCCTAAATCAAGCTAAGAGAGCGAAGAACTTACTCTCAAAATTAGAGACCGATCCGAGAAGAAATCCCTGGCCGTTCATCTCTTTTAAATCCGGCTGAAACTCTCCTTCCTCCTCTCTTTCTCTTCTTCTCTCTCTTCCTCTTCTTCCTCTCTTTCTCACGTTCTCTCCCTCTGTCTTCTAACAACTCTGATGCTCACTTATTGACTCAACATTTCCCACAAAACAAGGGTTCCCCCCCCCCCTTTTTGACTTTTATAACCCCTTTTGACTATTATATACATATAACACAGCAACTCGGTTTTCAACCAAAACAACTCGAGTTTCCAGTCAAAACCCGCCTAACCGAGCGATTAAAAACTTAATCCGCTAGTTCAAATCGAACTAGTATCGATCGACACCCGAACCAAAAATACATAATTGGTTCGCGGGCGTTACAAATTGTGTCCAAGCTCCGGTTGGTTTTCCGGTTAAGTAGGCGGTGCTTCTCGATGCAGCAATCGTGCATGATGGAGTCTACAAATTGATGCCACGTGTTTATGATAAATGTCGATGTTGTGTTTGCCTAATTTTGGGTCAATCAGTTGTATCACTTTCAGTCCGTTGGACTTTACTAGTCTACTGAGTTTCCAAACAACTCATTTCCGCCTTCATAACGAAATGCATTTGTTATTTACATATAAATATATATGTTTCTTTCTATGATATATTGTTGTAATATGAATAATTAAACAATAAATCACATGTGTTGTAATAGATTTTAATCAACAAATAAATCAAAATAAAGGCTATGCTAAGTTATAATAAACTGAATTAATTTTTCAATGAATGGAAAATATAAATTGAAAAAGCAAAAATATATTTATGTGAATATTAAGTTTAGAATACAAAAAAAGAAAAAACATCATCGTTCGACAAACAAAAGTATAAGTATAATAATTAGTGAGCAATTTATATGTCAATTATATGTATATATTTATTTTCAACGATTTGGTTATGTATATTGCAAAAAAAAAAAATATATATATATATATATATAGAGAAAGGTTATGGAAAGTAGGTGCATGTAAAGAATATTCGAATTATGTTTTGTATCCATATTTACATACTTTGTAGTATTTGAGAGATTTTTTTCAATGCATTGCCGACTAAAAATGGATGTCTTTTGACATGTTTGCGATGAATTTGAAAAAAATAGATTTTCTTTCATACCAAACAAGAAAATAAAAAAATTATTCTCTAAGAATTAGAAAAAATGTGTTGGCTTTAACAAACATGCTAATGTTCCATGGATGAATTATATTGATGTGAAAGAAAAATATGTGGATGATTGTGTTTTAGACATATTAAATAATTTTATATAAAACTAATTATATGTGTAAAACTCTTAAGTAAAAATAAACGTCTGTACATCTAGGATTTAAAACAGCCAAAACATAGCATGTTATAAAAATTCGTACAAATGATAATTTGATTTAGTTTAGTTTTAAAAAATTTGATAAAAAGTGTGTGATGAGATTATGGGAAACTTGGAGCATGGAGGTTCGGGACAAAGCCATATCGAGCAAACGATTAAGGACAAGCTTGTAGCCGGGTCGCGGAGGTTCGTGAAGACGCTAAGGCCTTGGAAATCCCGAGTGGTCCGATGACAAAGTCACGAACAAAACGACTCAACCAAGCCGTCTCTATGCTTGTGTCGAGACTTAACGGCCAACTTCCTTTAGCTGCTCACCAAACCACATTGGTTGTGATCCGAGTCAAGGAAGGGTAATGATGAGAGGTATGTGGGCTCGTACTCTTTTTCCTTTCGCGTGGTTTTTCCCATTGGGTTTTTCTGCAAGGTTTTTAACGAGACAAGCACACATACTCTACCTTACCTCATCATTACACTTAGGCCCATTTCTTTTTTGTTGTGGCCGAAGCCATTTTGATCATTTTGGCCCATGTGATTTCGGCCCAACCCATTTATCTTGTTGTGTTATTTGTGTCGATCAAACTACTTCATTTAATGATGGCCTTGCATGTAAATGGAGCCTATGTTTTCCTCCCTATATATACCTCATTCGATCCTTAATAAAAATCATCAAACATTTTTCTTTCAAAATCTCTTACACTTGTTTGATCGAGAAGTGTGTAATATCTTCTCATCTTGATCATTTCTTAGTGTGTAATATCTAAGTTGTGTTCGAGTTATTTGTAGTCTTAGAGATTCCCCATATCTCTTTGAAGTACACATCGATCCATTGCTAGAATAGGTTCATCTTCACCTTCGATCCATCCCTCATTCGATCGTTATTCATTTCCGCGTATCCAAAACCGTTCGAAGTGATCATTGGGCTTAGATCCGTCGCGAGGATCATATCAGTGTGTATATTGTATGTGTTAAGACATTGAAAGATAGGTGAATGGTAAGTTTTGTGTTTGACGCACCAAAATGTTTTAAAGGTTTTCCAAAATTTCTTCTATATAAATGATCTACACTTATGTTCTATGCAACACCCATCAATTTTAACTATTTAACTTTGCATTACTTTTGTTATTGTTTTGAAAAAGAAATAAATGTGTTTTTTTGAATAAATTGTTACATTTGTTGTCATTGTGTAGTTGATTGTGCTTAACATCTATTCTTTTAATGCAAAAGCCGTGTAATTCATTAACTGTGAAGAATACTTGAACTCTATCAAAATATTCAGTGAACATATACTATTTTCACTGGAATTTCAATAGTATTAAACGTGCTTATTGTGAAGCATTCAAAGGACCCACGGTTGATTACTGGTCTGTTATGTTTCTAAGATAATATGTTTTCCCTCTCATAATCAAGACAATCTTAAAAAATTAATTATGCATCAATTTATCTATTGTTTATAAGAAGAAAAAATGTTTGCTTTGAACAAAAAAAATTCATTTATTGTAATAATAGTGTCGATTGTGCTAAGCATCTCTTCTTTTGATGCAAAAACCATATTATTCATGAACCGCGAAAAATGGTTGATAGCAATGGTTGCAAGGAGACAATTTTCATAGGGATGTCAACAACCTCAAACATGCTTGTTGTGAAGCACTCAAAATTCCCACAAATAATCATTGACCGGTTGTGTTTGAGGACAATCTTTTGTCTTCTTCATAGTAAAAACAAAAATATTTTTATTGTCCATCAAATGTTTATTTTGAACAAAAAATTTGCATTTGTTGTCATGATATTGTCAATTGTGCTAGACATATCTTCTTTTAATACAAAATCATATAATTCAAACCCTAATATTTTGTTAATATTAAGTTAAAAATAGTAGAAACGATAAATAATAATAAGATAAGTATAGAAATTATCGAATAATTTATATGTCAAATATATGTATTTATTTATTTTCAATAGTATGATTATGTATATTACAAAAGAAACTAACTAAAAAATATCTTGAAGAGGTTAGGCAAATATGTATAAAGACGAATTAGATTATATTTTTGTACTCATATTCTTTAAACTTTGTGGTGATTAAGAAATTATTTTCGTTGCATTGGATATTAGAATTGGATGCACTTTAGCATGTTTGGATTTTTTTTGAAATTATTAAGAGTTTGGCACTGAAAATAATATTGATGTGAATATTATTTAAAAATCAAAGTGAAAGAAGATATAAAAAATATAAAAGTGAAATGATTTCCGTAAAGATAGAGAGATGAAAACTAATAGACTAAGAGCATGTCCACAATGATTGAGTTTCTAACATGAGTTTCTAACTTCTATAATATTAATATCTGAATATAATTTTATTATTCAATTAAATTTTAACATTTGAAAAAAAATAGATCACTAATAAAGACTCATGTGGCATAAGATTTTTAATGAGTCTCTACATGTAGAAAACTCCATCACTCTCTCTCTCATATTTATTCATTTTTTATTTTTATTGTTTTTTATTTTATTGTTAGCGAGAGGTTAGAAGAGTTTATGTGTTTATAGAGTTTTTTTGGGATTAGATTATGATATTTTTATTTTTATTTTGTTGTCATAAAATCATGCAAATGTTTAGGAAAATACATATCCAAAAGTGAAAATCAAAATTTATTCTTTTAATATAGAAAAAATGTGTTGATTTTAACAAACATCTTAATGTTGTAAGGATGATTCCTAATGATGTGAATGAAAGATATGTGGATGGTTCTGATTAAGAGGTATTTAAATAACCTTATATAAAACATAACATAATGGTATATTTTCACCAAAAACTAATAAAAAATATTGATAATCTTTCACTATACAATATTTTATTAAATATTTCTTAAATAATAATTTAATCAAAATTGGTGTATAAAATTATGGAAAAATTGCAAAAATACCACTTTTTATTTGCACATTTGCAAAAATGTCACTTAAGGGTGTTCATTTGCAAAACTGCCACTAATTATAGATTTTTAAATTCTATATCTTAAAATTCTAAACACTAAAAAATGTTTTGACGCCTAAACCCCTCTAAACCCTCCTAACTAAACTATAAAAGAACATAATTAACTCAAATATAAATAGTATAAAGAAAAAATAATTTTGAAAAATGACATTTTTGTAAAGATTTCAAAAATGTGGTATTTTTAAAAATTTCACAAAAATTATAGGAGTAAATTTTTTAATTAAATATAAATATTATTATTCACATATACCTCGTGTCCAAAATCTAGTAGACTATATTATCAGTTTGTCTCTTCATCTATAAATAATACTTATATTTGCAAATTTACGGTAATAAATATGACGGTAACAAGAAAAAAAACTTTGATTAATCATCAAAATAATGTTTTTCTCAACTTTTCAAAATAATTTGAAGTATTGAAGAAAGAGAAAAAAAATGTAAATATATGTAATGTGAAATAGAAATAACTTTCAATGCCCTTTCAACCCATATTTTTTTTTGAATAAACATGTTAAGATTTATTACAGATTTTGTTTTTGATAGAATTTTACAGAAATAATAAGAACTGGAGAAAGTCTATAATCTAAATTTTATGCAACAAACTTCGACTAGAAACACAAATCAAATAACGAAACTAAAAGTGAAAAACTTTGACAGGACATATGAACAAATCTCGAACAAGGAACTTATGGGTCTGAAATGATAACATTCACACAAAGCTTATAATCGAAGTTGCCATGATCCTAGACTAACATTCAAACCTAAGATCAAAAGCACCTATAACTTCTATAAATACAAACTATCACGAAGAATCTGCAAAAGACAACAAAACATGGTGTCCCTTGACTAAACAAAGCCAACGCTAAAACCTTTCAGAAAATGATCGAAGTATAAAAGATTTGGTTTTTGATCGAAAGAAGCTGATTCTCACTCCCGAATTCGAGACGGTTGCAACCACAATATGAACCTTGTCCTTTGACGAGATTAAGCGCAGACAAAGATGTAACCATCCTCCGCTAGTATCCATCACCACCTCCACAAGGCCCACTCCTAGTCAGAGTAAACACGCATCGGCGGTGAAAGGAGGAGCCACATCGAAGATTTACTTTGAAGAGAGAGCCCATAATATGCCTCGCCACCGATGTTGTAAACACCTTGACGAGGATAGCCTCGCCGCCGGTAGAGTAAGAAAAAATCGCCCACTACCACGAAGAGACGCATGGAATCATCACCAATATAACTCATCGCCTAGAAAACCGCTGATGGGAGGCAACCGATTGATCACAAGGACGAGATGCCAACGCCAACACACTGAGAGGAAGAGAACAACAATAGATCTAGGATTTCCGACGATGGTGACTGTGAGGGCCGACCAATATAATATTATACCTAAAGTAAGAGGAAATCTTAAGGTCCATTTACAAATAGAAAATTTAAAAATGTCAAAAGAACTACTTTTATGATTCGAATTCAGTAATTTAAAAGCCTACCATATATGTCCACAACCACTACACCCAAAGACAATTTATCAAAAATGATGCCATTTAAAATGATAAACTATTGTGATGCCTAACTCTATCTTCATGGACTCTAGGTCAGAGTCAGCCCTCGTGACTGTCCTTGAGAACGAAAATCATACGCCACCGCTCTGCCACATAAGATTCTTCTTGAACCGCTGTGAAAAACTAGAAACATAGGATGAAGTTCGTACCAGAGACATGGCCCGAAAGGGCCGCCTAAATGTTGTGCGCCTTCCCTGAGACCAACCTCCATTTAGGGTTGCCGGTAAATCACGTTGCCGAATACTCGAGAAAATTTTAATTCAAAAAAACCTCATCGTCTAGAAACACGAGAATACGATGGAAAAAAACAGAATAAGAGAAAGCATCTCCAATAATCCAATTAATTTTTTTAAAAGAAAATTGTTGCACACCCACTGAGATCTACTTTTCTTTCTTTCACCAGAAACACAAAATACGAAACATATATAAAACTCAGCAATAAGAACATTATATTATTATTGGCTCTGGATGTTTTTATTAACTTGCCGGTTTTTTGCTCCGGAAGTATTCTCGAGTCTTCTGGCTTTGGGATCGGAAGGAATGTGTTCCTTGCCGATATGTAATTTCGTTACAAGTTTAATCAGATGCCAAGAAAAACAAAAAAGAACATAATATTATTATTATTGTGTCTACATCCATAGCTTAAACATTGGTAATAAATCTCTTTCTATGGTCTGATTGGTATAATAATTGGAAGAAAAACAAATTACTCTCACATTTTCTGGTCTCACCACAAAACATTTATTTCTTTTGATGTAAAGAGAGTTATTTTTTCACTCTTGTTAGCGGGTAGAAAATTTTCTTATCAACATAAAGAAGTAGTTGTAGTTAAGTTATTTTGCCATGTTCTTCCAAGTTGGTAACTGAATTTTATTATTAGATGGTGGATATATTTCATCACTTTAAAATCCGCATGATGATGGTATGGTTAAAATCTTATTAATTGAATAATCTGAGTTTTGACTCAAAAAAGTTGTTAAAAAAAAACATAGAAACCAAATAGACAAGTGGAATTTAAGTGAGTCTTTGATTGGATATTAAAGTAGATAATGTCAATCTTCTAATATTTATGTCAAAAACAAATTTCCAGTTACAAATACTTGCAACTGCACTTCTTTCGATCCCTTTAAATTACTTAAAGATCTAAATTCCAACGTCATTTTTATCTCTTTAATTACTTAAAGCTCCAAATTCCAATTAAATAAAAATCTTTGAATTTATAAGACCATTGACATGTTTAACTCTAATCAATTAGCTTAGCTCGTGATATGGTTGAACTTGTCCCTCTCCACTCTATAGTTTTTAATAGCTAAATATTGTAGAACTACAATTTCTACGATAAGACAAAATTGAATACTGTTTAGACTAATGATAAAAACAGATAAAAAATGTTTTTGATTGATACCAAAATACGATGAACGGTTTGTGTGAAGTGGAAACACTTATTTTTTAATTCTTTAATTGCCCTGTGACAGTTTTGATGCAATCAGAATCTCAGGATATAACCACACGATCGGCTATTCCGCAACACTCAAAAATAAAAGCTTACGAACCAAGAATTTATGTATACTCTCAAACACAAATAAAAGATAAAGGAAAAAATAGTTGCGAGGGAATTTTCTTTGTTGATTTATAATCAAAAAGCTCGACATCTCAACGTATGAGCCATAAAGTGGAGATGGAGAATTCATTCTCTCCTTAATGATATTCACGACAATTAAGTTTATGTTACAAACAAAATCAAACTAATTTTTTCCATTAGCTTAATTGTCCATATCAAACGTTAATACTTATTAGTCATTAACTAGAAGAGATTTGTGTTGACTTAGACAATACTTAATTCAAAACAGTCTATAACTCGGCTGTAAGTACATTTACACAATCTCGAATTCCAAAACCAAAGTTTGGTCATGTTTACTCTAAAACACTAAAGTGTAAACAAAGTTTAAAATTTTATTATGAATTCTCCAATTTATATAATTAAGGATTTTCATCCAAATTTCCAATGTGGGACATTTGCTAATTTTTATATTTAGCCAAATTTTTGAAGCTTCACAAGCTTTCTAAATCATCCACTTTGTACATCTATTTCTTATTCAAACTAACTTCAGTTTGACAAGTAGATACACTAGTTTATAGTGACCACGGCAACGATTCTATTGTGCCTAAATTCTGATCATTTTGATAAATGTCTCCACCAGAAAACCCATAAAAAATATGATCTAAGACCATTTCGTCAAAAATAATTCCAACAAATATCACAAAACTTGTGACAGTCACTCACACAAAAATGTCAAACTCAAAAGACGAGTGACATATAAAACACTTAATTTTATGTCGTAGATAGATTGTATCGTTTAAGTTTACATGATATATTAGATATATTGAAAGTCAATTCAAAAAATTTAAGTGACACCGTCACCTATATATGGAATAATAACGACCTCTTTTAGATAGAGTGAAAGTTGATAACCAAAAGGGTCATTTTCTGGGTAAGTGGACTTTTCCCACTACTATAAATATTTTAATAAGAACAAATCAAAAATTACTAACTAAAATATATAGTTAGCATATAGTATTTTCGTTGTGTTATAATTAGGATTCAACATTTACTAAACCATACACAAAAGTAAATCTAGAGATATTTAAGCTTTTTTGGGATACAATATTATATCTTGAAGTTTATGTTACTGTCGATTAATTTGATTTCCAATTACAGTTGTAATTATCTACTACTAATTTCCATGTTTCACTATGTCACGTACACAATTTTCTGTTTTTCCTATTATAGTGAGCTTAAGACATTGGATTCGAGTAGATCTAACTAACCAGCATTTTTTTTTGTCATTAGATTACATTAAACACTATAAACAACAACTATATATGTAAGACCATGACCGTTGACAAAAGAAGACTAACTAGTACAAGATCATAACGTGCGATGGCAATATCAAACCTAACTAGCTGAAATAACACTCACGCATTTTGTGAGTAAGGATTGGCTAATATTCACGCTTTTAACCAAATGTTTGAAGGGTCCAATTAATAAATTTATCCATTGGTTTTAAGACTTAACGAACCTTCTTGAAGAAGAGTAGCTTAGAAGACAATGTGAGTTGTGACCAAAAAAAAAGAAGACAACGTGAGTTAGGAGAGAATATTTTTCTTCACCTAAGAGTTGTTAAAGTTTAAGCGACATTTCTTTTGTTTTAGGGAAAACAATAGAAGTGAAAATCAGTTTGCAATTATTCTTTTTTCCTAGCAAGGTCAAACGGTGCATTGGTCTAGAGATTTGGACTCAGACCTAACATTCTCACTAAATTGATAGAATGTTCTTTTTCACATACACCGGTTTCGATTGGTGACTTTCAAAATTATGAAAAGTGAACACGATTTTAAAATTTAACCTTACAAATACATTTCGTTTTATAATGCAAAACAAATTTTACACAAGAGTATTGAAAAACACTTTTAGATTTGTTCCACAAATACCACAAATACCACAAAACTAAAGTTAACTTTCAACATTTAAAACTAAATTCTAAACTCTAAACTCAAACTCTATCCCCTAAAATTATATCCTAATTCGACAATAATTAACACAAACCAAAAAATTTAAATTATAAATCTTTTAAAATCAATTTTATGATTGTCGTATTTGTGGAATATTTGAAAATAGTAGTATTAGTGAAACATTTGAAAAATAATGGTATTTTTAGAAACAAAATTTCAAAATATGATGTCCTAGAAAATTCCTCTATTGTTTTATTTTTTGCGGATTAACTTTAGTTTTGTGCTTTACATTTTGAATTTAAATATTACCAAAACTAGTCTTACGTCATTTGTGATGTATCCAGGGCTGATCTTGAGGACAAGCGGACCAAGCTTATGATTGCGGTCCAAAATTTTTTATGTTTTGTTTATATATATTATCGGCTTACAAATATACATAAAATTTTTTTAGTTATGTTGGTTCGTAGGCTACATAGAAAAAAAAAAGATGCAAAGGATTTGATTCACCTTTTAATCATTTTGTTTAAATTTTGTTTTTTAAAAAAATCAATAATTATTGGTCCAAATTTTGTTTTTTTTTCTTGTAACTCTTAAATTTTCGGGGCTTGTCCACGATGTATCTTAACTAAATCCAAAAACAAAACTATGCCACGTCTCTTGACAATATTTGTTTGTCCATTTTAAACATTAGAATCTAGACTGAGACGCATATATCTGTCATATTCATAATCTCTAATTATAATGAGTATGAGTAAGTAGTGTTTTAACACCACCAGAAGTTTATGAATATTACATAAGTTTAAGTATAAATGATCAAGGATCTGATATTTGTAACAGCATAGTTTCTTATCCGAATAGTTTGGATTAGGCCAGGGCATTCATATATTCGATTCGGTTCTAGGTCTTTCGGGTATATAGATTTTGTACCCATCGGATATTTTATATTTTCGGTTCGGTTCCAATCGGATCAGTTCGGTTTTTAATAATAAAACCGATAATTATCCGAAATAATTTAGTTCTCAATTGGTTCAATTCGGTTATGGATTTTTTTACCCAAACTATCCAAAAATATACGAAAAATATTTTTAAAATCCGTAAATATTGAAATAATATAGCTAAATTGGATACTTTTATCCCAACTATCCCAAGTAACCAAATTACTCGGAAAAATAACAAAGAACAAATTGTCAAATTTATCTAAATTATTCAAACATATCAAACCTAAAACCAAAATATCTATGGATTAATTTATGTTTCAAATATTTTGGGTATTCGTTCGGTTCTCGGTTCGGTTCTGGTTCTTCGGTTCTAAACATATAAAACCCATTTGGTATTTTTTTAAAAATCGGTTTGGTTTCGGTTCAAATAATTTTGGATCGGTTCTGGTTAGGTTCTTTTAGTTCCGGATATTTTGTCGGATTGAAACTTTGGATCTGGATAATTCACTGAAATTAGTATGGAAACATAACAAATACTAACTTGTATGAAGTATAATACTTTCTCCGTTTTTTAAAGATTGATTTTTGGGTTTTTGTGCATATATGAAAACAAAAGTAAATCCGAAAATTTTAACAAAATTTTGTCACTTTTCAAAATAATTAAATCATATTAGAATCGATAAAATTGATTTATAACATGTATTAACTAAAAAATAAAACACTAATTTTAAAAAAACAAAAAGAAAATCTAAAACAAATCAATTTGTCAAGGAAGGAAGGAAGTAGAGTTGAATCAACAACACATCAGTTGAAATAACAAACACATCAGTTGATGGAAGTAAGAACAATCGAAGTGGCCTTTAATTTATGTCCATATAGGAAAAGACTTGCACGGTGTCTATAACTTCAAGCGATTTAATTATTCTTTCTTCGTCTGTATTTATCCATTCGGTGGGTCATTTTCACAACTTTCCATTTCATTTTCTTCTCTCTCTGTTATCTTTTGTTGGCCGACAAAAGAAAGAAAAAAAAATTTCTCTATGTTATCTTCTTTAATTTTTATCGTTTCGAAAAGATCGAAAGTATATTGTTTTCTTGGTGTCTACACCACTGCCGACTGCTACTTAAAAGAGGAAAAAACAAGATTATATAGTCTATGTTTTACAACGATTATCGTTTAAAACATGATTCACACAAATACAAAAAAGAAAAAAATTAGCATGTTTATACAAGAAAAGTTACAAATTATTTTTCAATATTTTTGTTTATACAAAAAAAGTTTCAAATTAATTTTCAATATTTTTGTCAGATTTTCTGTTTGTACTTGTTTATAATATGCCAATGCCGTGTTGCATCATCGATTTGACAGTCATCGTTATCAGGGTTTCATCCAATGGATGCATGACAGTGTGAATGCCTTCACAGTCCATATCACATGACTAGAGAAGCGTTCTCCGCTTCTAGTTGTATTAGTCTTTCTTTTAGTTCCGTCAATCTTGTTGCAAGGCCAGAGAGAATGTTACCTATCCTACGTTTATCTTGTCTTATATAATCAAATTATATATTTCTTCTAGCGGCAAACTATTTAGGCAAATTTTAATTGGTTTGTATGTGGACAGACCACACCACATGACTAGAGAAGCATTCTCTGCTTCTAGTTGTATAACTCTTTCTTCTAATTAATTTCCTCAGTTTTGTTAACTCTGTTTTCTAATTTCGTCAATTTTGTTTCAAGGTCACAGAGGATGTTACCTCCATATTGCGTAATCAATAAATACGTAAAGGTATAAAAAACACGATTGAACGTGTTTTCCGATGCTCAAGTCAGAAAATAGGGCAACAAAAAGAATAATAGAAAATACCACATGGAGTTGTGAAAAGGAAAAATATATAATCGGAAAACGAAAAGAAAAAAATCGGTGACTCTGAACCAAACGTGAGATGGTACGGATAGTATCTGAGAGTTTAAGTACTTCCGAACGTAAGATGACCAAAAAAGAAAAGAAATCCGGGGAAAGATCCGAAGAAGATGAGGCAGAAACTCAAGGAAATACGTCTTAATCTATAAATAAATGAGTTAAGTAATGTATTTTTAGCCTTAAGTTCCAATCGCATTATGAAAGAAGTAGAGTAGTATTTATAGACTATTGCCAATATTCGGATATCGGGTTTCACGCCTTCAGTTTGGTCGGGTCTAGACTTTCGAGTCTAATCTGGTACGATGCACTCAAGTATTTTTCAATTACTTACTTTGTTTTCTCGTGTCAATTAGCTGTCCATATGGCTCTGCTACGATGCACCTAATCCTTTGTATATTTGGCAGCATTTGACTCAGCGGATCGGGCGCTGGGATGCTCCCTCGAAATCAGTTTCTTTATGCTTTAATCATTCTCCAAGTATGGACCACCTATTTTCACCCTAGCATGCATAAAGTGTAAGTGTCTTTGCCCTTTGACTGAGTATTCAAACATTAAGACACGCAAGAATTTGAACTTGGCGGTTTGTAAAAAATATTGCATACCTTACAAAAACTCGGGTGCTGTGTTTCGTCACCACGTGTGTTCTACTGAATGTTTAAGTTTGAGTCTCAATGACTCCAGATGGCAGGATATGTTACCCGAGGTGAAACGTGTGATACGTGACATCAAGTGATTCGCTTAATTTAAAAGATTATTTTATCCTCAACACAAACTAAAAAATTATTTATTGATTTATAATTTAAAACACAATGTGTGTTCAAATTTAAGATTGCGTTTAAAATGAATAATTTATATCATAACTACAATATATGTTTGTCAATAGATTTATAAATTTTAAACATTTCAAAAAGTGAAATTGGTGGAACAAAACTTACATAAAAAATATTAAAAATTAGAGGAACGACAGTCTATATCCCCATGAGAACTATCACATAATCTTATATAGAGCCCGAAACTTTACCTTTGTCTGTTTGTCCACGAAACAAGAGTTCACAATCTATATACCCACGAAATTCGAATTTGATTGGTTTTATTGGTTTAATATGTAACCTGAGATATAACCATCAAACCATGATTCAAAACCGAAACCGAGACGTGAATCAAACCAAAACCCGACCCACTGACCCGTAAATATCCAAAACCAACTATACCTTTAATAATCCCAAATCAATTGAAAAAAATCCCCAATTTCTTCCCTCTGGTTTCTGAAATCGTTTCCCCTTTCTGAAATCTTTTGTAAGGACAAGGATAGGTTCGAATCGCATTGTCTTATTGTGTTCGAATTTTTGTGAAGCTTCTTATCCAATCGGGTTTTTAGCTTTGTCGTGATGTTTGTTGTTGATAAATCTTTTCTCGTAGGCGTAACAGTGTTTGGATATGAGCAATGTTTCTGGAGCGTCGTCTGGATCCTCAAGTAGGCGTAACAGGGGAAGAGTTATTGGTGTGCCTAAAGGATGTTGGTGTGGTAGTCATATCGTGGCATTGAACTCAAAATCCGACCCTAATCCTTGCCGACGTTACTATCGTTGTTGTGCTTATGCAACTGCTCAGAAGGTAAGTATTCTACAATCCTTGATTTGTTTTATTTTGATTTCGATTGCGATTCGTAATGGTGAAGTCTCGTAACTGATTTGTAGCTTATCAACGATAACCACATATCCAAATGGGTAGATGAGGCTTTACTAAACGAGATTGAATCCTTGTAAGTTAAAAACGAGAGACTTGAAAAAGAGGTGAAAGAGATCTCTACACAGAAACGTGACTTTGAGCAGATGGTGTTTGAGAATGTGCTTTTGAAGCTTGAGAATGACATATTTGAGAAGGTGGAACATGTCTTGGTCGAGTCATCATGTAATATGAAGAAGATGATGATTCTTGTAGTCATTGGGTGTATGATCATGATTGGATTGAGTAAGGTACTAGGTTGAGTAAACTACTACGTTTGTATCTTGTTTCTATGTCTTGTTAGTGTGTTCTTGTATTTTACTATTTGAGTGAGTGTTTTGGATATTAGTATGTGTGTGTTGTTTTACTATACATTGTGTTGGGTTCAGTTCCACAATGTTGTGTTGTGTTGTTTTGAGTTTTAGAATGAAACAAAACAAACAAAGAGCCAAACAGATCCACATAACAGAGTCAAAATAAAGACATTAGGACCTACACAAAATAGAACTTGATTCATAATATTAGGTTCCTAATCAAAAATGATAATGATATACTAAAATATTGATTCCTAATTCGACGCAATGCATTTAGTTCCTCTCTTTAGACTTGAGAAACTTGAGTGAGTACTCCTTGTGAAGATTCACCGGTGAGACTGCCTTGGGAAGCTTGCGAAGCCTACAAAGTAAACAGACGTAAGATTCACCAGAAACAAGACAGAAACCACCAAAAAGAAACAAGATCACATTGTTTAGCCTAAACAAGACACAAGACAAAGATACATACCTCTTTAGGCTGGTTTTTGGTATGAAACCTGATGTTGTGCTCACTACTTTTACACTGGCTACAATGCATTCTCCTTTTCTTGGCTTTAGGCTGCTTCTTGGTTGGCGATTCATTAACACCTTTTTTCCTTTTTTTGTCAGCCTTAGTTATCTTCTCCCTACCTGGTTGTGGTGGTGGAGGAGGTACATGGACATTAGGTTCTTTTGTGGCTGGCCAGAATGATGAACCTCTCCATGGAATAATCCCATCAGTGTAGTTCCTCCTCCACATAGCAGTCCGGAACCACTGACAAACATAGTCCTCTGGTACAAGTTTATTCACTAGAATCACTCCATATGCGTGCTCACACGGAATCCCAGTAATTTCCCACTTCATGCAGGTACAAGTCATCTTCTCTAAGTTAACTCTATAATCACCACCACTGAGTCTTGCTGCATACATTCCATTTGTGCTTCGAGTCACCTTGCACCTTGCATTTGTGCTTCGAGTCACCTTGCCTATAGAACCGTTGAATGATTCTATCGAATTGTTTTCCACATCTTCACAATAGTTTCCACGCTTATAGTATGCTCTGCACCAAGACTTTGGCTTTGCCTTTTGTACATCATCCCAAACTCCAACATCATAGATTTTTATCCTGTCCAAGTTTCTATTAAACTCTGCTTCATTGTAGCTCCATGCCAAGCTCCATAGGAGTGGTTTCATCTATTTTTTTTTCAGCATGGTTCTTCTTGAGATTCTCATATATGTGTTTAACACACATTCGATGCTCAATTTTTTGGTAACTCTAGCTCCACAGCACTTATAAGTCCCTAAAACACAAGAAAGTGACCAATTAATCAGTGTTAAAACGGTTAAAAAAACAACAACCAAGAGAAGTAGTACTTACCTTTTGACGATCAGATACCAAGATATAACCATCACCATCATATAAAGCCAAGTCAATCTTCACCTTCTTCACAAACCACAACCAATTATCTTTATTCTCCACTTGTACAACAGCCCATGCTATAGGATATATAGCATTATTTGCATCTCTCCTTAAAGCTACCAACAGTTGTCCCTTGATTTTATGTTTTAAGAAGGTACCATCCATTCCTATTAGTGGTCTACATGTCTCTTTCCATGTTCTTCTTAGGACATCCAAACAAACATAGAATCTGTCGAATAAATCTTCACCTTCATCGTTCTTTAGAGTACCAACCTCAACAGTTGAACCAGCATTTGACACCAAGATCTCAGCAGCATAATCTCTAAGCCGTGCAAAGTGATTGTCATACTCATGCTCGATCCACTTCAACGCCTTCAGCCTAGCAGATTAACATTGAAGTCTAGAGACAGTGATTCCCCACTTATCTCTAATTATTTCCTCCATTTTCATAGGCTTATAGTACTCTGGTTCTTCCCTAATCTTATCAAAAAACATTCTACTTATCACAGGAACTCTTAATATCGAACACGTTCCATTAGGGGTACAGCTATGATCACCTACAAACCTCGAGACTTTCCACATTGTGTTTTTAGGCAGAATTGATGCATACACATTCCATTTACACCCTTTACCTTCTTTATCATTCCCACCGACACAGTTAAACCCAATCTTGTCCTTATCATGCCTGTATTGCCAGATATTTCGACCTGACCTTAGTGCATAGGCCATGACAGTCTCCTTGAAGGCGACTCCGCTGATGAAAGACTGCTTTAGATAAAGAGTCCCATCACCACGTCTGAAATCTGAACGATTTATCTCTCTAACGTCGTCGTCTTCATCACTATCACTCTCTGGCACAACATCGTGAACAATCGACGGTTCGTCTTCGAACTCTTCTAACAGTTGGCGGATGTGAAACTCGTCTCGTTCTTCAGCTTCTGCATCGAATCCTCTATCCTCTTCTTCCACACCTTCATGGATTATAGCCATCAAATCCATGATCTCCTTCGATCTCTCAATTTTGGGTTGAAAGAGATTTGAGATTTTTTCTAGATTTCTTTGATTTCTGATTTTGGGTTGAAAGAGAAATTTTGGATTGTAATCGGGTTTTCGGATTAAAAGCGGGTCATTATCAGGTCTTAATCCGATTTATTATCAACTTAATTGGTTAAGAAGTTAAGTGAAAACAGCGAACCATCGTTAACCAAAATCTATGGGTTCTGTGCTTTTGAACTTCTATTTGGGGGCTATATAAACATTCAACACTTATTTCATGGGTATATAGATTGTGAACTCTTGTTTCGTGGATAAATAGACAGAGGTAAAGTTTCGGGCTCTATATAAAATTATGTGATAGTTCCATGGGGATACAGACTATCGTCCCAAAAGTAGACTATGGCATTATGTGCTAACAAATTCGCCTTGAAATATGTTAAATATGATATTATTGTTGGCTGATTTCAAGTATTGAAAAATATTATAAATCAAAAATCTCAAACAGTTTATAGAAAAATTTGAGCACAGTTTTAATAAACAACTAAGATGTAAGGTGTAATGACCCATACAGTGGCCCAACAGAAGCCAAGTCAAGGACCGTTGAAATATTCGGATCAGTTAGATAGCTTTTAGGCAAAAATCTAAGTAAGCACTTCGGTGACTAAGCAAGGGTGCTAGGCTATTTAGTGACGGAGCAGGGTGCTTGCTCCGGTCAAGGGTAGACCGTGGGTAAGTTTGTGCCTGGGGTTGTGCTCATGTGTGTCGGCCACACACCTGGTTTGTTGAATACTCACCGCCATGTGTCGCGATCTGGACAGTGCTGGGTGGACGGATGGGCAGGTGGCCGCGAGGTGTCCAGCTGCGTTACCAGACTGCTTCACCTGCTTGACCCCACCTATAAATAGGCCGGTCCGACCTCTAAGCACGTGACGTTCTCATCAAAATCTCACCGTAAATTTTCACCGCGAAAAAGTTAACTTAGTTTCGTGATCATTCTGTGTCGATCAGTCCATCGGTTCAGTACATCCGTCCGTTTAGTCCATATTAGCCTTACCGCGATCCGATCCGATCCGATCAGTTCATTTTCTAGTCCACCGCAAACCATTCCGTGAAATATTTAGGGTAAGCGTTCTAAGTTTAAGTTCGCTTTTGTCCAATTTGTTCTCACGTTCTGATCTTGATTCTAACATAAGTTTCTTGATCCGGTGGTCGGACCATCACAAACCCGTAGGATAAGTTTCGGCTAAGTCAGAAAGATCTAGAGGAAAGTCCGAGACAAGTTCTGTTTTGATCTAGAGGAAGTCTAAGGAAAACTTCGAGCACTTCCTAAGTAAAAGGTGAGTCTTTGGTGTTGTTTTGGCCATGTGTTTGATAAATAGAACACACGTGATTGCTTGCTGATTATTTATATTTATACTCGTTGAGGTTCTTTGCTGCGAAATGTTTACACTTGTTAAAATTTCTTAAGTGCTTGACTTGTGTGAAACATAAGCATGCGAACGTTAAAGATGAAAGATTGATAAATCTTGAACATATGAATAAATACGGTTTATTCCCTTAAGCCGTAACTTAGCCAATAAGATTTTGGTTAAGCCACGAAGACACGGAGAAACAGGATTGCAGCCTAGGTCGTGTGTGTTGCATGACGATGCAAGGGTTCTGTGCGGTTTCATAAAGATTTGGTTGCCGGAAGCAAAAGGATCCTAAGGCCTTAGCCTGTGTGGTCTGGTCTGAGGGATGCCTTTTGATGGTAGAGGGAATAGTCATCGTGAAAGGCCTTATGGAAAATTATCATTAATGCATATCTTGTCATATTTATCTATGGTATTGCATACTTGCGTGTGATTATTATTTTGGGTTTGGTTGGGAATGATTATTGTTAGGGGAACCCTAGACTCACTGGGCAACTAGTGCTTACGACTCCAATTTGTTTTGCAGGTAACCTTTAGTGGGTAGAACACTTTGGAGCACACAAAGGAACGTTAGGAAAATCAGTGGTAGATTTCTTTGTTTTTTGTAAATTCGTTAACACTTAATATGTATACGAATATTTTGAGTGTTAGACTCGGGCCCATAAACATATTTGTAATCACGTTTGGAAAACCTATGTAAAAGATATATAAAACTAAGTTTTTGACTAACTCGGGTTTCATATGATATTAGTCCTATTCCAGGACAAACCAACTATCGCTCATAACTTGGGTTGAAAAGCCTTGGGTTGTGATCGATAGGAATTGCGTGCTCGGACGTATAGTCTGGGGCTCTTAAATGTGTTTTTCGAACCTCGAAATAAACGGCTAAGTACGCATTTGTAGCGTCTTTGGTCTAGTATTTGAGTCTACCGTGGGTTACGCATGTTCTTGTTTGATTGTTGCGCGACTAGTTGGGTCAACGTTGATCTAATCCGGGTCAGGGGCGTTACATAAGGTATTCACATCATTGTAAGATATTTATAAATTAATAATGTTGAATCTTTGAAACTATATTAATGTATAGAAATAGTAACTAATCGATAAATTAATAAATGGAAAAAAGTATTTTAGTTAATAATCTGTGAAATCTTTCCTCCAAATAAAATTATTTTATGAAATATAATCGATATTTTATAACAACATGAGTTAATTTGAAATTATGTTCAATAAATATCGGCAATTGCAATAAAATGATTCTAAAATAACATATTTAAGTGACCAAAAAAAAAATGATTATAAGTTAAAAATTAGATCAAATTGTGGTTATTATCTTTAATTTTGATAATGAGATTAACACGATGTATATTATTATAGTAAATAAAACACGGCACACGGCTAAGCATGGATTATACTCGTTATTCGGTTTGTATCCGCTACTTGTCTTGTAATCGACTTGAAAAAGCAAGTATTTGTTTCGGTCAAGTCGAGTAACAAGTCAATATATTACGTTATTTGTAAGTTCGGGCCAAGTATCACATCAGTAAAAAAAAATTACTATTTGGCCCGTCTCTCGGTTTGATACTCGTTTGTATTACTTGGTTTGATACTCATTAATAATATCTATAAACAAAATATTTCATACTCGTTTATATTACCTGATACTCATTGGTTAAAGTCTTTGACATTTGACGGGATAACCAAACGGAATTATTTTTAGATTTATATGTGTATGTGTTTTGATTATTCTTACAATTGTTATGTTGGTTTAATAGTTTTATAGACAAAAAAAAAAAATCAAGAAGAAAAATGTTATGATATGGAACATTAAACCAAAACATTTTTTTTTTAAATGCTTATCTTTTGAAATTTTAATGTTTTGTGATTTTAGTATCTTTAAACTTTAAATGTTTTGTAATTTGTATAAAAATTATTTTGATATTTAAATAGTTTCAAGTAGCAAGTATATAATTTGGCAAGTAACAAACGAGTTAAATTATTTACAAGTGATAGGAATTTTGAACTATTACTTAATATAGCAAGTATTTATTTCATACGAGTTAAGTATCAACCCAAAACTTTTGTTACTGCGACCACATGCCTTCCAGCCTAAATTACAAATAACAGCGACATAAAATAGGCGGTTGTACAAATTTTTTTTGAAACTCTCATGTACCCTCTCTATATAAAGAACATACAATATTTAAAACTATACTATAGCATATGGAGATTTATAGGCTAGTAACATAAACATATTACATATTTTTGTTCTGTTTTTTTCGTGTTTTATCATTTCAGTTCTCTTTAGTTTTTTTTTTCTCTGTTTTTATCATTAAAGAAACGAAAAACACTTTATTATATAAAATTTAATGCTTTAAAGTTTGTAATTAACAAAATCGTGACACGTATTAGTTAGTCGATTAGATATTGACACATGTTAAAAAGATTTCCAATGAAATTTTACCAGATGTCAAACATATCTTCTTTTAGATTAAAACTTATATATTTGTATTTATTAGATATTTTTATTTTAAATACAAATAGAGAAAATAACAATATCAAGCACCTATTTCATTGGAATATTCTAATGTACGTGTAATTTTATTTAGTTTGAATAGACTTATGTTTACGTACCCTAATCTTTAAGGATTTTAAAATTTCACATTTTTTAAACACTTTAGTGCTCTCTCCATCTTTCACCAAACAATTTAAAATTTCAATAATCTATTTTAGAAAATTTGTTTCAGGTTTTTCATTAGAAAAAAAACGATTACTATCTTATTTGATTGGTGTGATAGAATATGACGGTCTAGTTTAGTTTTTTAAGATTAATAAGGTTTTTTCTAACTCAAATTTTTGGTTTTATTGTTTAGAGCATATATATGTTCAAAACAATAATGACTTCTTAAGTCCAAAAAATTAAGATCAATTATTTTAAAAAATTTGATACGTGTAACTTATTTTCCAAGTAGATTTAGATACGTGCCAATTTTTTTATTTATCTTAAAACGAAAAATATCATTATTTACAAAATAGCTAAAAACCAACATTTAATTAAATTTAGTTACGTGTTAGAACAACTTTTATAAAATTTAATATCATTATTTGTAAAATAATAAAAGTCAACATAATTCAAATAGTTCTAAAATTTAATTATTTAGAAATATGTAATAAAATTAAATTAAAAATCAAAAGATTATGCGAAAAGATAAAAGAATCAAACTAGACAAATTCAAAGGATATTAGTGGCATTTTAAAAAAAAATTCAAAAATGTGGTATTTCAAAAGAAGTATTTTTCAAAAATTCTCTTTTATGATTTTCAATTATGAAAATTACAAACATTTTATTCACTCTTAGTGATATTTTTTTTTTACAAAATTGAAATCGCTAACACACTATAATAATATAGTACTCATGTGTTTTAAATTTGTATAAGTTTTTTTTAATGAAAACCATATATTAATTAAAATTATAATAACTAAATTTAAATAATCTTTTCAATTTATAATTTTCAATATAGTAATATTTTCGTTCAGTGCTATGAATGTTAAAATGAGCTAGCTTTCTATACTCGACTCAACTCGTCATCATCATAGTTAGTCAGTCTTTCATGGCTCTGTTCGGCTCAACTAATTTATTATATGAGCTTATGAGAAATTCAAATCATCTAGATCGTGAGCTGAATGAGTTAGTTTGTGAATTACTAATAAATAAATATTGTAGTAAATATTAAAAAGTAAGGGTAATTAAACTAATATAAAGAGTGAACTACCTCATTTTGATATATCTACTTATAATTAAAAAAAAGTTATCTTCAAGAATTATCCTTCATATATATATTTGTTGATAAATTTAACACTAATCTACAATATAAAAATATAATATTTTAAATCTTTATAAAACTCTTTGTTCGCAAGCTAACTCATGACTCATTATGGCTAACTCGTATAACTCGCCAACTCAATTAAGCTCAATCACTTAATTTATTTATTAAATGAGCTTAAACAAGTTCGAACTCATAAAAATTCGAGTTAAATGAAGTCGGTTCATGAACTAATGGCTCATTTTGGCACCCCGCTAACCAAGTCAACTAGTAGTGATATATGAACAACTATTGAATTTCTTTTTTATTGACATACTATTTTTTTTAGTTTATTCTGTTGCGTTTTAAAATAATATTTAATTACTATATATATATAAAGATACCGATCTTGGTTTTGAAAGATAATAATGAAAATTCATTACATGTGGTGGTGCAATGCAAATTACTTAAATGGATAAAGTTGAATTAAGATAAATAACTTAGAAGTGCTCAGTTGAGATAGTAAACCGTCATACTGAGTTACAGGTCTTGGATCTCTGGCAAATTGAATCTTTGGTCGGTTTCCTATGAGGTTGATGAACATTTCGAAGTTAACGAATCTTGATGTTTATGGAAACTGGTTTTCCGATGAAATTGCTCCAAAAATTGGTAACTTGTAAAGATTAAAAGAATTGAAGTTACCTAATAACTCTCTTACATGTGAAATTTCGGTTGAAATTAAGCAATGTGGTTTGTTAAGGCATCTCGATTTTGTAGGAAATTATCGATTAACATGACAGATTCATGGGTTCTTAGGCTACATGAAGACATTAAAGATTTTATCTTTCGGTAGAAACATCTTCTCAAGTTATGTTCCTTCATCAATGGTGAATATGGAGCAATTTATCATAAACTTAGGTAAAAACAATTTGAATGAGAGTTTTCCGGTATAGTTAAATGACTTTATTCCCATTTTAAAACGGAAAAGGTATTATTTTGTAATCGATCACCATTTGAGATCACAGCTAAAAGCTTATACCGTTTGGTTTACTAATCGAATCTAATATAAGTAATATATTATAGAGTTTATGTGAGACTCATATGACCCCAAAATAACGAGTTTACTATAACTATCTTATCTGTCCAAATTTTAAATCAGAACATGTCGACAAAGAAAACAAAAATAGTTATAAAACAAAATACATAAAAAAAAAAAAATGAAAAAATAGGGTTCTATGAGTCTATCGAACTTATCCAACTTTAAGATTGAATCAACTTAATATTAAATACGTATAGTCTTCTTCTCTCTCCCAGAGACCCAGAATATCCGATCCCTCGATCCCAATTCCTCTCTCTCTCTCTTTCGTCTCTTCCATTCGAATCCGATACTTTTCGACGCCGGTGACGGAGAGCTACGACGGTGCTAACTCTCAGACCGCTGACCGCCGGTGGTAAGCAGCTTTTTGACTTTGTTCTTAATCGTTCACTTTTCTTGTTATCAATTTTACTTTCTCTTCTCTCTTATTAGTTGTTGAATCGACTGATCCGTTCTTCTCTGATGGGTTTCTCCTGATCTTATGGGTTATGTGGGAAAACTTGCCCTAGGGATTGGAGATTTTGAGTGCTTTTTTAAGGATCGGGTTTCTTAATTCGGTGTAGAGCAGTGAAATATTGTTCTTTTCGATTTGGGAAGTTTAGGGAAAGAAGAAATATTTATGATCTGGGGATGAAATTCTTTTGACTTTCGTGAAGTAGTTTCTATCTTTATCTAATTTTGCACAGTGTTATGAGATATTGAAACTTGGTTATCTTTATTGATTTTGCAACAACATGAATAAGTTTATGAAATTATGATTCATTCATAATACAATAATCTGTTGCTCTGCTGTCATTTGAATATCAATCATTTCTGCTCCTTGATGATCAGGTTCAGGTCACTCACTGTGGAACCTTCTTTTCTGTGCTGTGTAATCTCCATAACCTATGAATTTGTCTAGTTTGCAATTTTAAAATAAGTTGATTAGCATGCATTGCTCATGTTTGGAAACCTAACCCTGTAAAGGTTTTGGAATTCTTAAGTCCATTTTGGTTATTCTCTTGGATATGACACTGGTCGCGTTTTGCAGCTTTCATTAATTAGTGTAACGTCGTGAGCAATTCTCTTATGAGATTTGTTCCTTGAATCAGTTTATTCACAAGTGCACATTTTTATTCTAATGGCCTTATGATTATGAAAGGGTAATGTAATGAATCGACCATTTACTTCAACACCTCTTGGTTGACTTTCTCTTTATACCTCTCACTTGTTTCATCTCTAGTCTTTTTTGATTGGTGTGCGGATTCAAATAACTTGATTTGTTGAAAAAAGCTAATGAGACGGACTTCTCTTCTGTACTTCTAGGTATAAAGCAGAGTTCCTTGGGATCTTTTTCCAGCTTCGGAATATCTACGTTTCATGATTTTTCGTTTCAATAATGGGGTCAAAATCGTTTGGAAATCTCTTAGACCTGGCCTCTGGAGATCTTTTGGACATTCCTCAAACCCCGAGGGCTCTTCCAAGAGTGATGACTGCTCCTGGCATCATCTCTGACGTCGATGGATATGGAATTAGTGACGGTGATTCAGATGTCATTTCATTACCTTGCCGTGAGCGGAAAATCATTGTGGCCAACTTTCTTCCTTTAAATGGTAAAAGGGATTCAGAAACTGGAAAGTGGAAATTCAGCCTGGACAATGATTCTCACCTGTTACATCTAAAGGATGGTTTTCCTCCAGAGACGGAAGTCATTTATGTTGGATCACTCAAAACAGATGTTGATGTTAACGAGCAAGACTTGGTTTCCCAAGAACTTTTTGAGGAATTCAATTGCGTACCGACTTTCCTTCCACAAGATGTGCATAAAAAGTTCTACCTTGGGTTTTGTAAACAGCAATTATGGCCACTTTTCCACTACATGTTACCCATGTGCCCTGATCATGGCGAACGCTTTGATCGTGATCTATGGCAGGCATATGTTTCTGCCAACAAAATATTTGCAGATAAGGTAATGGGTGTGATTAATCTTGAGGAAGATTATATCTGGATTCATGACTATCATTTAATGGTCCTCCCGACATTTTTGAGAAGGCGATTTCACAGGGTTAAGCTTGGTTTCTTCCTCCATAGTCCATTCCCTTCTTCAGAAATTTATCGAACCTTACCTGTTCGTGAGGAACTACTAAGGGGTCTCCTAAACTGTGACTTAATTGGTTTTCACACCTTTGATTATGCACGACATTTCCTGTCATGCTGCTGTAGAATGCTTGGATTGGAATATGAATCTAAGAGAGGGCATATTGCCCTTGACTACTTGGGCCGTACAGTTTTCCTGAAGATTCTTCCTATAGGCATTCATATGGGAAGGTTGGAATCCGTTCTGAATCTTCCTTCTACAGCTGAAAAACTGAAAGAGATCCAAGAAAAGTATCGGGGTAAGAAGGTAATTCTTGGTGTTGATGACATGGATATATTCAAAGGTTTAAGTCTAAAAATCTTGGCGTTCGAACACCTCCTACAGCAATATCCTAGCATGCGAGGGAAAATAGTTCTTGTTCAGATCGTAAACCCAGCAAGAGGCTCAGGTAAAGACGTTCAAGAAGCGAAGAAAGAGACGTATTATACTGTTAAAAGAATCAATGAGCGTTATGGTTCTCCTGGTTATGAGCCTGTGGTTCTGATTGATCGTCCGGTTCCCCGGTTTGAGAAGTCTGCCTATTATGCCTTGGCAGAATGCTGCATAGTCAATGCAGTGAGGGATGGGATGAACTTAGTTCCGTATAAGTACACTGTTTGTCGGCAGGGAACTCCTAATATGGATAAATATCTGGGACTAAGTGACGATTCTCCTCGCACAAGCACACTTGTTCTGTCTGAGTTCATCGGTTGCTCGCCTTCTTTAAGTGGCGCTATTAGGGTTAATCCCTGGGATGTTGATGCGGTAGCTGATTCAATATATTCTGCTGTCAAAATGTCTGATTTTGAGAAGCAACTACGACATAAAAAACACTATCACTACATTAGTTCACATGATGTGGCGTATTGGTCCCGCAGCTTTTCGCAGGATTTGGAGAGGGCATCACGAGATCATTACAATAAACGGTGCTGGGGTGTGGGTTGGGGTTTGGGTTTTAGGCTTGTCGCTCTCTCTCCTAATTTCAGAAGGCTATCAATTGAGCAAACTGTTAGTGCTTACAGAAGATCGAGCAAGAGAGCTATATTTCTTGATTATGACGGTACTCTAGTTCCCGAGACCTCGATCGTAAAGGAGCCAAGTGCAGAAGTTATGTCTGCGTTGAAGACACTGTGTAGTGATCCTAATAACACTATATTTATTGTTAGCGGGAGAGGGAGAGTTTCGTTGAGCGAGTGGCTTGCACCGTGTGAGAATCTTGGAATAGCGGCTGAACATGGTTACTTCACAAGGTACGCCACTGTTTTTTCTTAATTCTGATAGTTTTGTGAAACTTTGGTCGGTGGGAAAAGAACTTAGAAGATAATCTTTGTAACACAGGTGGAATAAGTCTTCTGATTGGGAAACTAGCGGCTTATCTGATAACCTTGAATGGAAGAAAATTGTGGAACCTATTATGAGACTATATACAGAGACTACCGATGGATCCAATATAGAAGCGAAAGAAAGCGCTGTGGTGTGGCACCACCAAGATGCGGATCCAGACTTTGGTTCTTGTCAAGCCAAGGAGCTACTGGACCATCTAGAAACTGTTCTTGTGAATGAACCGGTTGTTGTTCACAGAGGCCACCAAATCGTTGAAGTTAAGCCTCAGGTAATATGCTTTCTTTCACTCCATTTTCTGTTGATGAGCGATAAATAACTCATAACAAAATGAACCATAGAGAAAAATCTCCAAATCTTTAATGATTTATAATGTCCTTGTTTTATTACACTGAATCAAAGCAATTTTTATAGCGTCTGGTTTATACATAGCCCTAAACTGAGATCTTTGGCGTAACAGGGAGTAAGCAAAGGTCTTGTCACCGGGAAAGTTCTTAGCAGAATGGTTGATGAAGGGAAGGCACCGGATTTTGTGTTATGCATTGGAGACGACAGGTCAGACGAGGAGATGTTTGAAAGCATAATAACAACCCTATCGCCTCAGTCATCGTCAGTTTCTACAGAGATATTCGCGTGTACGGTGGGAAGAAAACCGAGCAAAGCCAAGTACTTCCTTGATGAAGTAAGCGACGTAGTGAAGTTGCTTCAAGGACTTGCCAACACTTCGAGCCCAAAGCCTAGGTTCCCTTCTCACCTCAGAGTCTCCTTCGAAAGCGTGGTTTGAGAAATCAGAGATCAACAAGGTTTACCAAGTTACTTAGGAGAGAAAACGTGAATGTAAATCATGAAAAGAAACATGATCTGTACATAGAAAACACGGAAAAAAAGAAAGGAGAGAACTTGATGTTGCAATTTGAGCCTGTGAATTGAAGCTTTAGTCAGGTTTTGTACATGTGCATAATAATTTGCGACTTATGAGCAAGACTGCTCTTTCCTAGTGTATTTGTGTGTATATTGTCTTGTATACGGTTTACGTTTTTTCCTTTTTAAAATTTCTCCTTATGAATCTATTTTGGCTGTGTTTCCATTTATTAAACACGTTCGAAAAATAGATATGCTTCCTTCTTGTATTGAAGAAATTCAAAAGTATTGGTAGTGGAATCTGTTATGAAGACAGCTATTCCGGTCTATGCCAAAGTCGGGTGGTTAGATCTTTCACACGAGCACTCAGGAGCAAAAGACATTACCTTTCACATTCATACTAGGGGATTGAAAAGGAGAAAACTTGGCAGATTTTCATAACTAGTTTAGATAAAACAATTTGTCGAATAATATTGAGATTGGTTTTATTGGTTTTATCAAAAGAACCAAGAAAACAATGGAAGCAGAACATTCATCAAATAATATAGATAGGTTTTATCAAACGAACCAAGAAAACAATGTATTTGAGGTTTGAAGTGATTTGTCCGAAGACATACATAATTGAGTTTTCGCTTTTCACCTTCAACTAAAGCTTGGGACATGCCTAGCACTAGCTTCTCTTGTCTGCAAAACTTGATCCTTCTCGGAAGAAACAGCTTCTTAATACACATCTTCAACTATTGGCAATAAACAAGAGAAACAATCATTTCTAAGTTTCAACTATATATGATCGTTGTAAAGAGAGTAAAAAGATGATTGATGTTGATCCAAACAGGTCGACAATGAATTTGTAATAGGTCAGAGGTCGGAGAATCTCGTGTATAGAAAGTTGAGTCGAAGAGATGTAGGTACAAATAGATCGCTAAAGATAGTCCGGACAAATCCCGTGCTATCAGTTTGTTAGCTGAGAGATCGCGGTAGATCGGACAGACCCCGAACTACCAGGTTTTGAGTATAAAGAGTAGAGTTTTTAGAGAGTTCGCGAGTGACGGTGCTTGTACTTCTTTTGGAATGAATGAATGTGGTGTTACATCACCCTTTGACCTCTATTTATAGTGAAGGGCGGCGGGTTTAACTTGAGTTCAGCTGACCATGGTTGATCTGATATACCCCTGTTTTGATCAAGCTTAGTTCGGATATACCTTAGGTGTGATCAGATCGCGGTTAATGGTTGGAGTGGGCCTCTGGCAGCCCGCTGGGCTTTTTCCGAACTCGCTGGGCCTCTGCTTCCTTTGGTGATCTGCGACTTGCGGTCTGCTCAGAATGTTGGGCCGCAGGTCTGGGCCCAACAGTAGCCCCCCCCGGTCAACGAAACGTGGCGATCTGAGTTTTGTTGATTTCAGGTCGTTCGATCTAATTCTGAGAAGTCGCGAGATCGCCACGTGTCGAAATTTCACTGGCTCTTGCTGCAGTTTCATCTTCTTCGAGGCGTGACCCTTCTTACTCCGTTCTGGACCTATAAAAACGGGACTTTACTTATGTTTTCCTCTTCACTTCGCTTCGACTGCTTCTCTCTCTAAGGTACTGTTCTTTTTTCTTACTCTCTCTAGTTTCCTCCTGTTTGTGTTTTCTTTGATTTCTCCGATCTGTTCTCCGTCGTGGTCTTCATCATAACCATTGATAAAACGTCGTATCGATCTAGACTTCTGTCAAATCTGTTCCCGCTGCAATCATGGTCTCTTCAGCCACCGACTCCCAGAATGACCAACTCTCCGACCTCGGCAGAACTGATTCGTCCACCGCCGAGAGTCCTGACGTTTCGACTCACGAGGGGACTTCATCGGACGCCGATGAGAGGGTGGCAAGCGGCAATTCTTTGGTCGAATACGACGCTGGATCCAGTTCTGTTGGCAATCCGGAGGTCGGAACTTCGCAGCCCGCAGCTGCCAAGCCCCGTCGGGCTAAGCGTCGGCCTGTGATTAGGGGTCAGCCCGCAGCTCGGCGAGTTTACTCGAATCCTGACTCCTTCGGTCTCACGTCTATCGACAGACTTGCGTTGGAGCCTTTGGGGCCGGGCTTAGGTCCCGGCATCGAGCTGAAGAGAAAGGACGATTTCGATTCGGAGGTCGATCTGTCCATGCTTACGAACATCTGGTCCATCCGTGATCTTCCAAGGGAGGTCGAATTTCGTGTCCCCCAGAGCGGCGAACGTCCTTGGTCACCCCCGGATGGATACATGTGTCTCTATGTATCCTTCTTCGAGGAGAGCAAGCTGTTTTTCCCAATTCCGCGGCTGCGAATCGAGTACTGCGCTCACCGCGGCCTGGCCATTTCTCAGCTGACCCATGGGTCTATTAGGAACTTTATGGCGTACCTGGTTTTGGCTGCAGAGCAAGGATTGATTTGCGACTGCGACACCTTTGAGGGGCTAACTGCGTTGAAGCGGAGGGGCTCTTCAGGCCGCTATTATGTTTCTGCCAAACCCAAGTATAATCGGTTAATCACGGGCTCTGACGCCGATAAGAGCGCGGACTGGGAGTGTTTTTATTTTCTTGTGAAAATAAACGCTGCGTCTGTAGAAAAATCCCAAGTGGCCTATTCGTGCAAGCTGGAATGTTAACATAAGTACGTTTTTGCCGAAGTGTTTTCCTTTTCTTCGTTCGGGCTGACGTCTAATTTTTTTTTCTTTGTTTGCAGACAGACCGCCGCCAAGGATACTCTACCCCGAGCAGTCCGGTGAAAAATCTCTCGTCGGATTTATCGAGAAGTTTGGCCTCCAGATCTGGCCTGAATTCGTCGAACAAAGGATCCAAAGGTGCATCGGAAGGATCTTAACCGGTTAGTGGCCGCCCCGTTCTCTCGATCTCGGATTTGTCAACTCTTTTTGATGACGCCTTCGTCCCTTTTGTAGGCTGTTTCGATCTCGAACTCGAACCTCTCCGTCCTTTCACACATCCTCCGGTCGTTCCAAAGGCGAAAACTCTTAAACGAACTGCGAAGCAAATGGGTAAGAAGACAAAGGGGACGTGGAGGAGAGTAGATTACAATGAGGCCGCGTTGGACGAAGCGATCAATGCTTCTAAAGAGAAGCAAGCTGCTCCAGCCGGGCAGACCGCCAAGCCGAAGCAGACCGTCCCGGCTGGAAAGGTCGCTCCGTCTGAGAAGCCCGCCACAGCTAAAAAGGTTGGGCAGACTTTGGCCAAGGTTGGCACAAAGAAGACAAACGTGGCCTCTACGCTTAGAGGAACCGGGCCGCCTGGAAAGGGGATCCCTGCTGGATGGCAGTCCGGAGCTCCGTCTTCCAAGCGAGCTGAGGCCCGCTAGCGGAAAAGAAATCCGGTAAGTCCGTTGCCGCTGTAGCCGAAGGGTCCGCAACAAAGACTCCTAAGGACAAGAGACCGCTGGAGGATGCTCCAGAGAGGCGGAATAAAAAGGCTCGGACTGATAACCGGGAGAGTTCCTCTGCTATCCCCGAAGCTATCTCGGCTGCCGCCTCTCCCTCTGCAGACTCCAGAGACTACACGCTTGAGTTGGACTTCAGGGCGCCTGAGCATATGATAAACAATACCAGGGCGTGCGCCGATCTGTGGTCCCGATTCCCTTGCAACGAAGTCTACGAATTTCCTAACCCGGAGGAGCTGGAGGAATTCGAAGCATATCGCAAGGTCTGCGGGGCTTCGGTGGAGGTGAGCTCTTGCTTGTATATTATTCTTGCTTTTCCTTGGGGTTTTTTCTTTTCGTTTGTTAATCCTTTGCGCTCTGGTTGCCTCCTTCGTAGTTCGTGACCTATATGAACTCGATGGTCCTTTCGTACGAACGCAAGCTCTTCAAAGTCTCGAAGCAGCTCGTGGAATACGAATCGCAGCTCAAGGAGCAAGAGTCGATGCAGGGAGAGTTCGAGTCGATGAAGAAAGAACTCGAGTCAGCGAAGGCGGAAGCAGAGAAGGTTCCCGTTCTGAAGTCCAGAATCAAGAATTTTGGCAAAATGATGGCGGATTCGGATAAGGTCATTGAGGATCTTAGGTCGCAGAAGAAAAATGTCGCGGACCAGCTAGAACTGGTGACTACTCTTAGGCCGAAGTTGACCGTCTCGGTCGTCAGTTGTTAGGAGCACTGTGGAAGATTGCAACAAGAGGCTTACGGGAATAAAGAGGTCGATCGCAGACTCTGCGGAGGTCGCCCGGCTCTCAGAACTGATGAGTAAGTCGTGGGCTATTAAGAGCTATTTGGTCAAGATGGGGGAAGAGGATGGTATTACCATTCCCGAAGAGAGGCTGAAGGTCTTTGATGACAACTTCGAGAAGTTCAAGGGCCAGCTCGAGGTCTTGGAAGTAGAGGAGGTCGAGGAGGAGGACTTCGTGATGCCGCTTCCTCCGTGGCTGTCCGCTGCACCTCCGCAGGTCGCTAATCCCTCGGTTCAGGTCGAGGTCACTCCGTTAGCTGGTAATGAGACCGAAACGGCGCTTGTCGTTCAGAACCCAAGTCTCGAAAACCCTGAGGCTCCAGCCGTCGACCAGACCACAGGTGAAGAGCTGGCCGACCTCAACGGCGTTCCGGTTATTCAGGATCCTTCGGTGCGGATCGGCAAATAACCCTCCTTATGTTATTCTTTTTTTTTTTTTTGCTTCCAGGCCGCCTGTGGCCTTTGTATTTTTGTTTGTAAAGACTCGAATCTTTTTTCTTCTTTTGCCCGCGGGGGCGTTTTAATGCATTTCAGTTCGTCTTGTCTCTTCCTATCCTTGCGCATTTATTGTTTCTTCTTTTTTTTGTTTGGGCTTGTGTGCTACCCTGAGGTCGGCTTTAAGATAATGCCTTGCACGTAGCTAAGTATGCGAGGCGGACTCGTCTTATAGTACTTAGGCGTTTTTAGGACGGGTTGCAGGACTGGCCCGGCTTACGGTGTTTGTCCGATGCATGACTAAGTAAGCGACGCGGACTCGGCTTATTGTGCTTAGACGCTTCGAGACTAGTTGCGGGACTGGCCCGGCTTACAGGTCGCTTAGAGGGAAGTTGTTTATGTTCCCGTTCTAGCGACGTGGTTGATCAGACCACTTTAGTTCACGGGGAACGTAATTTGGTCGGGTACTTGGCCAAAGCCCCGACGTGATATAAGCTCGGAGTTTTTAATAGACGTACATTTAAGTAAACTGAATATATATATTTCTGATTAATAGCTGTGTCTTTTGACGGGCTGCCTACGTACCCATTATAATAGGGATCAAGCCATTCGTAGTTCAAATACATAAGTAATGATAGTGAGCTCGTAGAGCATTTTTTTTTTTTTTTTTGGTTTATAGACCGTAGTCTGCTGCGAGCTGCGGTCCGGTTCGGTAGTCGGGCTGATTACTGATGAAGGAGGATTTCCTCAGTCTTCCTGTATGTTGAACACATTGGTGTTGTACTAGTATCGCTTTAGGCTCATCGAGTTCCAAGATCGGGGAATCATCTCTCCATTCAACGTCATAAGCCGGTATACTCCATGTCGGATGATTTCGGTTACTTGGTATGGTCCTTCCCAGTTCGCGCCGAGTTTGCCAGCCTTGTATTATGCGGTGTTTTCGTAGACCTTTCGAAGGACGAGGTCGCCGACGGCGAAACTGCGGTTGCGGACACGCTTGTTGTAGTATCTTATAGCGAGATGCTGATAGTTTTGGATCCAGACGAGGGCCTCGCCGCGAGCTTCTTCGATATGATCGTGGTTGTCGACGAGTATATCGTCATTTAGGTTGGGGTTCTTAGTCATCATTATGCGTCGCAGGCTGTTGATGTTGACTTCTGCGGGCGCCATGGCTTCCAGACCGCAAGCGAGCGAGAACGGAGTTCGGCTCGTAGACTGACAAGGGGTGGTTCGGAATGACCAAAGAACTCCGTCGAGTTCGTCTGCCCAAAGGCCCTTCTTATCCTCGAGTCGCTTCTTGAGTCCGTCAACGATTATCTTGTTTGACGCTTCGGCCTGACCATTGCCTTGAGGGTATCTCGGTGTGGATTTGCTTAGGCGTATCTTCCATTTCGCGCAAAAGTCTTCGAAGGTCACAGAAATAAACTGCGAGCAGTTGTCAGTGATGATTTCGTATGGGAGCCCGTGACGGCAGATGATGTATTTCAAGACAAAGTTTTGAACGTCGTCAGCTCGTATCATGGCGTAAGCTTCAGCCTCAACCCACTTGGTGAAGTAGTCCGTGACAATGATGATATACCTCTTTTGCCGAGACTTCGGAAAGGGGCCTATGATGTCCATTGCCCATCGCATGAAGGGATAGGGCGCAGTCGCTGTGGAAAGTGGCTCAGTTGGCGAATGGATCATCGGACCGTGACGTTGGCACTGTTCGCAGCAGCGGGCATGTTCGGCGCAGTCTCTAAGCATAGTTGGCCAGTAAAAACCGAGGCGCTTGATTTTGACCGCAAGAGCTCGACCTCCGGAGTAGCTTCCGCCGGCTCCTTCGTGGTTTTCGGCCATTACGCGATATACTTCATCGCCAGCCAGACATTGTAGGAGTGCTTCGGCAGCATTTCATCTGTATAGTTCGCCGTTGAGGACGGTATAGTACGCGCTGCGGGTCTTAAGACGTCTGGCGGCTTACTTGTCGCCCGGGAGTTCGCCGGACGTAATGTACTTGATTATCTCTTGGTGCCAGTCTGTTGCCGCGGGCGAGTCGCTCTGTTGTGGGGCGGATGTCACAAACTCGAGCTGGTCGTCGGACTCAGTCATAATGCTGCAAACACCCTTTGGAAGAAAGCTGCTTGGTTTTGGGATGGATTCGATGGGGATTACTCGTCGGAAGTCGGAGTCCGAACTAGAACCAAGAGAAGCGAGGGCGTCGGCCTGAGCGTTTTCTGCTCGTGGGAACTTCGTAACTTTGAACGTGTCAAAATCTGTGGTTAGTTCGCGCGCGAGCTTTAGGTAGGCTTCCATCCTTTCATATTTGGTGTCGTATTTACCGTTGAACTGATTGGCGAAGAGCTGGGAATCACAGTATGCATAGACCTTTGTTGCGCCGACTTCCCTTGCCAATCGCAGCCCGGCGAGGAGGGCTTCGTACTCGGCTTCGTTGTTGGAGGCTTTGAATTCCAGACGAAAGAACTGTTAGAGTACTTCTCCAGTTGGGGACTCGAGTCGGATTCCGATTCCGGCGCCATGTCTGGAGGATGACCCGTCGACGTGAAGGACCCATTCTTGGGGTAGGTCGGCTTCTGGGGGGATTGGTGGGAGCTTGACGATGAAATCTGCGAGGACCTGGGACTTGGCGCTTGTTCGATTCCGAAACTCGATGTCGTACTCACTTAGCTCAACGGCCCACTTGGCCATCCGGCCCGACACACTCGGGCTGTGGAGGATAGTCCGCATCGGCTGGGTCGACATGATCACTATGGAATGAGATTGAAAATATGGTCGTAGTTTGCGGGCTGCGACTATGCGGCAAGAGCGAGTTTCTCGAGTAGGGCGTAACGCGACTCTGCCCCATCCAGGGACTTACTTATGTAGAAAACGGGCTTTTGGTCGCCACGATCTTCTCGGACAAGTACTCCACTGACCACTGCATTCGTGACCGCAATGTAAAGGAACAATGGTTCGCCGGTCTCTGGTTTCGCAAGTACTGACAGAGTTGACAAGTAAGCTTTCAGTTCGCTGAACGCTGTCTCACACTGATCGTCCCAGAGAAAGTTGTCCTTATGAACTCTGAGCGCCTTGTAGAATGGAAGATTGCGGTCTGTAGACCGAGAGATAAATCGATTGAGGGCGGCAATGGGGCCCGTGAGTGTTTGGACTTCTCACTGGTTCTTTGGAGAGGGCATGTTGATGATCGCTGCGATCTGTTTTGGATTTGCCTCGATCCCGCGCTGAGTAACAATGTAACCGAGAAATTCTCCCGATGTTACTCCAAAAGTGCACTTGGCCAGGTTGAGCTTCATGCCGAATTTGTTGAGTACTTCGAAACAAGCGCGCAAATGCGTGATATGATCGCTGGCCTTTTGAGACTTAACCAGCATATCGTCTATGTAGACTTCCATTGAGTCGCCGAGCTGACTAGCGAACATCTTGTTGACTAGTCTTTGGTAGGTCGCCCCGGTATTCTTTAAGCCGAAGGACATGACGCGGTAGTAGTACGTTCCGCGATCTGTGATGAAATCGGTCTTTTCTTGGTCGTCTGGATGCATCATGATTTGGTTATAGCTAGAGAACGCATCCATAAAGTAAAGGAGTTCAGTGCCTGCCGTGGCTTCGACGATCTGATCGATACGGAGAAGAGGAAAGCTATCTTTTGGGCAAGCTTTGTTGAGGTCTGTGAAGTCGATGCACACCCGCCATTTTCCATTCTTTTTCTTAACCACGACTGGATTTGCCAGCCATTCGGGGTAATGGACCTCTGTGATCGAGCCTGCTTCGAGGAGCTTTGTGACCTCATCATTTACAGCCTGAGATCGCTCTGGTCCGAGCTTTCGTCTCTTTTGCTTGATCGGTTTGTACGTTGGATCGATATTTAGCTCATTCGTTGTGATCTTTGGATCAATCCCTTTCATATCGTGGATCGTCCAGGCAAACGTAGAGATGTTGGCGGACAGAAATCGGATCAGCTCGCTGCGGAGAGGCTCCTTGAGTTCGGCGCCAATGTTGACTTGGCGCTCAGGATATTGCGGATCAAGAGTAATGGAGACCGTAGCCTCCTGTTGTGGCGACGCACTTGGAGCCGCGGTAGATCGTCTTATGTTGCAGGTGACGCGTCTTAGTTTGTGCTTCGTTATGAAGCACGACCTGGCTACCTTTTGTGATCCTCGGATTGTGAAAACTCCATAAGCGGTCGGAAATTTGACGCATTGGTGGTAGGGTGACGGCACAGCCCGGAGCGAAGAAAGCCATGGTGTTCCAACGATGGCGTTGTAGACTGTTGGTTTATCTATCACGACAAACTTGGCGATTTTGGTGATGCCACCAGCATAGATTGTCATCCTAATTGTTCCAATTGTCATTGACGTTACGCCGTCGAAACCGGTTAGCGGTTTGACGCTTGGCTTAATCTTGTCGTCACTGATGTCCATATTCCGTAAAGTTTCCAGGAAGATGTGGTTAACCGAGCTCCCTGTATCGACCAGCACGCGGGTGACATCGCAGTCTTCGATGCTCAGCTCGATGACCAATGGGTCGTTATGTGGCATTGCCACGTTCTTGGTATCTGCCTCAGAGAAGATAATTGGCATGTCGACTGCGGCCTGAGCACTGCTCTCTATTTGTTGAGAGACCGCCTTCTCGTGCTTCCTGAGAGAACGGACCTTGTTTGAGGCTGCTTTGAAACCTCCCATGATCATGAAGATCTTCCTTTTGGAAGCAGGCCGGTGTGGCTCAGGTCCCCTATCGTCTGCAGGTCGCTTTGGGGGAGATGGAAGGATGATTTGATCGTCAGATTTCTGTTCGTTCTCGGCCTGCCGTTTCGAGGGCAGGTCGATGTGGAATAGGTTTGAATTCGGTTTTTTTGTTAAAACCGAAAGCGAACCAGAAGAAATTCGGTCTATTATGGACTTCTAAAATGTGATACTTTATCGAACTGAAACCGAAGGCAACCGAACCGAGACCGACCCATTACTAATTCGGTTTTATATGGACTCACTTTAGCCATAACCGAAAAACCGAACAACCGACTCGAAACCGAACCGACCAACCGAATGCCCACCCCTGAATTACGATTAGGAAAACAAATAATTCAATGCATGTAATTAGGAGAAAGTAAATCAATATGGGAAGAAACAAAAAAAAAAAAACTAAACTTTGTCCATGGAGTAATAACCATTCCTTATCCGAATCTTTTATTAAAAAAAAAACATGCAATAAAAAAAGGGAAATTAGTATGTATAGCAAAAAAAAAATTATAATTCGTTCAGTAGCCAAATTTACGATGCACTAATATAAATATATATTCTTGACCATTTTGCCCTTATGATAATGTGTTCTATTTTGTTTACTTCTACATAGAATAATACATAATGAATTCTATAATTTATTTTTTATTTTTAAGAATTTATAATTTTTGGGTTTGGGTTAACTATTTTCGTTTTAGGGTTTAATTTTAAGGTCTAGGGGTTAGGGTTTAGTATACAACAAATCCTCATTTCTCACTTTTATGTTATTTTTTTTCTTTTATTTCCATATTATTTTGTTTATAGTGTATAATTTTAAAAAATATATAATTTTAAATTTTGAATTTGGGTTAACTATTTTAGTTTTAGGGTTTAGTTTTAAATTTTAGGGTTCAGTATACAACTGTAATATTATTTGCACTAAATTCTATGTTATGTACTATAGAATGAAAAACACAAGTGTGTTCTATGTGTACAAGTGGTTTCGTATGAAGGCTAAAATCGTCATTTGCCTTAGGTTAGTTGTTAGTTTCTTTATTATATGGCTTAGTAGTGCAAAACCAAGCGTTGCGCGGAACAAATTTTTTAGATGATTTTATAAAACTATATAATATTATATATATATATATATATATTAATATTGATATAGTTAAATGATGTTTAAGATTTACGTTCATAATTTCTATATATAGAAATTAAAACATCATTTTTAAATGTTTGATTTTAAAGTGAACCATACGATGATATATATAAATATTTTCGTTTGAATACTATATTTTTAAATTTGCTCTAGAATTCAACGTATTCTTTTGGAATCTTTTCGTTATAGTCCGTATCCACTATTGTAAATAAAAAAATGTTGAATCCACACGTGACCGGAAAGATAAAAGTTATAAAGTGAAATACGCAATAATTTATAGATAAACACATGTAAAAAATTAGTGAAATTTAAATGTTTTTGAATTTGATTGATCACATATTTGGTTTACAGAATTTGATTATCTAAATTTATATAGCTTTTACAATTTTTTAACAAAATGTTAGTTTTTCATATAAATTTATTTTTTATTCATGTCTTTATGAGTATTTGCATAAAATACACTATATAAAAACCAAGATCGTAGGTGACATAAAAACAATTTTTAGGTTTTTCAGAACTATTTTTATCTTACAAATAAATGAAGTTCGTAACATTTTTTTAAAAAGTGTGTTTTCTAATATTAGTTTTATAGAGAAAAATTTAGTACAAAATTGTCAATGGTGTGTCAAGATTAGTTAAGCTTGGCCTTAATAGCTAAACATACATAATTGTTGTATCAATTATTGATATTTAATACCATACGTTACAAAATGTTCATATATAAGGTTTCCTTTCCCTCTAGATGTTTTCTTACATTTTAAAAAGTGTATTTATTGGATTGTTTTTTTTTTTTATTACAGAGTTAGTTTGATCTTACAATACAATAAAAGTAGAGATTTAAAAGTAAAAAATAATTTCAAACTATTTTATGTGAATTATTTTAAAGTATATAAATTTTTTTTCGTGTTATCAAAATATTGATATACCAAATATGAAAGAAAATTATATAATGACATTACGGCATGTCGCTAATACAAAAAAAAATATTGGAACATTTTATATACTTTTTTAGTTAGTCTATTTTAGAATAATTTAATTTTAATATAGGATATGCTCTTAATATACTTGATCACAAAAAAAGAAAAAATAACAAAAAAAAGTTTATAATATATATATTTTTAATATGATAATTATTCAAAAGTTCTAATTAAAGAAAATTTTAAAAAATTTGAAAATTTTTTTTACATATTTTTTATTAATTTGTGAAGATAATTTGATGTTAAGTAAATATTAATTTGATGTTAATTAATATACTGATATCACATTTTTATTTTAAAGAATCAATGCAAAAATTATAAAATCTAGAGGGATACATGTCATAATTAAGTAAAACTAAGGTAATAAAAATGAAAAATTTTAACACCAAAAATGACACGTGGGCTGCCTTTCAAAGTTTCACTTAGAGAAAACCTTAAAATATTATATTAGATATTTCAAAAGTTTGCTATTTGGCTAATTGACCCATAAAAAACCTTGCAATAAAAAAAACATGCAATAAACTTTGTCCGATCGCGTAATATCCACGCGATCTCCCTCTATATTAACTGCATGGTCCGCATTCATCACCATGCACCATCATCATAATCATCATGAATGAGCAGAGTCGGCCCTGAAATTTTAGGGGCGTAAGGAAAAAAAAAAAATTGGGGTTTTGTAGACAAATTTTTAAAAACAACACTACATGTTAATATTTTAAAATTTTGGGAGCTTATTATTACAAAAATGTTAATCTAGAGATCTTTTTAATATTAATTATCTTAGAAATTTTGGAGACCAAGGCCGATGTTTCATTTGGCTGGGCCTAGGCCCTGTCAATAAGTCTACAATACAAGCCCGTGAACGAGAAAGACTCGATGGCTAAGCACAAGACCAACGGTCGTAATGATAATCCTTACGTTCATATCACTACTCCCACCTCGGCTTATGATAAGAGTAAGTATACATATATATTATGTAATTAGTCAATGAATATTGTGCTTTTCTTAGTTAAGCATCTTTAACTAAAGAAAAGAAACCATTAGAAAATAAATATTGATACTTGTTATGATATAGGATCGAAGGATAAGGTTCTTGAGATGTTGGAACGTTGCGGGAAGAAAGTTAGAACGGGAAACAAACGAATAGTGCGTATCAAAGAGGTGATGCTGAAGGAAGGCACTTTGTGATTGTCGATGATTTGGTTCAGTCGGGTGGCACACTAACCGAATGACAGGTTCTGTACTTAATTAGATTCAACTCTCAAAACGTATAACTCTATTCTTACTATTTTATAACTCACCACCAATTCTTGTTCTCTTCAGAAAGTCTTAGTTGCACATGGAGTAGCGAAAATAAGCGCATATGTGACACACAGCATATTCCCCAAGAGTTCATGGAAACGTTTCAAGCTTGACACCAAAGGTTACAACCATTATACAAATGTTATGACTCGGGTTTTCTTTTTCTTTATGACATAGTTACAATCTTGAATATGTCTATATGCAGGTGATCTCGCGGAAAGTCTGAGCTATTTCTGGATTACAGACTCATGTGGATTGACTGTGAAAGAGGTGATGAATAAACCACCTTTTGAAGTTCTTAGCCTTCCTGGTTCCATAGCTTATGCTCTTCAAGTTTAAGCTTTCGTGATTCGAATAGAAAACCAGTCGCAAGTAATTTTTGGGGTTTGTGACATTCTGATTTATAACCTTTTGGTGTATAGTCTCGATCGAAGCATTTGCGATTTGAGAGGTTGTTTGTTATTTAGTAAAATCCAGTTTTGTAATATGTTTCATTTTCATGAATTTGATAGACATAAAAATTCTTTGAAAGTAAGAAGAAAGAAGAACATATTTGAATTTATTCTGGAGAAATTGAAAGGTATGAATTTAAACTAGATCTGAAGTTTTTTTGGGGTTTAATTTTGTTGAAGGAACTAAAAGAAAGAAGAATAATAGATTTGATTTTTTTTTTCTGGAGAAATTTGAAGATATGAATTTGTGTTTGTTTTCATTTTTGTAATTTCTCTATGGACATGGAAGTTTTTTTTCTAGGTTTCTCTTCCATGAAGTTTACACTTTTTTCCTTTTTCCTTTTTTTTCACAGATCTAGTTTTCACGTGTCATTATAAACTTTTTAAACAGTTTATAAGAGTTATGTATCTGTCTTTAAAAACTGAACAGTTGAAATAATAATTTATAAGATTTTTAAAAGGTTTATAAGATTTTTAAAAAGGTTTAAAATATTATTAAAAAGGTTTATAATGGTTTCTAGAAGGTTTATAAGGTTTCTAAAAAGTTCCATATGACAGTTTAAAAACCTTATAAACTGTTTAAAACCTTATAAACTATTTAAAAAGATTATAACTTTCTTAAAACTTTTACAATGTAAATGAAAACCCTAAACCCCCAAAAACTTTACCCTAAATGCATAATAGTTAACCCAACCTCAAAATTTATAGTCTCTTGTATCTTTTATTAAAAACGTTTTTGATTCTTCTTCTCTTTTTGCGTTTGCATATGAGTTTCTCTGAGAATATTATTCTTTTTCTTGTTCATATATCCATCAGATCTAATCTCAGATCGAATACAATGAGAATCAACATTCATATCCAATTTCACGACTGTGAGATCTGGTTGACAGAGAAGAAACGACGAGATCCAATTTCACGACGACCAGATTTGATTTAGAAAGAGAAAAGCAATGGTGAGATCTGGTTTAGAGAGAAAAAATAATAAAAAGTTCTCAGAGAGAGAGAGTAGAAGAAAACACGTTTCTGGTTCAACGAGAATTTTTTTTTTGGCAGTTTGTAATAAGGGTAATTTGGGGATATGTAAGAAAAAAAAGATGGTACGCTTGCAAAAGTTTTAAGAAGTTGACATTTTTGTAAAGTAGAATTGGGGGTGTGTCATTTTTCAAAATTTCTCCTTGGATTTAGCATCCATAAGAGCTCCGCTCTTCTAAAAAAAGAGAATTTTCCTTCTTCTTGAGCCTGAAAACAACTATTTATGTGATTTTAAGGAATTTATTATATAATTCTCTAGGGGGTGTATTCAATCTGATATTTTAAGGGATTTCAATTTTAATGAGATTTTAGATGATTTAGGGGTGTAGATTCATTGATAGATTTGTGTAGATTTTGTGGAATTTAGAAATCTTAGAGATTTTAGAAATTTGTAGGATTGTTATTAATTCTTACAAAATATTCCTATGGATTTCTATGGATTTGTTATTGATTTGTATTAAATTTTTCTCTAAATAAGGTAATATATATTTTCATATTTTAATATAAAATTATCAAGTAATATATTTTCCAATATTCTAGAATTCATTTTAGGCATGTGTGAGTTTTTTAAATAAGACGTGAGCAAGCCAACCATTGCCGTCATCCCTCTTCAACTATTGTTCTAACAACACCATAGGTAGTCACTTTCTTTTTGCTTGTTTGTTAGTTTTCTATATTGTTATGTTTTTATGTTTAGTCTTCGTTAGATTCTTTGTACTATATTTCTTGTGTTCTGTTTCATCTTTTCGACCAATTGTAGAACTTTGATTTTTGTGTTCATATTACAGTCAAAATCGCTGTCATGTTTTTATACTAACTGGTAACTACAATTGGTTTTTGAATAAGATTATAATGGGTGATGATGCTCAACAAAATAAAGAAAAGATGAAAAATAATATGTAGAATCCAGCGGAGACTAAAGTCTTGATAGAACTACCTCACGTATGATTGTGAGTGTGTGTGTTTTGTTTTATATGGATTTGAAGAATTTTATGGATATCCATGATATTTGGAAAGTTGAGTTCTATGAGTAAAAATGTGTAGAATCTATGTTCCAATAACATGAGATTTTAATAGAATTAGAAAATTAATGGTAACTAGATTTTTTCAATAACAATGGATTTTATTTAGAATTTGAGAATTCATAAACCAATAACAAATGATTTCATTATGAATGTCATAATCTATAACCCAATAACAATGGATTTTTAAAATTCTAAAAATATTTAAGAATCCATCTACCAATAACCCCTCTTTAGTGATTTTGTGTGAATTCTCTACAATTCCACCTAAAACCATGAAAAAAGACTAACATGACTGAAAGTAGCTCGGGCAAGCCCGGCTGTCTCGCTTCTACTTTTTGCCGATGATAGTCTATTGTTTTGGAAGACAACCCGGGAAGAATGGCATACACTCCAGGGTATACTAAATATGTATGAACAGGCCTCCGGCCAACATATTATCTTTTCAAAATCCTCAATACAATTCATATATTTGGTGGATGAGGCGGTTCAGAAGGAAATCCATGATCTCCCGGGTATTACAACGGTAGAGGGAATGAGAACCTATTTAGGTATTTCTGAAAGCTTGGGAGGCGCAAAAACACGGGTATTTGCGTTCGTACGGGAAAGATTGCATGATAGAATAAACGGATGGATTTCAAAGTTTCTTTCAAATGGGCGCAAAGAGGTGCTCATCAAATTGGTAGCTGCAGCCCTGCCGATATATGTCATGTCTAGCTTTAGGCTACCTAAGGCCATCACCACAAAATTAACTAGTGCGGTATCACAATATTGGTGGAGCTCAACTAGAAGTCAACGTGGAAAGCATTAGGTTGCATGGAAAAAGCTATGCAGAGATAAACAGAACGGAGGTATTATGTTTAGGACAATTGATGCGTTCAATACAGCGCTATTAGTAAAACAACTTTGGCGACTTATGGAGAATCCATAATCTCTTTTTGCTAAAGTTTTCAAGGGATGGTATTACCGAAAGTCCAATCCGATGGATTATAGAACTTCACACTCTCCATCTTCTGGTTGGAAGAGTATCATCTCGGCTAGACCTTTGGTTAGAAAAGGACTAATCAAACGAGTTGGGTCAGGATTCTCCATATCTGTATAGAAAGATCCTTGGCTACCAGCTCAACCGCCATAGGCAGTGAAACAACCCAACCTGTTTTTTTTTTCTTTGCGTTGGACTCGAATTAACATTCCCATAAATGCTAACTCTCAATAGCCCAAGCAACCAGTTAATCAAACAGCGGAAAACAAGACAAATAACCAAGTAAACCATTCAATAACTCCATCCATAAACAATAATCAAAAACCAATATCAAATCTATGACACAATTCAATATCTAGACCAGTTCAATCTCAATTCCAGAATCACTAACATCCTAGCAATTCTAACAACATAAGTCACGCAACCGAGACACTAGATCATCTTCTCTTCCTTGCCCGATTCCAAGATCACACTTTCTCTTTACCTGCAACACATAGCAAAAAGAGTTGCGTGAGTATTATCACAAATACTCAGCGAAGTGGTCATCCTGTCAACAGGTTATTTAAGTATAGACATAACGAAAGACAAATACCAGGATGAGCACACAAGCAAGCAATAAGAACAACTAATCACGAACCCATACAGGAACTCTGCGTCGAGCGACGCAACCTCTAGGCGTCGGTCGACGCACAGCGTCTACGTCGAACGTCGAGCGACGTAACCTCTAGGCATCGGTCAACGCGAAGCGTCTTCGTCGAGCGACGCACAACCCTGGCGTCGATCGACGCGCCCTCCACAGAAACGAACCTATCCTCTCGTGGCTCGAATCCGTCGTAATTTATCGGGTCACCTGCACGATCCCAGTCACAGAACACACGAAAACAGTAATCAAACGCATTCCATCTATCTCTATGCCCACACAATCCAATCCGCCTTAAATAGCCCAGCCGTTTACCCTCTCAAAGTTTCAATTCGAAACTGTCCCTCTCACACAATCACCTAAATCCTCTCTCAACCCTTTTCTCTCTGATTTCTGATCAAAAAACGGCCAAAACACTGTTTCTGCCTTTTATATCGAAACCTAGGGTTCCGCTAAACCATCGCGCAAACCGTGCGACCGAACCCAACTTCCCGGTCTGATTAAAGATTTGCGTCGCTCGACGCACCTCCCCTGCGTCGCTCGACGCACCACCAAAAATACACATTTTGGTTCACGGGCGTTACGATTCTCCCCCACTAACAAGGATTCGTCCTCGAATCACAAGTCATCAACCACCCGGATCCGTGCTAAGGTCACCACTTATGCTCAGAAACCCGACCCAAACTTTCCAGGAGATAAACCACAATGTATCGCTGTAGTCCCGGCCCAGTCTGCCCGATCGATCGAACAACAATCAGACAAGAACATGTCCGACCCACCGTAGACCCGGCATAAAGGACTAATTGATCCTGCAACAATCAGACAAGAACATGCACGACCAAGACGCTACATTACTCCCCGAAAATGCCCGAATCGAGGTTCTAGCGCTAATACTAACCCTAGACCAGACCCTACAATCCAACCCACATACTTGACCCCACCGATCAACCCACCTGAGATCCCTTTCGATCCCCCGATGGCCATTCGGCCGCTTACTTACAACCCCGTTCAGACGCTACTGCTCATACTCATACTCATGACTCGTACCCATATACACCACACCCGCTCGCAGGATCGTCACCCTTTGAGCTACGGTATGCAGGGAACCCACTATCCCCTGGAGAGACCCACTATCCCCTGGAGAGACCCACTATCCCTCAAAGTACATGTAGGAGACCCACTATCCCCAGAGAGGCCCACTCCCCCTCAAGTGCATGCAGGGAACCCACTATCCCCTAGAGAGATACACTATCCCTCAAGTATACAGGTACCCACCGTCCCCTGGAGCAATACTCTGCAACGTGCCGTCATAAGCATCTATCGACCGAAAAAATGCCTCCATGGTCACCATGACATTTCCCCACTGGAAATACCAATATCACTGTAACCCCCACTAGGTTACCGTAACCCCCACTAGGTTACAACACATAAGAACTCACATCTTAAGATCCAACAATAATAAGAAAACACATCTTATTAATCCTCGAAAAACGTATAATCGTTACAACAAAAACGAAAATACAGCAACTGTAGCCACATGCTACTACAAAACCGAAACCAGCAAAAGAAAGAAACTCAAGCCTCCGCTGGCTTCTCGAACCACTTCGAAAACTTGGCCTTCATCTTCACCTCCGGCTCCCAAGTCTCCTCCTCTATACCGTCACAGTCCCACACGGCTCTCACCAACGGTATCTTCTTCCGACGCAGCACCTTGACCCTCCTCTCGAGAATCCTCACAGGCCTTGCCGCTAATGTCATGTTAGGCTGAAGATCCTCAGGGATCCTAGCCAACACCTCCTCAGACTCGTGTAGACACTTCCGCAGCATCGACACATGGAAGACATTATGAAAAGCTTTCATACTTCGAGGCAACTCCAACCTGTAAGCTACCGGCCCAACCCGCTCAACCACTCTGAACGGACCCATAAACCTCAGACTCAGCTTATTCTCCGAAATGGATCTGTTAGGACCCCTCAACATAGCTGGCTTGAGATACACCATATCTCCCAGCTCAAACTCCTACTCTTTCCTCCGCTTATCGGCATAACTCTTCTGTCGATCCTGCGCCTCCTTCATGTTCAGCTTCAAGACACAAATCTTCTCCGTCGTCTCCTGAACAAAGTATGCACCAAACATGCTCCTCTCCCCCACTTGAGTCCAGCATAATGGTGTCCTACATGGCCTCCCATACAGAGCCTCATATGGAGCCATCCCGATACTCGCCTGATAGTTGTTGTTGTAAGCAAACTCTACCAGGCTCAGATGATCCGCCCAATGACCACCGTAGTCTAGCACACACATTCTCAGCAAGTCCTCCAATGTCTGAATCGTCCTCTCAGACTGCCCATCCATCTGAGGATGATATGTCGTACTCATATGCACCTTTGTGCCCATCTCAGCCTGAAATGCTCCCCAGAACTCCGAAGCAAATCTCGGATCTTTGTCTGACACAATGCTCGCTGGCACTCCATGCAACCTCACAATCTCCCGCACATACTTCCTAGCCAACACCGCAGTAATGGCCAGAAAATGTGTTGTCTTGGTCATACGATCCACAAAAACCCATATCGCATCATACGTCCGTGACACTGGCAACCCGCCACGAAGTCCATGGTAATCATATCCCATTTCCACTCCAGAATGGGTAAACTCTGCAACATACTACTCGGAACCTGCTGCTCAACCTTCACCAGCTGACACACATTGCACGCTGCAACCCAACTAGCTACATCCCTCTTCATCCCGACCCAGTTGTAATACCTCTTCAAGTCCCGGTACATCTTGGTCGCTCCTCGATGAATCGACAGCATGCTCGAATGAGCCTCCCTCAGAATCTCCTGCCTGAGACTCTCATCCGTGGGTACACAGACCCGCCCGTTCACCAGTATCATCCCATTCTCGGAGACCTGATACTCTGAACCCGCCAGCTGAGAAGCATCAATCAGACCCTGATCCTTCTCCTGAGCTACCCGAATCCTGCTCAGTAAATCTGCTCGGTTGGCTGCCTCCAACCCCAACGGCTCCTGCGAGATAACACACAGACTCAACGCGCCAATCTCGCTCGCCAGTTTCTCCAAGTCCCGCTCCTGAGCCGAAGCAACCCTCTTCCGACTCAACGCATCTGCAACCAGATTAGCCTTCCCCGGATGGTACTCAATCTCCATATCGTAATCCGCTACCAACTCCATCCAGCGCCTCCGCCTCAAGTTTAGCTCTGGCTGAGTGAAAAGTACTTCAGACTCTTGTGATCCGTGAACACCTGGACCTTCCCACCATAAATGTAAGATCGCCAGATCTTCAGGGCGAAGATCACTGCAGCCAACTCCAAGTCATGCGTAGGGTAATTGCACTTGTGCTTCCTCAGCTGCCTCGAAGCATAAGCAATAACCTTCCCCCGCTGCATCAGGACACACCCCAGACCCACACCAGATGCATCTGTATACACCACGTATGGCTCGCCCGCATCAGGCAACGCCAAAACTGGAGTACTAGTCAGCATCTCCTTCAGCTTCCCGAAGCTCTCCTCACACTCCGTAGACCACACTAACGGGACATCCTTACCCGTCAACTTCGTCATCGCTCGCGCCTTACTCGCAAAACCCTTGACGAACCTCCGGCTAACCCAAGGAAACTCCTGATCTCCGTTGCATTCCTCGGTCTCGGCCAATCCCTAATAGCCTCAAATCTTATCCGGATCTACAGAACTCCCTCTGCAGACACAACGTGGCCAACAAAACTCATCTCTCGCTGCCAGAAACTGCACTTACTTAACTTTGCGGACAGCTTCTGCTCCCGCAGCTTCTCCAAAACCAACCTCAAATGCACATCGTGCTCTTCCGGACTCCTCGAGTAAACCGGGATATCATCTATGAAGATGATCACGAACACGTCCAGATACTCCTGGAACACCCCGCTCATCAACCGTATGAACGCTATTGGGCATTCGTCAAACCAAATGGCATCACCACCCTAGATCAACCCGCATGATCTCTGAGGTCCACATCTGGTCCTATGCTGATCCACACGTTTTCAGACATTCATTGCTCCCAACTCATCAATACACCCCCATACCCTCAGGAACGCATCCCATGAGCTCTCGATATCTGCAGGGGAACAACCATCCCCTCGAGAGAACAACCATCTCTAAGTATAACACAGGAGAACCACCATCCCCTAGTGAAATACAAAAAAAACAGGGGAACCACCATCCCCCTATGAGTTGTTCGGGTATCTACTCATACCCTAGAGCGATAAATTCTTAAACATTCAATAAGCATCACAGACCAGAGCTACCTCATGTAGTCCAAATCATGATATTCCCGGAAGTCGGCCTCACACCCAGATAAACCAACCTCCCAGACTCTCGCTCAAACACGTCCATCCTTGATGACAATCCCGATGGACCCTATACCGATCCAACCCAATCCATACCAAGGACGATATCGTACAACTCTACCGGACTAATGACCGGATCTGCTGGTATCAACTCTCCCGCCACCAGAACATCCACACCATGTGCCCGCCTGAAGTGGCTAACATCCTGCCACCCACAACCTTAACTACTCCCGGCTACTTTTTCGGATCGCTCCGGATCCCGCTACTCTCCGCACACTCCAGAGTAATGAAGCTATTCGTAGCTCCCGAAACGAACAACACATGGGACTCACATCCGCCCACAACTAAGGTTCCTGCACAAATCCCATGTGCCTAAGAACCCTAACGTACTATCCCAAGACTCGTCCATCCTAGGACAGCTCGCCAACCTGCGATCCATGCTCCCACACACGAAGCATCCCAGACCACCCTGAACCCTCTGACTCAGTTCCGAAGTACTCTACCACTTCCTCTTCTGTCTTTGCGCAGGCTTACCGCCCTTGCTCGGACCTACCTGCTACTGTGACCTCCTCTGCTGAACAGACGGATTAACCACTGCCACCTACTCTCTCAGGTCCTCCTCAATCGTCGTAGCAATCTCAAACAGCTCCGCCCTCGTGGCGAACTTACTCGCTCTACAGCGAGTCCTCAATTCAGCTCGAAGTTCTCCCAAGAACCTCTCCACCGAGGCCTACTCGCCCTCCATGCCTCCACTCGCATGAACCAGGAGTCGACCGAACTCCACATTGAACTCCCTCACTGATCGCTCACCCTGAGTCAACCCCAAAAACTCAACTCAAGCCGATTCCGCCTCTTGCGGAAATACTTGGCATTAAACTCAGCAAAAAATCCACCCAGACCATCACTGCCTGCACTCGAAATCCCTCTGGATACCTCAAAGAGTCGAAGTTACGCTTCACACTCATCCGTCGCTCATCGGCCCCTCAGGCTTAGCACCTCTTGAGAAACTCTCGTGCTAATCCTCTGCATCTGCTCCATCATCCTAAGAAAGGATGGGAGCTCCTCCACAGCCGCCACTCCCGGCTACACGCCAGCCAAACCCGGCTACACACCAGCCACACCTGGCTGCACACCAGCTACACCCGGCTGAACCCCTGAAGCCTAACCCTGAGCTGGCACCCCTCCCGGTAACCGCTCGAAGATCAACTGTAGCAGACTCGCCAGACTATCATCTCGATCCTGGCCGACACCTACGACAGCACCCCCACCTGGGCCCGCCGCACCGCCAACCATACCGGGACCCTCACTAGTCCCACCAGCCCTCACACTAGTACACGCAATGGCCACCCCGGAACTCTCACTAGTCCCACCAGCCCTCACACTGGTACACATGGTGGCCACACTCACGGATCCCTCCTGATACGTCTGCGAATCAGCCACCTGCTCCTGCGTGGTCTCCCTGCCCGCGCCTACGCCCTCCACAACCACCTTGGCCTCCCCGGCCAATACCTCTACCAACTCTAGTACCTCTACCCATTTCTCTTCACTACCAGAAGCAGAAAGTAAGAATACTAGAAAGCAAGAAAGGTTAAAAACACATACCGTGGAATCTTATTGAAGGCTCGGAGAAGATTATCCAGGACTCCAAACCCAAACAACAATCAACTGACTAGCCACTCATAGTCAATCAATCAAGCATACTACGTTCTCCCGCCCTAGAACCTTAAGGGCTCTGATACCAAATTGAAACAACCCAATCCGTTTTTTTTTCTTTGCGTTGGACTCGAATTAACATTCCCATAAATGCTAACTCTCAATAGCCCAAGCAACCAGTTAATCAAACAGCGGAAAACAAGACAAATAACCAAGTAAACCATTCAATAACTCCATCCATAAACAATAATCAAAAACCAATATCAAATCCATGACACAATTCAATATCTAGACCAGTTCAATCTCAATTCCAGAATCACTAACATCCTAGCAATTCTAACAACATAAGTCACGCAACCGAGACACTAGATCATCTTCTCTTCCTTGCCCGATTCCACGATCACACTTTCTCTTTACCTGCAACACATGGTAAAAAGAGTTGCGTGAGTATTATCACAAATACTCAGCGAAGCGGTCATCCCGTCAACAGGTTATTTAAATATAGACATAACGAAAGACAAATACCAGGATGAGCACACAAGCAAGCAATAAGAACAATTAATCACGAACCCGTACAGGAACTCTGCGTCGAGCGATGCAACCTCTAGGCGTCGGTCGACGCACAGCATCTACGTTGAGCGACGCAACCTCTAGGCGTCGGTCAACGCGAAGCGTCTTCGTCGAGCGACGCACAACCCTGGCGTCGATCGACGCGCCCTCCACAGAAACGAGCCTATCCTCTCGTGACTCGAATCCATCACGATTTATCAGATCACCTGCACGATACCAGTCACAGAACACACGAAAACAGCAATCAAACGCATTCCATCTATCTCTATGCCCACACAACCCACGATCACGCACTCACCTCGAAGAATCGAAATGAAAAGAATGAACGATGTTCACTAAAACCCTCGTACACGACGAACCACTGGTCTAATTCCAAAACAGGCAACTGTTCTAGAAACTAGACACAAACAGCTACGTGTCGGTATTTAGATCGCCTCCAGACTCCTTCTGGTTCGATCGAAATACCCCTCTGAACCCGACTGATCGCAGATAACAATCTGCACAGACCCATCGAGTTTAAACAGCCATAACTCGGCGAATAATCAACCAAAAGACAAACCGTTTTCGCCTATGACACGAGCAGAGATTGGAGAATTTACCCTCCAAAAATCACTCCAATCCGCCTTAAATAGCCCAGCCGTTTACCCTCTCAAATTTCAATTCGAAACTGTCCCTCTCACACAATCACCTAAATCCTCTCTCAACCCTTTTGTCTCTGATTTCTGATCAACAAAAACGGTCAGAACACTGTTTCTGCCTTTTATATCGAAACCTAGGGTTCCGCTAAACCATCGCGCAAACCGTGGGACCGAACCCGACTTCCCGGTCTGATTAAAGATTTGCGTCGCTCGACGCACCTCCCCTGCGTCGCTTGACGCACCACCAAAAATACACATTTTGGTTCACTGGAGTTACAGGCAGCCACTTGCAAAACTTTTAATCATTACCCATCCTTTATGGTTCATCACTTGATTGGCCCTTTAACGAGGACTTGGAACATTGATCTAATCACTGCGATAATTGTACCCAAAGATGTGGATATTATCCGTAGTATCCCAGTGGGGAACATACTCATACCAGATTCGGTAGGCAGGTGTCATACAAAGTCTAGAAAATATATGGTTAAATCAGGGTATCAAATAGAGAATGATAGCAGGAATGTTGATCAAAATGTGGTCTTTGGACGGAAAATTACAAGCACAATCATGGAAGATACAATGTCCATCAAAATTAAAACATTTTATCTCGCAAGTTGTTCCGAGATGCATCTCGGTGAGTGCCAATTTACAGGTGCGATATACAATGCACCCGATGTGGCATGGAGGAGACAATCAATCATGTTCTTTTTGAGTGGCCTCCAGCTTTTCAAACATGGGCCTTATCAGGAATTCCTACGGCACCGGGGATATTCCCGATATCATCAGTCTTTACGAATTTGGATTTTCTGTTTTGGAGGGTGCCTCCAGGATTTTATGATAACCTCTTCCCATAGATTATATGGTATATCTGGAAAGCACGTAATGATAAGGTTTATCGAGGGATAGATGCGGCTCCAAATATTGTTCTAAGGAATGCAGAGGTAGAAGCTAAGGCTTGGGCGATAGCTCAAACTGAAGAGGAGTCCCAACCCTCTGATATGGGGCAGTTATAAGCCCCCCCCACATTATGCAGGGTTGACATGTTACATTGATGGATCTTGGAAGGATACAGATATCACTTCCGGTATAGGGTGGTTTACTTTTCAAGTTGAAGACTCGGCGATTCTTATGGGCACCCGAAACACAAGATGAAGTATAACCCCCTACATTCAGAGGTAGAAGCGTTATTGTGGGCGATGCAGTGTATGGTTTATCATCACAAGATGGAGGTCGCTTTCGCAACAGACTGTTCTGATTTGGTGAAGATGGTGTCTACACCAAGGAGTGGCTAGCATTCGACGTATACCTCGGAGAAATTTTGAAATTAAAGGAGAAGTTCAGTTACTTTTCGTTATCACTCATTCCGCGTACATTGAATTCCAGGGCTGATCGGCTAGTGAATTGCGTATATGTTGTTAAATATAATGTTTCCTTTGTAAACTCGTCTCCACCTGTTTAGGTCACCAAATGGTGGTAAGGTAGTTTTATTAAGCTGTTGACCAAAAGAAAAAAATCAATGGGATTTGACTCTTTGTATTTTTAACAAAGCAATCCTCTTAAATCACTTGAAATCATTAAAAACAAATCCCTCTTATGTTTCCAATAACACTGAATTTAATAGAGTTTTTTAAATCCATAATCCAATAATATAGGATTTGACAAATCATAACAAATCACTTGAAATGCTAGATTGAATATATCCCCTAGAATTCTACCAAAAAAAAAAAAAAGAGATTTAGCTCTTTGTATTTTTAACTAAAAATGTCCTCTTAAATCCCTCTTAAATCCTATGAAATCATTCAAAATCAAATCATTCGTATATTTCTAATAACAGTAGATTTGAATATACTTTTCCAAATCACTAATTCAATATTTCCACCTACTTAGTTTTTTTGTATGTTTTTTTTATATGTTGGGAAAACTTTTTCAATTTGTAAACTACTTTATAAATGACTGATTTAATTTTCATATCATTTTAAATGTAAATTAAATTTATTATTTGATATAATAATATACATATTTTTAAGAAAATATTACCTCTGCCATCTTTTGTAATTCTATCAGCTCAACTCAGGGGTTTGCAGAATCGCTTTCCCCAATTTTCTTTGTCTTTGATTCTCGTTCTGTTAATTTAAAGGCGAAGTGTTTAGCCCGTTTTGCACGTACTAGAGGTTTTCTTTTTTCATTTGTAAACAACATTCCGCCTAGTTGGTTAATCAACTGTGGTGGCATCTTTTAAATAATAGTTTGGTTGACAAAAAAAAAGGGAAAATTGTGTAAATCGGTCAAATTTGATTTGATTTTGTCCTACTACCCCTTTCTCTATTTTTACCTAATTTTCCCTTTTGACATTTCTAATAAATCATTAAAATAGTTTTAACAGCCAAAAAAATTAGAAAAATTCAAAACAATAAAAGAGTCACTGGAAAGAATATAAGTATATTTTTTTTATTTTAAACATATGGTTAGAATTGAAAATAATTTTCTATTCTACCTTTTCTTGAAATCAAATTCTACCGTCTACGTGGTAGTAGAATATATATTCTACAAATTGATCTGAGTCTACTGTATTCAAAATATAGGTTCTACGGATTATTGATATATCTACGCACCCGTAGAATATAGATTCTACTCATTACTCTATATTCTACGATTTAATTGATTTGGTAGAGTACACGTTCTAATGTTTGTTCTATATTCTACCAATTTTCGGAATATATATTCTACCGTAACTACTATAATCCACTATTCGTAGAATTCATCTTCCAGTTTTTTCCTTTTGTCTACGGGTGGTAGAATATATATTCTGCGAAAATATCATAAAATCTAGGAAATATGGTTAGTAAATATTCACCATATCTTTCCAAATATTTTCTAAGAAAATAAAAAAAACTGTCTTCTTTGCTGTTCTCCTTTGCCGTTCTTCTTCTCTTCTTTTTTTTTCCTTTTAACTTTTTTTTGTTTCTCTTCTTCATGGTTACTATGTTACATATCTATGCAACTTGGGGTTTGTGGAAATCGTCCACTAATGGATGGAAATTTGTTGTGGATGGGAAAAAAGGAGGTAGATGGCTTGCTTTTCAATCTAATGATACTTTTGAAGGGCTACAGATGATGGTTTCAGAGGAGTTCGGAATCGACGATAACAGTGTTGATCTCGAGTTGAGCTACTTACCTAGCGAGTTGATCAACAACAAAGAATCTCCCCCAGTTATAATTGCAACTGATGGTCAAGTGAGAAATTTTGTTGGCTATGCAAAGAATCAACCATCAACACATTTGTGTGTGACGTGTAAAGCCTTGTTAAAATTTAATTTAAATGAAGAGCCACCTGCGGATTCAATTAATGGAGAAGATGAAGGACGTTTGGGTGAAAAAGGTGAAGAATTTGTGACTCCCAATGGAAAGAAAGAGCACTTCGAATTTGTGAGTGCCAATGGAAAGAAAGAGCACTTCAAAGGCAATATCTCTGACGTTGAGGTTGATGTTGGTGATGGTGACGATATTGTATTGTCAGAAGAGGAAGGAAACAGTGCTAAGACAGTCCAGTTTTCTTTGGTGGAAGCTATAAAGAAGAAGCAACACTTCAGAAGTAAAAACTTTTTGAAGGCTACTATGGAAATCTATGCAATGCAGCATAACTTTGACTACAAGGTCATAAAATCTGATACCGAGAAGTGGATTATTCGTTGTGCACAAAACAGCTGCAATTGGGGTTTACGTGCTATTTGTTTAAAGGGATCTACATATTTCGTTGTCAACAAGTATGTTGCGGAACATACATGTTCTCCTTCAAGCCAAAAAGATTTTGGTAAGACAGCCTCAGCCAAAAAAATTGGTGAACTTTTTATGCATAAGTATGAGGGTGTTAAGGGACCAAATGATATCAGACAGATGATGCGTACAAAGTATGGATGCGAGCTATCTTATTCTTTAGCATGGGATTCACGTGAGTATGCAGTTGCTGCTGTTAGAGGTATACCGGAGAAAAGTTATGGTAAAATACCAAAATACTTGCACATGCTAAAAGAAGCAAATCCTGGTACGCATTCTTATTATGAAACGGATTGTGATGGTAGATATCTATTCATTGCTTTTGGTCAATCTATAAGAGGTTTCTACAAAGCCATTCGACGGGTAATTGTTGTTGATGGTACATTTTTGAAGAGCAAATACAAAGGAGTTCTACTAGTTGCTACAGCTTTACATGGTAATTCTAATTTGTATCCAATCGCATTTGGGATTGTTGATTCAGAGAATGATCGGTCGTGGGAGTGGTTTCTGAGACAACTAGAGGTTGTTATTGCGGATGAGCGTGATTTGGCGTTTGTGTCAGATAGACATGTCTCAATTGGTAAAACACTGGAGCAAGTTTACCCTCAAGCTAGCCATGGAATTTGTATTCACCATTTGTTGACCAACGTGGTCACATATTTCAAGGGCAGAGGTGTGTCTAAATTGGTTGCAAAGGCTTCAAAAGCATATAGGGTTACTGAATTTCAGAGGTTGTTCACTCATGTTTGCAATATTAGTCAAGGAATTGGAAAATATCTACTCGATGCTGATGTTACAAAATGGGCTCGCTGTCGATTTCCTGGGTATAGGTATGACCTTAGAACAACTAATCCTACTGAATCGATTAATTCTGCCTTGCGATCACCTAGAGAGTATCCAGTAATTCCTCAGTTAGATAGCATCAGAGAAATGTTGACCCGGTGGTTTTATGAGCGTAAAAAGCTAAGTGCAAAGCACACCCAACATTTAACCATTGAAGTGGAGAAGAAGATTGATAGAAGGATTGAGAAGGGCAAAAATTTAAGGTATATCCGGTTAATGAGTACAGATTTCTTGTTAGGGGTGATACCTTCGACTGCCTTGTTGATTTGGCCAGAAGAACCTGTTCATGTGGAAAGTATGACTAGTTAAAGATTCCTTGTTGACACGCCATTAAAGAAGGTTATTCATTGTCCATGGATCCACGCTCTCTCTCTGATGAAAAGTACACCACTGCTATATGGAGAAAAGCATATGAAGAATGCATTAATCCCATAGGTGTTCCGGAAGATGCATGGCAAGTCCCAAAGCATGTCAACCTAGCTTAAGTTCTACCACCTGAAACATGAAGAGCTGCTGGAAGGCGAAGAAAACGAAGATTTGAATCTGTCGAAGACAAGATACGCTTTTCACAAAGTGAACAACGACCTAAGATTCACAAGTGCAGCCGGTGTGGAATTCCAGGTCACAACAGGGCGACATGTGATAGAGCAATATAGGGATGTTGTTTATTGTTCTATCTATTTCTCTTGTTTTACTTTGTTTTATCAGACATTTCGTTGCAACATCTTCTTTTGTAGTGGTTTTTTAATTTTTAAATTTGTCTGCATCACTTTTGATTATGTGTTAAAGCAATGGTTTTTTTTGGTCTGTGTTGATGATATCCAAAAACTTCCAAAGATCTTCAAGAACAAGAAAAATGAGAGTTTTTGATCTAAAAACAAGAAAACACAAAAGATGAAAAACTTGCCTAAAATCTGAGTGGAAATTCAGATTTATTGGAGTAAAACACGTTTTTAGCAACCCAAAACACGTTTAAAAATAATACAAAGTAAGGAAAACTGATTTTTCACAGTTTTTGGGACCAGATCGATCGATCCACTTGTGGATCGATCGATCCGGTCGTAAAACCCAATTTCTGGTCGATCCTGAGGTCTTCCGACAATTTTGATAAACACAGATCGATCGATCCATATGTGGATCGATCGATCCAGTCGTCAAATCCGACTTCTGGTCGATCCTGAGGTCTTCCGACAATTTTGATAAACACGGATCGATCGATCCAGTCGTCAAATCCGACTTCTGGTCGATCCTGGGTCTTCCGACAATTTTGATAAAAGCGGATCGATCGATCCATATGTGGATCGATCGATCCAGTCGTCAAATCCGACTTCTGGTCGATCCTAAGGTCTTCCGACAATTTTGATAAAAGCGGATCAATCGATTCGTCAAATTCAGCATTTTTGTTCTTTTTTTTTTACATGGGAGAGGATTACCATAACTTTTTCACACAAGGTGCATCTGTCCGGTACGAATGAGGAATCAAGCTCTGTAGACACCAATCATCCCGATGAGGGTGCAATTAGCTCAGAATTAGTAGAATTTAGTGGAAATAAGAGACGTCTCTAGTTAGCTAGTCGGTCTTTGGATTTTCTATTAGTCGGATTTGAATTCATTCTCTCACTGAAAAGAAATAGTCAATAAACAGAGAGAAAAATTACATTATAGTTTGCTAACCATGATAATCTTGACTCAATAAAATGAGTTGGACTGACTCAAGAAAAATATCAAAATGAAAAACAAGAAACAAAACAAAGAAAAGTGGCGTTAGTCCCGAAATACTACAATCAATGGTCTTCAGAGCTGGCACTCTGACTCTCACCTTGAGCTCTCCGACGCCTGCGGTGGCTTACGTCTTGAGTCTCGGTATCCTCATCTGAAGTCCTGTGTCCAGTAACACTAGGACCAGCTCTAGTAGCATCGTCTTCTCCACGAGCCTCCGAAACTCGAGCTCGAAAGCAAGAAGGTGGGCGTGGGCAACTGAGCTTAGATAGCGCATTCCACATTGTTTGCATCATCGAATGCTGAGCCCTCTGAGAAGTCTCCAGCCATTGCCAACGAGCTGAATCTGGTCCATCAGTAGGAAAGGAGGGAAGATCATACCGACCATCATAAGGTGGGAGCAGTGGCTCAAATGAAGCACGTGCATGGAGAGCAAAATCGTCTCCAACTTCCTCCTCTTCGACATGGGAAGTAAGTCGCCCTGGGGCTCCGACACGAGGCCTATCAGCTGGCGGATCGGGAAGGAGAAACTGAGGATCCAAAAAGAACTCCAAATTCTCTCTGGATATGGGACTTGTAAAGGCAGAGATGGGGAGCTGGCAGAGTCGCATAGTCTGTGAGCGATCAAAGAACTTATACCTAAGCGCGGAATCACAAATGCCATTGTTGCTGAGGAACCGCTCATCGTAAAATTCTAGCTTCTCCACACACGTAGTAGAAGTAAGGTCAATCCCATGGTATTGGAAAATGGGTGTCAAGAGACTGGCAACACCCTCAATCTTCGTCTTCTCCAAAGTGTTAAGACCCCGAGATTTCCTGGCGACTAACATAGCAGCCAATACCGCTCCCAAGTTCGTGGTAAACTCAGATGAAACCTATCTACCGTAAATGGCGTGTGGAAAAGGAAGCCCATAGTGGATCATCAGCAGCTCATCTACCCGTAAAGAACCCGTCTCCTCCTTTGCATTAAAGGAATGTCCAAGAACTTTGGCGAGAACCCGAACCATAGGATTCCTAATCAAGCTGACTTTTGCCTTTCGAGAATTTGCATAGTAAAAGGAAGGTCCTGAACCAATCAAACCCCATAACTCAGTAGCTAAGGGAAAATTAGGAAATCTGCAGCTCGGTATTGTCCTGTCAAATCCGTAGAGATCACATAACTCCGGTATAGAAATCTCATACAGAACCCCACTAGAAAGGTAGGAAAGGGTTCCCTCATCTGCTTGGTGCAGAGCAATATCCTCGTACCTAAGCTCCACGGAAGCAAGAAATTGTCTAACCATATCAGGGTACAAAGGATACGTCCTATACACCAAAGTTCCGATTCCCATCTTCCTCAACATGGATGCAACATCCTCTGCAATACCCATTCTTTGCAATACTCTTGGATATAGAAATCGTGTAGGAACCATAGAAACCTGACGCAATCCATTGTAGAATAAACTGTTGAACTCATCCCATGCATGACCAAGCCTGCGTGAATTGTACCCCGGTAATTTCTGCACCGCACTCATACTAGTATGAGGAATCTCCTCAACGGTCCTACCCGGAGGGAAAGCTGTTCCTTCAGTGCGAGGCCAAGGAGCTCTAGTATGGAAGCGTTCTTGGTTGTGATCCATCTCATCATTCGTAGGATTTGATGAGGATGCTATTTCTTTCCCTCTTTTCGTTGAGCTCTTTTTGGAATGTTGTCGGGAAGGTCGTGAACTTGGCTGGTGAGGGCCAATCCGTTCGTGTGACTTAGTCATTTCCTGCAAAACAAAGACAAAGCCATGTCGATCAAAAATTTCTCGAGCATAGAGAATAAGGGATTTGATACAACATAAGCATGAGATTATGAATTTCTAGCAATAACATTTGTCAATTAAGTACAATGTTCTTCAATCCTGTCTAAGGTTGGAATAAAACACGCTCAATCCGGTTTTCCACTCAAAAATTCCAAAATCCACCATAATTTTCAAGTTACCAATTTTTAACACTTGGCTCACCGAATTCAAGACATGGGTTTAGTCGTAAATCACTCTAGGAGTGCATAACAAGCCACGAAATCACCTAAATTCCCTAATTCAAACTCGAATTCTCCCTATTTCTCCAAAAACGTCGAACTGTAAAAGTGGGTTTAGAGACACTTACCTTTGCAGATCGACCGAGACGTTGCTAGAATCAGAAAGAGGAGGAAAATCCGAGTGGAAACCCCCAAAAAATCACGCAAATCCGTTGAGAATTGAGAAAGTTAGGGTTTGACAAAAAATTTTGTTCAAGAAATCTTAAAATCGCGGTTGAGAGGTGAAGAGGAAGATGATTTGATCGACGAATCAGTTTTTGTGTTTAACAAACTGTGTTTATCCGGTTCGAGTTGAGTGAAATTAAACCAATTTGAACCGAAAATAACCGAATTAGGAGACTTACCTGGAGAGTGGATCGATCGATCGACAGTCCGGATCGATCGATCCGGGTAGGAAAAAGGCGGATCGATCAATCCTCACGGTAGCCGACGATTGCATTGTTTTTGGATCGATCGATCCGGGTAGGAAAAGGCGGAACGATCGATCCTCACGGTAGCCGACGATTGCATTGTTTTTGGATCGATCGATCCGGGTAGGAAAAGGCGGAACGATCGATCCTCACGGTAGCCGACGATTGCATTGTTTTTGGATCGATCGATTCGATAGTAGGATCGATCGATCTGATGTGGCGGAGGAGGATTGATCGATCTTAACTCGAGCCGACAATTGCATTTTTTTGGATCGATCGATCCTGTAATTGGATCGATCGATCTGATCTGAACCCCCTTTTTTTTTAAATACTTGAAACACTAGCTGGATCGGTTGATCTGGTGCTATGTTCTGCACTTGCTTCTTTTGCTCGCCAGACGGACCTATCTTCACTAAACCTTTCATAACTTTTGATATCTATGTGTTTGTTGACAAAACGAACACTCAAAGGTTACAATAGCAGCTTAAAGATGGTTTAGAGACAACGTGAAAAAGACATACTTTGCTTCTAATCAATCCAAACCCAATTATAAGTCAAGGTCAACCACATGCAAATATTAAAAAGTGAACTACAAATAAATTCTCGCACTCATTCAATGTCTATAATCTCCGATTCGGTCAGCTTAGGAGGTACATACTTTGACATGCGGTACACCAACACCTCATCATTTGCTGCTTCCCAGAGATCAACTGCAATCTTATGTCGGGCCTCTTGAATGTTGTCATCGCTAATCAAAGACAAGTCAAGTCCCAGAGCGTGACACTCGATGAATTTCAAGGCAAACACCCCACAATCATAACTACTCTCGTTTAAAAACTTCTGCATCGGCGAATACCTGACTGAATATTGAGCAATATTAAGATGTTTGTTGTTCTCAGGTGACTGAACTGCTTTCACAATACGAGGGATGAGGACTGCGAATGCTTTCACCTCTTTGTAGTTTTTCAACCCAGAACAATCAAAGACTTCAATTGCTCTATGGACAAAACTGATGCACATCGAGATCCAGTGGGTATTGCTGATACAGACTGGAACGTATATACGACTAACATCCACATCCCAGACTTTGTTTGTCCTTCCGTGAGAAGGAAGCTCACCTTTTCCATAAGCTAAAAGCAAATCAGGCAATTTGAAATTTTTCTTATCGGCTAGAAATTTATGGTATTCCGCTCTGATTTGAACACTGAATATGTAGCTCATGAAACTCACACGCTTTGCATTCCATCGATGCAGAGAAGTATTTTCCCGAAATAAGTACAAAAGGGCATCCATATCCTGAGATAAACATATAACTGTGAATAATTTGATAATTGTAGCAATTTGATGTTCATAAAAGAGTATGTAGTGGTACATTTGTTACCTCGTTATGAAGCCATTCCCTGGGTCCCATTATACGAGTGGCTAATATATGACTAAAAACACTTGGACCAATTTGAATATCCTTGAAATAGGAAACAAACCGTAAAAAATGTGTTAGTTAAAGATAAAGTTATTGTATACAATTTTAAATGAGGAAAGTGTTGGGACTTACTTGGGTGACATCGACCAATCTTGTAGTTGTTGCCATGCTTCTTGTGAGACGAATACCAATGGGTAATCAACATCTTTTTTACCAGTTTGTGTTATGTCGAAGTCATTTAAGAGACGCTGCGACAACTTCTCACTGACAGTAGGACTACGCTTTTGTGGAGTTAAAGTACTGATGGGCCAAAAAGATGTGTTTGGGGTCAACCAATCCAGTGGGTCTTTCTCTTTTGATGGCTGGGTTGGATCAAAACCATGTACAACTGGATCTTGAGATAGCTCACCAATTCTTTTGCGGAGGTATTCTTGTGTACTTAATTCCATTTCCAAATCTGAAGTATGAGTTAAGTGAACTTCATGTAGTTTACCAATGGAGACATCTATTTTTGGGACCTGGTAATGGAAAAATATCAGCTCATACAATTAATACAAAAAACAGCTTATAATATTTTACAATCTTAGAAACACACAAAGAGTTATACATAATTTCTTACAAACACATACAGACAGCTATTGGTTTTAAAACAAACTTAGACACACATACAGACTTAAACACTTAGGCATATATTACATAGACACATGTTACAAAGACAATTCAGATAGAGATCAAGACTTAGAGTTTTTTTTTCTTGTTTACCTTTCTTTTTCCTTGAGTTTTGTCTTCTTTTTCTTTTGGCTGCGAGTCGTCTACCGTTTCTTTCGGCTGAGAGTCGTCAAGAGAGGAAGGATTCGATCTGTCGGATGGCTCTCTTATCTTTCTTGCAAATGCAAAAGCAGTGACTATATCCTCTAGTTTTTCTATCTGATTCTCTAATTTGTCAAGCCGAGAGTCAAACTTTTTGTCAAACTTATCCTCCAAAGAAGTGAACCCAGAAGTAAACAGACCTTGTATAAAACTTTTCAAACCTTCGTTAACAGCACAAGGATTTGCAGCTGATCTTTGACACAACAATTTCTGTTTACGTGACTGAGCACCATGATCAATCTGCCTATTTAGACCCATACTTGAACCAGGTGCTGATCTATCTACTGTAGTTGGAGTTCTACACTGGTCAACATCATCAACCATCTCATGCTCTACCTCTACATCTTCTTCGTCAGAAAGATGTGCAGGAATTGTAGCAGCTTCTTCAACTTGCCATATATAATGACTCCACGCATTTTCGCCTCTGATGAGCGAGTTCAAATAATCCACCCTTTCATCTTTCTTTTCAAGGGTCCTTAGAAAATCAGCAGAATCGTAAACGTCAAAATTCCCAGTGGCAGAGATGTATGGATATAGAACACCCTACAACAAAATTGAAAAAAATACTGTAAGACTTTTTGATTAAAACAAATAAAAGTTTACACAAGAAAGAAGTGTTTTTCTCATGAACTACTTACCTCCGATCCAAAAGTGTTCTCAAGTTGAATGATCTCTGTATACGATACCTTTGCAGCTCCTTTCCAGTTAGAACATCTATGACTCACCACCTCATCTTCACTCAGCTTTTGTCCCAACATAACCCCCAAGTCTGGAATAGCTTCCATAATCCATATCTAAAGTTCATACGAGAATTCTTCCAAGACATAGTTATCCGGCTTATCCAATTTCACCCTAACCTTTCTAATCGACTCTCCTAGATAGTCATAGGTATGCAAACCCCATGGATAAGACCGCATCTTCTCTAAATCCATAAGCAATTTGATATACTTTTCTGGGATCCAAACCTTCTCATATTTTACCATTAGCAAACCACACATAACACACAGATACACTAACCTCTTCCTGTCCACGCGCGTCCAGTTCCTAGACTCCTCTATGTGTTTCTCTCTAATTGTCTTAATGCTAATCTTACCACGAGTCTTTAGCAATTCACTCCAGAAACTCTCATCATCGACCCACTTCTTAACTTCACAGTTGCGAGTTTCTTTGTACTTGAGCCCAGTAACAGCATGAAATTCTTGCATGGAAAAGCGTAGAGGTCTCCTAGCAAATACAAACCATAGCTCATATCGCTTCGAGGTAACAAGCTGCCTACACAAGAAACTGTGTATCAGTTTCGCTGAATACTTGAGTCCATTTTCACGAATTGCGATAATATGAGCAAAAACCGGGTCCCTCTTCACTTCATTGTACTCATCTTCCATCTCTTTCTTCAATAAATCCAGAATTGACATTTTGCAGCAATTGTTGATCTTTTTCACTTGTGGTTCAGTTCCGTCCCCATAAATTCGTTTTGGCAACTCTAAATCCATGCCTATAAGAATGAAAACAAAAACATATTGAAATTCTTAGAAATAGATTATCCATAGACAAGAGAACAACAAGTAAAATAAACCAGGCAACATAAGATGTTTCTTACTTCCGAAATCAACAAAATAGCAAGCTATGAACACAAACAAAGAACAATTCCTAAAGCTAAACTTGTTATCCAACCATGTCCTTGTGCCTAAAAACATAAATAAAGTACACCAAAAACAAAATCGATACTACACAAATCCGATTTAATAAAGTTACATACAAAATTTTGACTTCACAAGATATAGACAAGTTAACAAAACAAGCATTCAACTCTAGCAACAAATTTTTAGTATCAAGTCCATAACAAAACAATTCAATTGTTGTACCGTAATTGCAAACCCTAGAACAAACTAAATTTGTAAAAGAGCAAATCAAACAAAATCATACTCACATTAAATCACAGACAACTCAACTTACCCAATGAAGAATACGTTTGAAGGAGATGGCGGAGGAGGAAATAAACGAAGAGAGATAACGGGGGAAGAGGAGGAAAGGGGATGAGGAAGAAAGGGGGCGGAGATCTAAAGTGAGAGATGGCCAAATTGTGGAGGTCGATTGGCGAAGGATGATGAAGAAAATCAGATTTGGAGACACGGTGGAGCAGAGCTTGGTGGAAAAGCAGGCGGAGGAGAAGAGAAGGAGAGAACAGGGAACTCTTCGAAGATATCGACGGCTTTTAAACTAAAAGGCTTTTTATTATTTTTTGTTTTATTTTTGATGTACTTGATTTTACTAATAGAATTAATCAAACCAAAAAATATTTATTTATAAAAATTAAATATGAAGGTTAAAACTGGATTATCATTAAAATAAATATTAATGGGACAATATTGAGTTGAAAAAATACTAATGGGATATTTCCTATTTGATTTCGACCCAAATAGCCAAATTTCTCAAAAAAAAAAAAAGTTGCAAGGGATTTTCGATGCACCTAAATTACGGAGTTGCAAATATTGCGATAGTCAATCTTCGTTAAAGATAATTATTAAAAATAGAAAAAAGTAACAGAACTATCCCCTGTATTCAATATATATAGAACCAGAACGAAGGAAATGCTTCAGATAAAAAAAAAAAAAAAAACGTTGTTCCCTTCTCTCTCCTTCTTGTGTGGGTACTTTCTTTGTTTCTCTTCTATTTTCGTTTTCTCCCGTTTTGCTATGTTAATTGTATAAGTAAAGCTGTGATAATCTTTTACGTTTTTTTTTTCCAGGAAATATGGCAGAAAAATGTCACACGTGTAGACGTACAACAGCCATGATCCATTGTGTTACGGAAGCTCTTAACTTGTGCCTTCCATGCGACTACATGCAGCATTATAATGAACGTGATGGCTATTTCGCAGGACACGTACGTTACCAACTTTGCGAGAAATGCATGATTAATCCAGCTATACTCCTCTGCTGTGAGCACAAGATCAATCTTTGCCAATCCTGTTATTCACTCGATTACAATTGCGCCTCTTATGGCCACATCACTTGGACCATCAATCGCTTTCCTCAACAACACCATGACCATAACAACATTCATCATCATGAGCAAGAGCATATGCCTCATCTGGTTGGCGTCCAGAGAAGAGAAGGGATGTTTGCGATGAGATGCAATGGGAATAACAATTGCGAGAGATGGATGTTTGCAATGAACTGTGAATCATGTTTGGCTTCAAATGTTGTGGTTTACTGTGAAGTAGAGGACCAACTTCTATGTAACAATTGCGACCGAATGATTCACCTACCCGAGGCCGTACCGCCGCATATGAGAAGTGTGCTTTGCGTGACCTGCAAGAGAGTCTCTCGCAATTTTCTCATCGGAGCCAATCAGATCAGTTTACCACCAACTCCTACTTTGGCGGCACCCGAAGAGGTCTCGGCATCCACAGGACCCAATCAACAATATAGCAATGGTTCTTTAAATTTGTTTTTGTAAGTTTGATTTTAGGTCCTTTGTTTTAGGGTTTTTTTTTTTTTTTTGGAAACTTTGATGTCCTTTGTTTTAGGGTTTCGTTGGCATTTTATTCGAAACCTTATTTTGGATTGAATACGTTATGAAGACGAGAAAAAGGGCAAAAAGAACTCCGACTTATGTGAATATATCATATCTATTACGAAGAAATACAAGGATATTAAAATATGATGTAACTAACTCTATTTTTTTTTGGGATAGTTGCACAAATAACCCACAATTTGTGGTCAATGTCAAACCTATACCCCTATATCCCCTCTCTCTTATTTTGCCACTTTTTCCCTTCTTTATCCTTCTCTTCACCACTTATTCACGAAAATGCCATTATATTCTGTTTTTTTTTTAATTTCGGAAATATTGGAAAATACACAAAAACCAAAATATATCAAGATATTTACGAAAATGCCATCTTCTTCAATTTTGCCAACCACCATGAACAACCGATTTTGAGCTCTAAATGCATCCCCACCGTTTTTTTTTAAGTGTAAATGCTCAATATCTCATCTCATTACCTATTCTCTTCCTTTTTCTCACGAATTGCATCAAATAAACTCTCAACAAACCATTTCGTTTATAAACACACCGATTTTCGATGGTTCTTGCATAACAAGGACTTGGGTTCTTTGTTATCAGTGAGATTCAAAGTTAGAGGTGGTTGAAGAAGCTAAATACAAGCTTCCGCGGCGAAAAAGGTAAACTTAGTTGAAATTTTTGATTTTCAGATCTCATTTGCGAATGTAGACAAGTCAACGGATAGGTTAGTTTTGACATTTACTTTTTTTGAAAATTTTCAATGTAGACTTCCACGGAAGTCTACACGTTATCCTTTGGAAACAAAAAAACTCGTTTGTAGACTTCCTGTCGAAGTCTACATAAAGTAGGTTAGTTTTGACATTGACTAAAACTTTGACTTTTTAGAGTAGAAGTCTACAAAATTTTAGTAGACTTCGTCTGACGTGGCAGGTTAGTTTTGCAATTGACTGGACTTTGACTTTGTTTGTAGACGTTCAAAGTAGAATTCGTCTGGCGTGGCAGGTTAGTTTTGACATTGACTAAAATCTCAAAAATTTGACCACGGAAAAGTAGACTTCCTTTGTAGACTGCACACGTAGACTTCGTTTGTAGACTTCTATTTAATTTAATTAATTTTTTGGTCAAACCCAAAACTAACCTCTTTTTTAGAAAATATGTCAAAACTAACCTGCCACGTCAGACGAAGTCTACAAACGAATTCTACTTTGAAGTCAAACCTTAAGTCAATTGCAAAACTAACCTGCCACGTCAGACGAAGTCTACAAACGAAGTCTACATCCAAAGTAGACTTCTTTGCGAAGTCTACTTGGTATGTAGGCTTCGTTTGTAGACTTCTTTCAAAAGTCAAACTTAAGTCAATTGCAAAACTAACCTTCCACGTCAGACGAAGTCTACAAACGAAGTCTACTTTGAAGTCAAAACTTAAGTCAATGTCAAAACTAACCTGCCACGTCTGATGAAGTCTACAAACGAAGTCTACACGAAAGTCAAAACTTTAGTCAATGTCAAAACTAACCTTCCACGTCAGACGAAGTCTACAAACGAAGTCTACGGAGATATTTTTGTGTAGACGTCCACGGAAGTCTACATTTACGATTTTCAGTAATTAATTATTTTTAATTAATTAGTAATGAATTCTTTGGTTTTTGTTTTTTCTAAATGCGTGTTAATTCTGGTGTTAAATTGTATAAAAATTTTGTATGCAAATGTATAATATATAATTTATAAATTAATTTTCTTGTTTAATTGGTATCTAGCTCATATATGTAGACTTCTCCTGTAGACTTTCTAAGTAGATTTCATTGGGAAGTCTACATTCTGATTTTCAGTAATAGTGCTTTTATAGTTCATTAGTAATGAATTTTGAGCTTTTTAATTTTTGTAAATGCGTGTTAATTATTGTGTTTTTATGTGTATAAGTTTGACATGTATATGTTTGATAGATTAGCTTTAACTTAATTTTCTTTTTTTATTATCATATTTGTGGAAGTCTACTATGTAGACGTCCACGGGAAGTCTACATGTACGATTTCTGTAATTAATTTTTTATAATTAATTGGTAATGAATTTTGTGGTTTTTGTTTTTTCTAAATGCATGTAAATTATGGTGTTTTAATGTATAAAAATTTGGTATTCAAATATATATCTATATTTTATAAATTAATTTTCTTGTTTGATTGGTATGTAGCTCATATTATGTAGACTTCTCCTGTAGACTTCCAATAACGATATCTAATGTGTTTTTTTGGCTCTTTGTTCACAGATAATGGTTTAGTTTCTGGCTGTTTATGGAGAATGGTTTAAGGAAGATACGTCATGGCAATTTGCGGTTGATAATGAGAGAGGAGGGAGATTGTTCTTCTTGCATGATGGTTCTACTCATGCGGAACTTGTTGAAATGGTTCAAGATGAATATATGTTAGGCAAAAAAACAGAGTTGGTGGAGATTACTTATTCGTTACCCGAGTCAATATTGGGACACATGGATCCGGATACACCGCCTATACATGTTGCAAATGATAGACAAGTCCGGAATTTGATCGAGCTAGGTAAAACGCATGTTATACGCATTTGTGTCTCACGTCACTTCGACGAGGATAAAGCTAGTGATGAGGATGACAACGACGACAACTATGAAGATGAAGGTGTAGACGAAAATGAAGGGGAATTCAAGGATGAAGATGCTGAAGATGTTGAAGAAGATGAGCATGTTGATGAGGATGCCGGTGTTGGTGGTAATTTGGATGATGATGGGAATGGAGATGATGGTATTAAAACTGAAGATGCTGTTGATGAGGACTACAATCTATTTGGAAAAGTCAAAGATGAGGATGAAGATGACATCTCATTTGATTTCATTGGTGGCCAAGGAGGATCAATACCAAATATGATATGGTCTGATAATATATTTGTCAAACAGAGTTTTGCTACCAAAGAAGAGTTGGTCTCAGCGTTGCGACTGACGGCGATCAAGTCAAGATTTGCATTCAAGGTGTATAAGTCATCAAAAAAAATGTTCGTGGCTACTTGTATTGTGAAAGAATGCAAGTGGAGGCTCAGAGCGATTGTCACAAATGAACCAAACCGGTTTTGGGTGACGAAGTACTCGAAAGTCCATACATGTTCATTATCGGACCGAGTTTCGCACCGTCGGAATGCTACTCTCAAATATATTGGAAAGTTATTTATTGACCGCGTTGGAATTATCAATGGAATTACGCCGGAACACATCAAAGACTCAATGAAGAAGATGTTTGGTATGAATATCGATTATTTTACTTCATATAGATCGCTGAGGTGTGCCCAACCATTGGTTAGAGGAACAGCGGAAGATGGATATGAGAAGTTGCCTTCTTATTTGCACCTACTCGAGAAAGCCAACCCCGGAACAGTTACGGGTATTGAGCTTGATGCTATGAATCGATTTAAATATCTATTTATAGCATTCGGAGCCTCCATAGCTGGTTTTCAGTATCTTAGACATGTGATTGTTGTGGATGGGACTCATTTGACGGGTAAATACGAAGGGGTTTTGCTAGTGGCAGCCGCACAAGACGGTAATTTTCATATATTTCCTTTGGCTTTCGGAATTGTTGATAGTGAAAATGATGTTTCATGGGAATGGTTTTTTACAAAACTCCGCGGTTGTATCTCAGATCAGTATCCTCTTGTGATAGTTTATGACAGACACTTGTCTATTAAGAAGGCGTGCGACACGGTTTTCCCTTGGGCAACACGTGGTATATGTTACTATCATCTTCAATGTAACATTTTCACGAAATTTAAAGGGAAACATCTAATGTACTTGGTCAAAGGCGCTGCATATGCCTATACGGAAGAAGATTATGACAGATACATGGCTTCAATCCGTAGCGTGAAGCGCGAACTTGCGGTCTATTTGGAGGAAACAGACCCGAAGCTATGGTCACGTGTTCACTTCGAGGGAGATAGGTACAACATAAAAACGACCAATATTGCCGAATCTATCAATGCAGCAATTAAAAAGGCGAAAAGATTTCCCATAGCATTCCTTTTGGAATTTATCCGGGAGAAGTTAGGAAGGTGGTTTTCTAAAAGGCGAGAAGATGCATTGAGTCTAACAACACACCACAGCCGAGGAGTTGAAACTTTGTTGGCCATTCTTGAAGATTACGCGTCCAGAATGGCGGTGGAGAAAATCAATGAATGGGAATTTCATGTCAAGGGAGGAACACGAGAAGCTCTTGTTCATTTGGGAAATAAAAATGTTCTTACGGTGTCTTTTATACTGAGAAGATACCTTGCTTCCATGCTATCACGGCGTTGGCATCGGCTCGTCAACATGTCTCTACTGCTGTCTGTCCGTCTTATGGGAGGGATTATTTGTATGCCGCATACTCGCAAAACATTTATCCCGCCAATGACGCCTTACAAGGAATTGGAACAGCGTCATGTCTCCCTCCCGATGTTAGGCCTCGTGCTGGTAGAAAGAAGAAGTCGAGGTGGCAAACTTGGCTAGAAATCGCGAAGATGAAAGCCACAAAACCGCGGAAGCTTCACAATCAATACAATTGTTTAAAATGCAAGCAAAGAGGACATACGAAGCCGAATTGTGTTACTTAGCTCAGCAGCAACTGCCCAGTACCATCTCCAGCAGCAACTGCCCGGTGGAAGTCTACCGGCGAAGTCTACTAGATAAGTCTACATTTGAAGTCTACGGAAGAAGAAATCGATGTGAAGTTGATAATTCCATTTTTCTTGTTGAATGAGTTTCTGTGTAAAACTTGATAATCTTGTTTGAAAGTAGTATTTTTATTATGTATTTATGATGGAAGAAAAACTTGGTAATGTATCATTTTAAAGCTAATTAAATAAGCAAATAACTTAATATATTATCATCCAACACTACGAGTTTTGGCATTAGCCATACAATATAATAGTTACATCCCACAATAGTAGCAAACGAATAAAGGATGTGAGTTTGGCTTACATCTAAAAAGGTTAGTAGTAAGAATCCTAAAAGTTAAGCGGGATTACAAAAGCATATTCCTCAGTGGACCAATATTAGGATTCATATAGGTCCAAGCCGGAATAGTCCCTAAATTCAGTACCACGTATTTCCATCTCGTCGAATATCTCAGCAGCAAGCTTTTCCCTAATAGCGAGAATGTTGGCATCGCACAAGCTCGAAGAACTAAATGGAAGCCTGGAGTTCGATATACTTCAAAGTGTACACTCCACAATCACCAGTTTGTACGTTCTGTGGTACTCCGGCTTTAACCCGCTCATGAGTGTATGGCTCATATGTGTGCTTCCACCTGTCCTCCAATATGCATGTATCCCGGATTACATGAGGCATTATGACGCATATAGGCTCCACTAACTCGGCAATTTCTTCATCAGATGTGTAACTGTTAATACTATCCCACACAACAATGTGTCTCATTGGGATATTTATCCACAATGCCACCCAATGATCGCCTTTGATATGCAATGGGACGTATATATCTTCAACTTCAACACCCCAGAGCTTCTTTGTTCTGCCATAAGATGGTAGATCACCTTTTCGGTAATCCAACGCTCCAGCAGGTAGGAGTTTACCACCACCATCTGCATTTGCAGAAGAAGGCAGAAAATCCTCCTTGTACTTGGTAGTCCACATCATGGTTAACATGCACTCACTAAAGCATACTCTTTCACTCCTAAATCACTCCGGATGAAGGTTGTGCCGAACTCTCAGTAGAGCTAATGCAGCATCCATGTGCTGCAATACATAGTAAGATACCAGGTCAGCAAAGGCAGAACAAAAAAACAGAACATGAATGAAAGTCTACAGATGAAGTCTACATATGAAGTCCACTGATGAAGTCTACTTACCGAATCTTTGAGATACTCACGTTCGGTCCGAAGAATCCAAAACCATTCTGAGGTTGTTCTCGGTTTTATCTTCCCATAATCGCTGTCCATGATCATAATTCAGAATAACCACAATTCATATATTATTACAAATTGAAAAAGAATGTAGTACAAGTGGAGAGATACTTACGGTTGTTTTTTGAGCCAATCATCCATTTTCTTAACCTTCATGAATTTCACAGGGGCAAAAGGATCATATCCTTTTCCTGTTGGAATTCTGATTCTAACCTTCTTTTGTGCAGCAGCGGGCTCATAAGGAGATATCTGTGTTGCAGAAGGCCTCTTTAGCCTTTCACTCTTGCCCCGTGCCAAGATCTGGTTAGCCTGTTTCTTCTTTTGTTGTTTCGCTTGTTGATTTGGAATGTAATCCGGTTTTCGTTCTACCCTTGGAATAATCTCCACACTTGGCTCACATGGAAGATGGACTCTTTGACTCTGAACTTCAGCACGTTCCACCTTAACCTTAACAAATTCACTCTGCAATATTCCATTTTAAAAGTCAAGTAACTTACAAATTGAGTAGACTTAAAATTAAATAAAAATGAAAAAAGTACAAGGTTTTTTCATACCACTTAAACAACAATGTAATAACAAGTCTTAGGCAAACAGCAAACTCCTCAAATAAACATCAAACAAATGATGATACTACTTCTTCTCTACTACTTTTCCTTTAAGCCTCTCGCTTTTCCGTGTATTATCAATAACTTTTTTTTGGTGTTTGGGTTTGGATTTTTTACTAACTTGGACATCAGAAATCACTTGTTTCACGGTGTCCTTCACAGCATTGTCTTTTCCTTTCTTATCAGCAGCGGGTGATGGAGGTGTAGGAGGAGCACTAAATTCATCATGCTCAGCAGCAACATTTGGTGGAGGAGGAACATTGAGTGGAGCAGCAACATTGGACTGCACCTGCTCATGGCCTTTCTCTCCCTCTCCCTCTTTCTCTCCATCTCCCTCTTTCACTCCATCTCCCTCTTTCTCTCCCTCTCCATATTGCACATCCACGTTCACTCCACCTTTCACCATGGCTTTCCCCATAGCATCCACCTTATCAGCAAGGTCTTTAATCTGCATCTCACGCCTAGACAACCCTTCCATCATCGTGGTTCTCAAGCCCGTAAAACACTTATCAAAGTGTGATTGTAGTTTGAGCACAAATGACGTCGGGTCTCCTTCTTCATCATCGGTCTTAGACCGCTTCCTTTTCCGACTTTGGCCGTCTGTGTGAAGGTCAGCCTTCACAACAGCTGATTCAGACTTCACATAAGCGAGTGGTTCACCCTTCACAACAGCTGTTGCAAAAGTCAGAATGTTAGATACTTTTAAAAATAACAGAAAAATCAGAGCCTGCTATAGGACTCAATACCTGGACGCTTGTAGCTGTTAACCCCAATATCTGGCCAGTGCCTGTTTTTCCACTTCCAGCCTTTACCAAACGATACCTTCAAAATGTTGTCAACAGTTTCATCTTGCACATCATCGTCCCAAAGAGGATTCATCTCTTCAATAGTATCCATCCTAACAAAGTTCGTAACAATGGTCTACAAAAGGAAAGAAATAACAATTCATTAGAACCAGGATAAGTCCACTTTAGAAGTCTACAAATGAAGTCTGAATTCTACACAGGAAGTGTACAGAGGAAGCTACACAGGAAGTGCACAGATGAAGTCTACACAGGAAGTCTACACAGGAAGTCCAAACTTAGACCCAAAATTGGGTAGAGCCTAATACAACCAAACTTGGAGAAGTTGAACAAAACCCTCAATAACATAGGAGTTTTTCGTCACGTCCTTCTCCTTCATAGACCTTATCAAATTCAGGAAAGCGACTCTTCCCCACGGGTAGTTCAGAAAAGCTTGTTCATCCATAACTAGTCTAGCCAGCTTAACCGGAGTGGATGTAGTCTCTCTCCGAGCTTCAATATAACCTGCAAAGATGCAGAGATATCCCAACCTCATGCGATCCTCCCGAGACCAATCTTGGCATCGGTTACAAGCTGCTACCAAGTCATTAATACTTGGACCCGACTCCAAATCAACTCCTAGAAGACCCTAGAATGCTTTCATATCATCGCTAACCTCAACTTCCGGAGATTCCAGATTCTCTGTATAGTCACAGTTTAAACCAGTGATATGTTCAAACTCATAAAGCAAAAACCTAATCGGTTCAGCATTGATGAGAGTCCATATCTCATACGGCTTGTTGTGGTCAAGCTGAAAACTAAGCAAGTGATGCACCAGCCTGGATGCCCATCCAAAGTTCAGAGAATGGAACTTAAGGAACACACCCAGTGGAGAATGGTATATCTCACTAAATTCATCAGAACGTAGACCATCTTCTGCTATCATAGCATCGAACAGCCTTGATTCACCTGCATAATAACCTATGCTTTTTTGCGGTAGAGGTTCCTGGTCTTTTGTGTAAACCCTTAACGGGAATTCGTTCTGAGACGTCATCAGCAAACACCAATAATCTGCAATTTAAATAAAAATGAGAAGGCTGCGACAGAAGGATAATGAAGGAGAAGTCTACAGGAGAAGTCTGCGACAGAAGTGATATATCATGGTTTTTACCCATTTTCAACCATGATATAAGTCCTTTTTATAGAGTCTTTTTGGTGTTTCTCGAGTCTTTTAGAGTCTTTGTAGGTTGAAGATTGATTGGAGCTTAATGGAAGCTTTTGGAGTGTTTTGAAGCATCGAGGAAAGAAGAGCTGAAGAGATCAAGTCGGAATCGAGCAGAGAGGTCTCTATCGATCGACACTACCTACTCCTGTCGATCGACAGGGGGCTTCCTGACACAAGTAGAAATTCCAGAGAGGTCACTGTCGATCGACAGTGACTAAGCCTGTCGATCGACACGTGTCTGACGAGAAGAACAGTTCCGAACAGTCAGAAGTTTGGCACCCGTTGAAGCCCTTCCCACCGACGGATTGAGTTGATATTTTGACACAAGCTAGAGCAGCGAGTTAGCTTTCATTTGAAAGAAATTTGAGGCAATTCCAACGGTGCGATCGAAAGTTATGAAGGTTTTAGTGAAGACATGTCGGTCTGGCTACAAGATGTCAAGCTTGAAGAATTTCCTTTTTTGCCCAAAAAGCCCAGAAGTTTACAGAAAAAGCCCAATCCGATTTTTACACATTATATATAGTTTTCCCTTAAGTTTTTATGATGAGCTTGTTTTTCATTGAGACCTTGAGAGAGAGAGCTTTGAGGGAGATTTCTACAGGGTTTTCAAACCCCTTTTTCTGTATCTCTAACTCTATCTTTTATGCAATCTTATTCTTTCATTATGATTTCTTCATCTATGTCTGAGTAGTTTGTTTGTTAGGTTGTGGGGAATTCTAGGGTTTTGATGAGAAATTGTTAGGATTGAAAATCTGTTAGGGTTTATCTTCTGGTTCTTCATCTAGATTGTTTTTAACGCTAGATCTAGCCTGTACACCTAGAATCTAGATCTTAGGTTGTTTAATAGACGCGGAAGTGTTATTATCAACTAGAACTAATCTTAGATGAGCAAAATCACCTATTCGCAAAGGAATTTGGCTTAGGGATTTTGTGAACAATTGAACCTGAACGTTAATGCTTGCTTGGATTCACTCGATTTGCAAAGGAATTTGGAATTTAGGGATCTAGGGATAGATAGTCTCTGCAACGGAAGTTGATTGGCTTTATATTTGTGTTTGAGTTCTAGAACGGTGTTTAATCAAACCCTGACAGTAGTTTATCCTTGATTTCGATTCATACCTGAAGAATTACCCATCACCTAGCTTTTTGTCTCATTGAATTTCTAGATCATCAATAACAAGAACTTATCACCATTCACTTGTTTTACTATTTTATTTCATTCATATATATTTGCTTAGCCTAAATCGAACTCTTTAGTTGATTGTGTGAATCTTTTCCCTGTGGATTCGATCCCTAAGTACTACATCGATCTCTTAATTTGAGAGAGTAGCTCAGGGTAAATTTGAGCATATCAAGAAGTCTACATGAGAAGTCTGGACAGAAGTCTACATGAGAAGTCTGCAACAGAAGTCTACATGAGACGTCTGCAACAGTACTCTCCCGGAGAAGTCTGCAACAGTAGTCTACCGGAGAAGTTGATTTCGTAGCGAATCCAGCGGTAAAACAAAAAGGGAAACATTTCGTATCGAATCAAGCGGTAAAACAAAAAAGGAAAGAAACAAACCTTTGACAGAAGTTGAATAAGTTGATTTCGTAGCGAAGCAAGCGGTAACCCGACCTAGATGAGAGAGTGAAACACATAAAGTTAGTTTTGTCATTCAAATGGACAAAGGAAATCTCTCTTCTCTCCCTCTCATCGTTTCTATCTTTCTGCTTATCTTCCTCTTCGTTTTCGTCTGCATCTCCCTTCCAGATCTAGTTCATCTGCACTCCACAGCGAAGATGAACCAGATCTGGGAAGAGAAGACGAAGATTAACTAAGGCGAAAACGAGAGAGATATAAACGACGAACACGAAGTAAATAGAGAATCAATAGAAGAAGAGAAGAAGAGATGAAGAGAAGAAGAGAAGAAGAAAGTACCTTCGGTGAAGAAGAGGAACGACGGTGGCACCTCAGCGGTGGCTATGGTTTTCCCGACGGTGGATAATATTGGTAAAAAAATAAAAAAAAAGCAGATATTTATATTTAGGGTAAATGAACAGTTACCCACAGTTAACTGAGAACCTTAGTTACACCTGAAATACACACAAGAGAAGAAAAGAAGAACAAGTTAGTAAATCTTAGACTAAAACCGTATAGTAAAATTAGAGGTATCGAGTTGGTCCTCGTCGCAACGGCGCCAATTTGATGATAATCCTTTTCCGGGTTTATATGTTTTAAACCTAAGGTATCACTAATCAATGTAGAATAGTGAGGTTCGTTCAAAGGGACCAGCAATACACTCTAATCTTTTGAGATACAATTTCAGCTAAGCGATCAAGTGGTTTTAAAGTTTGTCACGATTAGAAAGCAAAGCAAAAGTAAAATTCGGTTGTAAACAATAATGGAAAGGCGTTAGGTCAGGGATAATTCTCAGGGATTCGAATATCAGGAACCAAGCAATTATTCAGGTATGCGATTACGACCAAGTCTCGAACTCAACCATAAATATAAGGAGATCCACTTTCGTGGCATCTACAACTTTAACAATCAATCTAACACCCTAACTGTCATTGAGGTTACAAGGATTATCAAGCATTAATCGATTAGGGTTGATATGTTCACGAGATGCCCTAACTTCAACTTTCGTTGGCTAAGGATCAAATCGCCCACCTAAGTAATTTCCAGCAACTTACAAACTTTTGATAAGTAAATTCAACCTAAGATCAAAGGCTAGGTGATCAATCTAACCTAGGCAATATGATCGACAATAGGTGGAGACTATCGAATGATTATATAAAAACCTATCTATGCTTAGTTCATGATTCTAATCCCATCGAAAACCCCTAACCTAACAAGAGGATTACTCGCTCATGATCAAACAAGTAACAGCAGCAAGAGACATAATAAATTGCATTGAAATCGATATATAAAGAGTAGGGTTTAAGAAAACTTCGATAAGTATTGAAGACAAATCTCCAAGCTTAAAAACTCTCTCAAAAACAAGTGTATATATCTCTCTCTCTCTCGTCGTGATGCTGCTGTCCTTCGTGATCTCTGTGGCGTAGCTGCTGTGTGATCCTGGCTGTGGCGTGGTGGCTCTCTTCTTAAAAGATCCAGCAAAAAAGACCTATTTAAAGGCCCATTACGGCTGGCCCAAAAATAGGGTTGGAAAATTAGGTTTAGGAAAAAGCCCATTAATGACTCTGCTGGGAGCAAGTGCTCCGTCTTTTGTACTAGGTGCTCCTTTTCTCCAGAATGTTCAAAAAGGGTCCAACTTCATTCCTTTCTAGCCAAATCCGATTGCAAGTTCCAATCATTGCTTCCCGCCACTTTTTGTACCTAGAATGACTCGATAGAGAGTGAAAGACTCGATAAAAGCCTACAAAACAAGGGTTAGAATGTGCCAAAAACGTATTATATCAATTCCCCCAGACTTAGATCTTTGTTTGTCCTCAAACAAATTCAAGACCAAGTGAAGGAAAAAGGTTTGAAAACGCGGGAACTCAGCTTCTCTTTTGGAACGTTTAATGACCATTAAATTTGTAATCCACATACTGCAAGGACAAATTCCAATCGAACCACCATGTACTTCTCCGTAAACTTTTTCAGCCTCCCAAATTCATCCCAAGATTTCGCAACACTTTCCACAAGCCATCATCGCTATCCTCATTGATAATCTCAGTGCTAAGAACCTTCTAGATTCATTCCCGTACAATACCATGACAGATCCCCAATACAACCTTTTGGTACTCTTTCTCTTCCCCATACTTGTTTTGGTCTCATAACGGGACTCACTACTGTTGTTCCTTGTGAGGAGACAGGGTCGTGAGAAACTTTTCCGTTACAGTTTTAGAATAGCATTCACTACTGTTGTTCCTTGTGAGGAGACAGGGTCGTGAAGACTCACTACTGTTGTTCCTTGTGAGGAGACAGGGTCGTGAGGATCTTTGCATTATTCTTAATTTTATTCAATCTTGGAACAGGGGAGAGGAATACCAATACTTTTCACACGGGGTGCATCTATCAGGTACGAACGAGGAATCAAGCTCTATAGACACCAATCATTCCAATGAAGGTGCAATTAGCTCAAGGTTAGTGGACCTTGCTGGAAACATGAGACGTCTCTAGTTAACTAGTCAGCCTTTGGATTTTCTATTAGTCGGATCTGAATTCAATCTGCAATAATGGTCACTCAAATAAATAGTTAATAAATAAAGAGAAAAATTACATCATAGTTTCCTAACCATAATACTCTTGACTCAATAAAACAACGTGGACTGACTCAATTGGACATAATAAGAAAAAAGAAAACAACCAAAATAACGATATTAGTAGCAACTCCCCCCAGACTTACTTCACACCGTCTCGGTGTGAGAATAAGAAAAGAGAGAGTGAAAAGAAATAAAATTAGAAGAAAAAGCATAAAATAAAATTGTTGGTGATGAATACACATTGGACTAACCTCTTGGTGGGCCTAAATCCGAATTTCGAAATTTTACCCTAGAGAGCAGGTGCTCTGTATGTTGGAGCAAGTGCTCTGAATTGGGAGCAGGTGCTCTCTGGAAATCGGATCGATCGATCACAGAACTTACGTCGGTCGATCTGAAATTCAAATCGATCGATCTGTTTAGATATCGATCGATCTCCTCCACCTTTTTTTTTCTTTTTTTTTGAAAACCTGAAAACTCAAAACTCAAATAAAAGTTAGTAATAAAAGAAATCATATTTGAAAAAGTTAGAAAACGTACCGGTGGGTTGCCTCCCACCAAGCGCTTGGTTTAAGTCACTAGCTTGACTTTGGTGCCATGTATCAACCAGGTTGGACGTGAGAGCTTGCTCCAAAACAAGCTCCACAATCAGACATTCTCATGTTCAGACCCTTACTCAGCATTCCATTCACAACACCAATACCCTTCTCTTTCAACTCTAATGGAAGAATAACTCTAACTCTGGAGAAAGGTTTAGGAGTACCTTTGCACTTCAACTTGTATTCGACCAAGTTTCCATCACATCCTTGAGGGATCAAAGTCATTTTAGGATCACCCTTGATCCTTTTGCACTGTCCTTTTCCCTGCACCTTCGCCTTCTCCCTAAGTTTCTTGGTGATATGAGGATGATTTCCATCTAAAACTTCATTGATCTTACTCTTATCACCAAGCTCTTTCACAATATCAACTGACAACTCCTATCTATCTACTGCTGAGATGCAAGAGGCGTGTGTGGTGGTTCTTTTGGGAATGGCTTTGTAGAAAACCTTTTTATTGACCTTGGAAAAGGAGACTCGCTTATTAGGCATATAAATGATTGCACCCACTGTAGCCATGAATGGTCTCCCAAGAAGCAAAGACATATCATAACCTTCTCTCATCTCCACAACCTGAAAATCAGTTTGAACTAGGCAATCCCCTATTTGGACAGGTAAATCGTGAATGACGCCGTACGATGTTGTCGTGGAGGAGTTTGCAAATCTAAGATTCATATGACTAGGTTTTACCTCAGCAATTTTCAACTTCTCTGCAATAGCCTTTGACATAAGATTCACACTAGACCCAGAATCACAAAGAGCTTCTTCAAATTCAACTCTTTCAATGGAACATGAAACAAAGAATTTTCCAGGGTCTTCAACCTTAGGCAATACTCTCAATGGTGGTGGTGTACTCCTTGCTTCTACAAAGATTACCTTAATCTCTTCTTGAGTCTCTCTACAGTTCCAAAAGAAATCATGTATGGGACAATTTTCCAAGGCCTCTTCAAAGGAGATTTCTTTAGGAATCCTTCTCACCATCTTCTTGAAACTATCTAGTTTCTCTGCACTGATGGGATCCCTCTGATCTCTAGGTGGAACTGGGTAAGGAACCTTAGGAGTGTAAACCCTTGCTGGAGGATTTTCTGCAGGTTTGGTTGGAGCATGCCGTTGGAGCAGGTGCTCCGACGAAGAGTTAGGGTGCTCTATTTTTTTTACGGCTAGAGCAACCAAAATAAGGCTTGGGGTAGGTGCTCCAGATGATGAGGCATATTCCATGGTTTTTTCTACGCCACGAGAAAATGTCTCTCTTTGGAGCGGGTGCTCCTCAGCCTGCTCCATAACTTTTTCTGAGGCTATGACGTTTTTTACTGCAGAATTTAGTATCCTTCCACTTCTCATCTCAACCGCATTGACATATCCATTCCTAGGATTCACCTCTGCTTTCCCAGGAGAAATTCCTGATGTCTCAGCAGTTTGAGCAACCTGAATTTCAAGCTTCTTCACATGAGTGCAAACAGCTTTAAGCTTACTATTGAGATCATTGTACATGCTGTCCACCTTGACATTGATCTCATTAGCAGATTTCTGCTGGCTGAGTAAAACCAATTGCATAAGGGACTTCAGCTCATCTTGAGAGTTAGACGCATGAGCTTGAAAGCTCTGATTCTGCACATAGTCTCCACCTACATAGTTCACCTCAGCATACTGCTCATCTCTTTTGTTCTCACAAAGCTGGACACTCCTCTGATTTCTCTTCAACAACAGGTTCACTTTCGCTGTCAGCTCATCAATCTTCTTTGACTCAACACTGCTGACATATATAGGCTCATCATACTCATGGCAGCGATTTCTGGAACTTGCAGCCAAGTTCTCTATCAATTGATATGCTTCTTCCCTGGTCCTAGTCATAAAATTCCCATTGCTAGCAGAATTGAGAGTATTCCTGTAATTCCAATTGACTCCATCATAGAAGATACCCAGCAAGTTCTCATCGGTAAACCCATGGTGTGGACATTCCCTCTTGTACTCTTTAAACCTTTCCCAAGCCTCACAGAAGGACTCTCTGGAATGTTGGTGGAAGGAGGATATATTGTTCCTTAAACTCGCAGTTTTGGATTTTGTGTAGAAATGGTCCAAAAACGCAGCTCTGCATTGCGCTCAGGTCGTAATGGATCCAGCAGATAAAGACTTAAGCCAACGAGAAGCTTTGTCCACGAGTGAAAACGGAAACAGCTTGCATTTCATGAAATCCGGGTTCATCCCATTAGAGCTTGTCGTGGAGCAAATCTCCTCGAAATTCTCTATATGGTCCATCAGAATTTCAGCAGGCAATCCGTGGAACAAGTGCTGCTTAACCAGCGATATCATCTGTGGTTTGATCTCATAATCATTCCTTTCAACAGTGGGGGGAACTATCGCAGCTCGGTTTCGGTAATAGGCATGGGGATTGTCTATATCCCCAATGGCAAGATGCTGCTGTGGTTTTTGTTGCTGTTGCAACTGCTGCATTTGTTGTTCTAGCCTCCGAATAGCAGCAGCTACATGACCATCTACAGCTCGGTTGTCGGTTTCGTCGCCCATGTTGGCTGGATTCGAATTCTTTTTTTGTTTTTTTTTTTTTTTTGCTCATTCTACCCTTGCTAACTCTTGATTGTTGAGTGTGAGAAGGTTTTAAGAACCTTAGTTACACCTGAAATACACACAAGAGAAGAAAAGAAGAACAAGTTAGTAAATCTTAGACTAAAACCGTATAGTAAAATTAGAGGTATCGAGTTGGTCCCCGTCGCAACGGCGCCAATTTGATGATAATCCTTTTCCGGGTTTATATGTTCTAAAACCTAAGGTATCACTAATCAATGTAGAATAGTGAGGTTCATTCAAAGGGACCAGCAATACACTCTAATCTTTTGAGATACAATTTCAGCTAAGCGATCAAGTGGTTTTAAAGTTTGTCACGATTAGAAAGCAAAGCAAAAGTAAAATTCGGTTGTAAACAATAATGGAAAGGCGTTAGGTCAGGGATAATTCTCAGGGATTCGAATATCAGGAACCAAGCAATTATTCAGGTATGCGATTACGACCAAGTCTCGAACTCAACCATAAATATAAGGAGATCCACTTTCGTGGCATCTACAACTTTAACAATCAATCTAACACCCTAACTGTCGTTGAGGTTACAAGGATTATCAAGCATTAATCGATTAGGGTTGATATGTTCACGAGATGCCCTAACTTCAACTTTCGTTGGCTAAGGATCAAATCGCCCACCTAAGTAATTTCCAGCAACTTACAAACTTTTGATAAGTAAATTCAACCTAAGATCAAAGGCTAGGTGATCAATCTAACCTAGGCAATATGATCGACAATAGGTGGAGACTATCGAATGATTATATAAAAACCTATCTATGCTTAGTTCATGATTCTAATCCCATCGAAAACCCCTAACCTAACAAGAGGATTACTCGCTCATGATCAAACAAGTAACAGCAGCAAGAGACATAATAAATTGCATTGAAATCGATATATAAAGAGTAGGGTTTAAGAAAACTTCGATAAGTATTGAAGACAAATCTCCAAGCTTAAAAACTCTCTCAAAAACAAGTGTATATATCTCTCTCTCTCTCTCGTCGTGATGCTGCTGTCCTTCGTGATCTCTGTGGCGTAGCTGCTGTGTGATCCTGGCTGTGGCGTGGTGGCTCTCTTCTCAAAAGATCCAGCAAAAAGACCTATTTAAAGACCCATTACGGCTGGCCCAAAAATAGGGTTGGAAAATTAGGTTTAGGAAAAAGCCCATTAATGACTCTGCTGGGAGCAGGTGCTCCGTCTTTTGTACTAGGTGCTCCTTTTCTCCAGAATGTTCAAAAAGGGTCCAACTTCATTCCTTTCTAGCCAAATCCGATTGCAAGTTCCAATCATTGCTTCCCGCCACTTTTTGTACCTAGAATGACTCGATAGAGAGTGAAAGACTCGATGAAAGCCTACAAAACAAGGGTTAGAATGTGCCAAAAACGCATTATATCAACAATAATTCAATAAATATGCATTTTCGTGCTATTCTATTGAAAAACAAGTCTACAATGTAGACTACATATTGTGACGAAGGTGTGACTTAGATCTGGAATAGTCAGAGAGAAACAAATGTCAATTTTACCGGCTATATGAGGACGACGAAGTTTACCGGCTATATGAGGACCTCATAAAGGGTCAGATCTGCAACAAACCAAAAAGACATGTTAAAGACATACAGCAGCTTAGAACGGTTAAAGACATGTGTGAATACGAGGAGATGAGAAAGATGGCGGGTCAGATAAAGTTTACCGGCTAGATGAGGACCTCCAAGAGTCAGATCTGCAACAAACCATAAAGAAGACCATAAAAGTGAGAAACGGATGAACATGATATATAAAGTACATATAAGAAAGGAGGATGAGTTATAAATAAATGAAGAACAAATACTTACCCCTTCGAAAATCGGCAGCAACGGAGGAGAGGCGACCATAAAAGAGCGAGTGAAAGTTTTTTAACAAAAAGATTAGGGTTGAGTTTATATAGGCAAGTAAAAAACATCCGGTTAGGTTAAATTTTCCAGTTTACTGTAAAGTCTACAAACGAAGTCTACGATGCCCTAAACCCTAAACCCTAAATGTAGACTTCCGGGAGAAGTCTACAGATTATATACATTAACTATTTTCGATGAAATATAACATATATACCTTCAAATGTAACATTCATAAATATAAATCCCTAAATCTAAGCCATTACAACATAAACTCATGAAACTATAACTATCAAAAAAAATAACTACCAACATGTAGATACATAAATATCAAAACATTTGGGTTTAGTATTCATTTCATTATGAATGTATAACATAATTTGTCTTTATTGGTTAATTTTGTGAAATTTTGTGAAATTTAATTTTTAATACTTCACAATTGTTTATACTTTCATCATGAATACAAATATTTAATCAAAATAATTTTGCTAATTTATAAATTTAAATTTTGTAAATAATCGGTAAGTAGACTTCCCAGGGAAGTCTACACAAATATCTAAAGTATAGAATATACCTAATTTGTCTTTACTGGTTACAATTGTGAAATTTTGTTAAATTTTATTTTTAATACTTCAAAATTGTTTATACTTTCATCATGAATACAAATATTTAATCAAAATAATTTTTTTTAATTTATAAATTTAAATTTTGTAAATAATCAGTAAGTAGACTTCCCTGGGAAGTCTACACAAATATCTAAAGTATAGAATGTACCTAATTTGTCTTTATTGGTTAATTTTGTGAAATTTTGTGAAATTTTATTTTTAATACTTCACAATTGTTTATACTTTCATCATGAATACAAATATTTAATCAAAATAATTTTTGTTAATTTATAAATTTAAATTTTGTAAATAATCAGTAAGTAGACTTCTCTTGTGGACTTCGCATGTAGACTTCGCTTGTAGACTTCTATTTCACAATGTAGACTTCGCAAAGGGTAAAATGGTAACTGGGACATCCGTTTTTTTCTTTGGTCATAAGGGGTCTAATTGTAATTTCACTACCCCTTTGGGTTAGTTTTCGCAAATATGAGATTTGGGGTTTAGGTTTCACATATAAATGAATTTGTGGGTTATTTACCACAATTTTCCCTTTTTTTTTGTAGCAAATTTTTTTTTTTCAATTTTATCAAGATCTCAATTAGTCAATTAGAGAATCCGCATTGGAGACATTTTGTATGTGTCTTTAAATATAAAATTATTAAAAGTTGAGTAAAAGGAAGAAATAGAGTGTTTTTGGTTGAAATAATGAGGTGTATTGAAATATAAAATTAATAAAATTTGAGTAAAGTGATGAGATATTAGGTATGATTGGAGAGAGGATGTCTCGGGGAAGACAAAGTTGGAGAGAAAATTGATGAAAGTTGGAGTGTGTTTAAATATAAAATTAATAAAAGTTAAGTAAAAAGATGAAAGAGAAGGTATAAAGTTGAGTAAAATGAAGAGAAATTGTGTTTTTAATATTTTTTTATTTAGAGACATCCACGTTTGGTCTCCAACGTGGATGGTCTTAGGGTCGATGTTACAGTAACATAGTTGTACAACTAAGAGCGTGATTAACGGTGACAGTATCATATCTAATATTTTTATAGTTTTTTCTTAATTTTAATTATTTATTTAAATAATCCCTTATATATTAATTGGAGAGCAATTTCTTGAAAAAAGCTTATTTGTCATCACTAAATTCATTCTCACAATTTTAATGTGACAAATATGACATGACATTCACACCAAACTCTTCAAAAATCTCTTTACAAAATCATGAAGACCAAACCAAACATTTTCAATTGATTAATTTTAATCATGAAAAATATTTTTATCATATTTAAATATATTTATCATATTTGAAATAAAATCGGATAAATATATTTAACTCCAAAAAATTGGAGTAAACGAAATCTCCTCAATTGATTAATTTTTCTTAATCAATATCGTTATAAATATATTTATCATACTTAAATCAAATTTGAATTAAAATCAAATAATTATATTTAATTCCAAAAAAATCGGAGCAATAAAATATAGAGCCAATTATAAGCAGATTAACAATAATTAGATTTTACCAAAAGAATTCTCAACAACACAAAAAATATACAAATAATCTTTTAAATTCTAAAATCGAATATTCAAACAAATATTCGAAATTTATGCATCATCAATTCAAAAGTTTTAAGTATGGAAATTTTCATTTCAATTCTAAAAGATGAAAATCTTTTATAAATCGATAATGCGATATATGGTATATATAATCCGGATATTAAATATTCACACCAAACAAAACCTCTTCAAAAAAATTGGCAAAAACAAATACAGTTAGCCCAATTTCACAAAAAATGGGCCCAATATTCACAAAAATATTCTTTATATAACCAAACCTCTTTATATTAGGCCAAATCAATTATCATCAATTATTAACCAAACCTCTTTAAAAAAATCGGCCAAAATCATCTATTAACCCAATTTCACAAGCACAATTAAACCTAGCCAATATTGATACATCACGACCAATTTTCTTTTCATATCAATTCAATCGGTCTCTCAAACTAATTTTCTTAAAAATAGAATTTCCATCAAAGGTAAAAATGATTTTTTTTTCCAGGTATCATTATCTTCTTATAATTTTATTTGTAGTTTGGCTTCTTTTTAATATTGTGACAAATATCATTTCAGTGATATCCACCAAACCAAACCATTTTTAAAAACAAAATGCTCAAATCTGATGATGTAGAATGGTGCAATCAAGTTTGCTCTATCAAGTATCTCTTCAAATACATTAAAAAGGGACAAGTTTATGAGTATAAGGGACAAAATTATGTTAATGTCTTATTGAAGAAGGATGATGATATGTTAATATCAAAAACTTGATTTCACCGGAAAAAAAAAGATTATTTGTGGCCTTCCTAATAAGATTTCATTATAAATTATGTATCCCTAGAGTTCGTTGGTTTATTTACTCATTGTTACTTTTACAAAATAATGTTCTTTGGCTTTAGCAATTTTTAAGTTTAAGCAATTTTTAAGGTTAACTCAATTATACAATCAAACAAGAAAATCGGACAAGCCAAATTTATAAAATTTACAATTATATATTTTAATATTTTAAAATATAAGTAATTTATTTGTATTCTAAATACTACTTAAGATATTCAGACAAGCCAAATTTTACATTTTTTTTAACTCTAATGTATTAAATTATTATACATTTTGACTTGACACATTTACATATAAAAAATAATTAAATGATAAAACTAAATTTTTGAAATTCATATTATTAATAAAAATGATATTATTGACCAAAAAAAGATTAACAAAAAAAAAATCAACAACAATGTTTATAATAAAAATCAAACAGCTACATATTTCACAGTTTTAAAGACTAAAATTAAAAAAAATTACATAAATAATTTATCCTTTTGTACGCCGGAGAATCACCTAATAAATTATTAAGTAAATAATAAACCAATCATGTAATAACATGTGGCAGTGCAACTCATACAACAATGCTGAACCGTTTCATCTATTAGAGCATCATTAACAATGAAATGGTATGGGTCTCATTAACATTAAAGTAGTATTAATTTTAATATTAGTTTAATGGTTAAGACTCATTAAGATTTTGATAGTTTTTACATGTTTAATGATGAATTGATAATACTCAAACTCAGAAAATTCCAAAATCGATTTTGCAGATGGAAAACCTGGAACCCGGAGGGAGAGAGGAACTCCGACCAGAGTTTTTCGAACAAGTAATCTGACCAATCCCTGGAAATTTCTCACGAAGCCCCTTAATCACATCAACAATCTCCGATTTAGCCTCATCGGAAACATTCTCTTTCACCTTAAGGAAAGTGATTTTAGCAACGGAACCAGGAGGAGGAGCTAGGGTTCCGGGGATTTTATCAGCGATCCAGCCAACAGCCATGACATCTTCGCAGATCGGTAACACCGATTCCTTAACAACGGGAACGTGATCTGGATGTGCAGCGTAGGAGTTCAGATCTTCCTTAGATCCGTATCGGCTATGGAGGATGTGAGTAAAAGCAGAGGCAGATCTGACACGGTGGAGAGGAGCGACAGAGATATGAAGAACCTGGTTGAGAGAAACGAGGGCGTTGGGATTGTTGATTATGGAGGTGATTTTGTTGGAGTCGGTATCGTCTTTGACTTGAAAAGAACGATGTGCTCGATGATTTGGTTAGGAGGAGAGGAGGAAGACATGGTGGTGGCAACGGCGGAGAGAGACGTCTTTTTCTGAGAATTTTTTTCTCTTTCGAGCAAAAAAAGGGGTCCAATCCTGTCGTGGAATGCGTCCTTTTGAGACGTCTCAATAGTCTTTCCCAGCTGAGACGACTCTTCTCAAAAGTTAATAAACAATTCCTTATTTTATTATTTTAACCTTTTTAAATTGATTGAGACTCTAATTGTCTCATGGATAAGGATGCTTTTAGAAACGTTTCACCTTTTTTTTTTTTACTTTCTTTTATTATTTCTAATTTTTCTAATACATTGAAACTGGGTTAGGAAACCCCGTTAATCTTGCTCTAAAGTCCATACGGTTGGATTCCAGGTTTTAGGATTAGTAATAAGAAAATCTCCATTGGTGAGATACTATAAAACTAATATTTTTTAATTTTATTCAATTAAATGCTTAAATTTTAATAAAATTGAACGAATAATATTTATAGATGTGTTGATGGAGTCTCTCAACTATTTTTGGAGAGTATCTTAAATGAGAACTTTTCATTTTTCGCTTTCTTATTTTCTTTAAATTTTATTAAATTTTTTATTATAAAATTTCGATTGAGATGCTCTCAATGGATGGGGATGTTCTAATATCTATATCAATAGTTATCTAAACTTTTTTTTCCAAATTTATTTGTATGTCCTTTGTTTTAGGTATTAATTTAATTCTACGTGTAATGATTATTTTGTCTTAATGGAGTTTACAAACTTTTAACTTGTTTGGGGATGGAAGGAAGATATGATCTTATCTTACTTTATGAGAAACTCAAAACTATCTTGAAAACAAAATTGCTAAAATATATCTAGAAAGAGTAATTGCATTTTCTAGTAACGAAAGAAGCAAAAAGTAAGTAGGAGAATAGGACACTATTTGGCGTGTACTGTATCAACGGAAAAGACCTATACATCTCTACTCAATTAATTAAATAAAATAATCTTTAAAGTTAAGTAGATAAAGTATTTATGCTTAGCTAGGGCGTAGGGAATACGTATGTGTCACATGTAATTAGCGCTTCTTTCGTAAATATTATCTTCTTCTATTTACTTTTATTTTTTTCAAAACTCAAACATCTTGACAATTAAAAGAGAAAATCAGAAAAAGAAAGAAAGGGCAAAACTGAAGAAGTAACTCTAGTACAGGAAGTCAGTGATTCGTATTTCAAAGAAATGGAGGAGGAAGGACCCCATGTACAGCTAGAGAGCTTGACGTTTCATGTGAGGTGAAGATTCTCTAACTGATTATAATCTAACAACGTTACTGATAGATCTCTAATTTTGTTATCCCGTTAACTACATTTGGTGTGATCACGAGAATATATTGCTACAATATATGTTAACGAACTAAGATTGCAGGTGAAAATCGTGGTTTGTTAACCATGTTGATGTTGGTTGATCAGTCTACCAAGACACAAATGTTTGTATGAACTATAAAATGATATAGTAGCGGCTAAATATATTAACGGGCTAACTGCCTTATTATCAGACTTTATATATTTTATCAAAGTCACATCACAATTGACTTATGTCATCAGTTTAGACGTGCCACCTGTCCAATTAGTTAGTAAAATCGTTAGAGCTATCTATAGTAATTAACAGCATAGTAGTGTTACATTATTAACAATTAACAATAAAATTACAACTCCAATGATCCCATTGTACCATTACATATGCTATTATGATTAACGCTCCAACAACCCCATTACACAATGAACTAAGACTTATAAGTTCGGTTAATGTTACCTCCATTTGATGTACTCCCAAATTTTGTTGGTTTGTCAACTCCATTGATTAACATGCTAACTAAAATGGTATTCTGATAAGTTTATGTGTATCGTGTTAACTATGTTATCATATCATTCAAAATATAAAATTCTAAATCAAAAGTGTGACTTCTCTTACAAAATTAACATGTTAACAACTATCATAATATGTTATATCGAATGTTAACGTGCTAACAATAATATGTGATACTTGTAATTTGCTAATATATGTCCGATGACGCTATTAATCTTAGGTTAAGCCGTCCCCGACAGTATTACTATAAAATTAACGTGCTAAACAAATTCGTATATCATAGAGAATTTCATGCTAAGCCACTTATCATATCATAAATTATCGTCTTCATCAAGTTAACATTTCATAGAAAATACAAAATATGAAAATATAAAAGATTATCGTGCTAACCCTGTTATCATATCATGAAAATATGTGTTATTTATAAATTAACTTTGTTTTGACCCAAAAAAAAAATTAACTTTGTTATAACCAGTGTTCAAAACAAGTGTTTTTAACGTTCGCCTATGCGGTGTTTAGGCGGTATCCACCTATAGACCATAGAGATTACCCTTTTCATCGCCTAAAATATTATGGTATTATAATAACAAAATAATATAATTTTTTTATATATAAATAGTAATAATTTTATATATTTTACTATAAAATGATGAATACAAATACAATATAAATTCTATTTTTTTTATAAATTATGATTTTTATATATTTTAATATATATCTAATATATTATGTATTATTTAAAACGTTTAAACTGCTTATTAAATCGTTTAGATTTCGATTAGGTGTTTTAGCCACCACGCATTAGATCTGCTTAGCGTCTAACATTTTTTGAAGATTGGTTATAAACAAATTATACCGATAACCCATTAAGTAACTCTTTAATTGATTAACGTCAGATATTATGGAAGATATCATCTACAATTAATGCCAACATCAAACTAAATTCTGATATGAGTTATCTCTTAAACGAGCGAGACTAGTAGGGGCAATATCGTCATGAAATTTTGTTCGACGGTGAGAGAATACATTAACAAAACACGGTTGTTATATTCTTAATTTGCTAGTCAACCATTAATATCTACCTCGTTCACTCTTAATTGATTTCTGATCTTATCAACTGTTTCAGTATTTTAATTAATGTTAAAATCAGTGAAATACCGAAACAGTTGATAAGATCATAAATCAATTAATGCTTATAGAGGAACAATAACTACGACAAAAATGAGATTAAATATAATTTATTTTTTTATAGTGTTCTAAAACGCGGCTTAGGTAGGTGTCCAGGCGTTACGCGGATGTCGGGTATCCTGATTTTAGGCTATTCGATGATTAATGCGTTTCTTAAAAATGCGGATGTTTATGCGGTTTAGACGGACGTTTATACGGTCTAGGCGGGCGATTACGTGGCCTAGATAGATATTAGGCAGCTATATAAAAACAAAACAAAAATCACATTTTTTTAATTATATTGTAAAATAAAGTTGTTTATCATAATCAATATTTAATTTTAACCTCTAAAGATCCAATCTATTAGTTAAATTCATTTTGAAATTATATGTATATATATATATATATATACCTCTCTATCTTTATATGTATATATATATATTTAGAAAACTAATTATTCGCCTAGGGCCCCACCTATACTCCTGCGTATACGGTTAGGCGCTAAATCCCCTTTTGCCGCCTAGTAACCGCCTAGCGCATTTTAGAACATTGGTTTTTTTATAAAAATCTATCTATCAAAAAGATTGAAAATATATAATATGGTAAGTATTAAATTTTATATTTAGTTACGTTTAAATTTGTATAACATGTACTAATAGATATTTTTTTTTTTTTTTAACGTTTGCATTTATTATTTTTTATTATAAATTATGAGAATTGTTACAAAAACGATTCTCTCACGGACAATTCACTCCGACCCAATTAGATCCATGATAGAGGGCATTTCCTGTTCCATGCTCATGATGGATATTTTCTACCTTTATTGCGGGAAATCACGGCGAACGGTTCTAATTGCACAACGCTGGAAATATCATGTAAGTTTGCCTCCATTAATCTGTATATTTATCAATAAATCGAATAATCTAGGATTCAAACCCGAGACCTTCGGGTGTAAAAACATTAATTAACCCTTGGTTAAACCATTAGGCTAGATGAGCTTCCACGTACTAATAGATTTATGATATAAAATTCGCAAGAATATATGTAGAGATTTTCAACATGAAATATAGTTTTAATTGAAATGTTATGATTATTTAACTTAAATGACGTGTCTCCTAGAATGTACTATGTATTCTCAATTAATATAATAAGTATAAGACTAGGTCATCATAAGCAAAGACGTTGTGTTGTTCGAGGACAAGACTATCAAAGACATCCAAAGATCAGAGAAACCAAAGCTAAGGATTAGAAGAAACATAGATCCTAACAAATCACATGATGATACAAGAGAAGCGGTTGAAAATGGTGATGATGATCCTGAAGAAGGTGATACTACTTTAGATGGTAATTTCGACGAAACAATAGAAGAGGAGCTAGAACTAAAATAGTTAACCAGAGGTAGGTGATATAATGCGTTTTTGGCGCATTCTAACCCTTGTTTTGTAGGCTTTTATCGAGTCTTTCACTCTCTATCGAGTCATTCTAGGTACAAAAAATGGCTGGAAGCAATGATTGGAACTTGCAATCGGATTTGGCTAGAAAGGAATGAAGTTGGACCCTTTTTGAACATTCTGGAGAAAGGGAGCACTTAGTACGAAAGAGGGAGCACCTGCTCCCAGCAGAGTCATTAATGGGCTTTTTCCTAAACCTAATTTTCCAACCCTATTTTTGGGCCAGCCGTAATGGGCCTTTAAATAGGTCTTTTTGCTGATCTTTTGGGGCAGCCACGCCACAGGGAGACTCACGCAGCAGCAGCAGCAACAAAGGAAGATTCACAAGAGAGAGAGAGAGAGAGATTCGACCATTGTTTTAGAGATTGTCTTTCACGTTTTGTTGAAGTTTTCCTAAACCCTAATCTCTTGCTTTTGATTTAATGAAGTTTCTTTTATCTCTTGCTGTTGTTGGGTTCTTAAATATGTGCGAGTAGTCCTCTTGTTAGGTTGAGGGGTTTCGATGGGATTAGAGAATCATAACTAAGCATAGATAGGTTTTGAACATCATTCGATATCTCCACCTATTGTCGATCATATTGCCTAGGTTAGATTGATCACCTAGCCTTTGATCTTAGGTTGAATTTACTTATCAAAAGTTTGTAAATCGCTAGAAATAACTTAGGTGGGCGAGTTGTCTTTAGCCAACGAAAGTTGAAGTTAAAGCAACTCGTGAACAAATCAACCCAAATCGTTTATGCTCTTCATTCTTTGTAACCTCAAACGACAGTTTAGGGTGTTAGATTGTTTGTTGAAGTAGTTGATGCCACGACAGTGGGTCTTCTTGAATCTATGGTTGAGTTCTAGATTGGTTCATAACTAGATAACCTGAATAATTGCTTGGTTTTAATATCGTAATCCCTGAGATATCCCTTGACCTAACTCTTTCTTTCTATTGTTTTAAACCGAATATTACTTTTATTTGCTTTCTAATCGTGACAACTTAAAACCACTTGATCGCTTAGCTGAAATTGTATCTCAAAAGATTAGAGTGTATTGCTGGTCCCTTTGAACGAACCTCACTATTCTACATTCGAATTAGTGATACCTAGGTTTTAATCTTATAAAGACCCGAAAAAGGACTATCATCAGTAGGATACCGTCAACACGATATACTCCCGATGAGTATGTGACCCTCACAGATGAGGAAGCCATAGTCGACACTTATAAAGATGAGTGGGTGAAAGCCATGCACGATGAAATAGAATCTTTGCATGAGAATCACACGTATAAGTTGGTGAAATTACTTAAAGGAAGAAGAGCTCTTAAGAACAAATTGGTGTACTAGATCAAGTCCGAAGATGGAAGCCCAAAGCCTAGATACAAAGCCCGGTTGGTTGTGAAAGGATTCAACCAAAAAAAATGCATAGAATTTGAAGAGATATTTTCTCCAGTGGTGAAAATATCTTCTATCCTAGTTGTTCTTGGTCTAGCAGCGGTTCTAGACTTATAGATTGAACAACTTGATGTCAAGAAAACATTCCTCCATGGTGACCTCGAAAAGGAGATCTACATGGATCAACCTGAAGGATTCAAGGCCACAAACAAAGAAAACATGGTATGTCGATTAAAGAAAAGCCTTTATAGTCTCAAGCAAGCTCCAAGACAATGGTACAAGAAGTTTGATTCCTTTGTGATGGATCATAGGTTCAAGAAAATCAAGAATGACCATTGTGTCTTCATGAAGAGGTATGCTAGGTGGCGACTTTCTGATACTTCTGCTTTATGGCGATTATATGTTGATTGTAGGCCATGACCGCATCAAGATAGCTGCACTAAAGAAAGATTTGAGCAAGTGTTTTTCCATGAAAGACTTGGGGTTAGCAAGACAAATCTTTGGGATGAAGATCACTAGTGATAGATCGAAAAAGCTGTTATTGTTATCCCAAGAACGATATGTTGAAAGAGTGCTAGAGAGACTTAACATGCAAAAGGTGAAGCCGGTGAGCACTCCACTTGTTAGGCATTTCAAGCTAAGTACAAAGCAAAATCCAACAAGTGATAAGGAAAAGGAAGAAATGAAGAATATCCCATATGCATCAGCAGTTGGCAACCTTATGTATGCCATGGTGTGTACAAGATTTGATATTGTGTATGCAGTTGGAGTTGTGAGTTGCTTTCTAGCCAATCCAGGAAAAGATCACTAGAAGGCGGTTAAGCAGATACTTATGAGGCACAATTAAAAGATTTTTGTGCTTTGGAAATGGGAGCTTGAGTTAAAAGGCTACACTGATGCAGATTGGGCCGATGACAAAGATTCTAGGAAATCAACATGAGGGTATGTTTTCTGGCAATCAAAAGTTACATAAGTGTGTTACCTTATCTACTACTGAAGCTGAGTATATCGCACCGACTAAAGCTTGCAAGGAGATATTATGGATGAAGAAGTTCTTGCTTGAGCTTGGAGTAGAGCAAGATAAGTATATCATGCTATGTGATAATCAGAGTGTTATTCACTTAGCAAAGAATTCAACACTGCATTCTCTCTCAAAGCACATCGATATACGACATCATTTGGTAAAAGAAGTTCTGGAAGAGAAACTCCTGCATCTTGATAAGGTACACACAGACGAGAACTGGTGTGATATGACGACCAAAGTGTTATCAGTCAAAAGTTTGAAGACTGTTGTCAAGGCATCGGGATCGTGACAACTTCGGGCAAAGTCGGGAAGGGGAAATTTGTTGGATAATCCCACCAGTTGAAACAACCCGACCCGTTTTTTTAATCGGATTATTATTTCCATAAATAATAATCTTCAATATCAATGGCAAAACGAGATGCATGAGTATTATCACAAATACTCAGTGAGACGGTCATCCCATTTACTTGGCTATACACACAGGCATAAGAAAATATCACAATACCAAGCGATCAAACAACAATGCTTAAAACAATAATCATCCAAAACACACAATCAATCATCATCACATCAATCGAAACATCAATCAAATGCATTATAACATTCTCTTTACCCAGATAAGTCATGGCCACGCACTCATCTTGATTCTGGATCGATTCTGGATAACCCCGAAAAAAGACCTCTCTCACACCTATAGCCTCTGCTCTATCTTTCCTTCCTCACGAACCAACAAAACCTTGATCCTTTCTCCAAAAACCTCCTAAACCGAATTAGGGTTTCAGAAAACAGGAACAATACGCTGACTTCGAAGGCACGCAGAGAACAGAGACTACATCATAAACACGATCGGAAACCTGATCTGGAAACTAGACAGAGAGAGCTATCCAACGGTATGTTGATCATCTTCTGAGTCCTTATGGTTCGACGGAAAATCTCCTTCGAAATGGACTGATCATAGATCCGAAACTGCACAGACGTCTCTCAGTAAAACAATCATAACTCCCAGAATACACATCCGATTTACAAACCGTTTTCTCTCATAATAAGATCAAAAAGTGGAGAACTTAACCTAAAAGTTTCACTCTGATCCGATCTGTTCTTACAGGCTGTTACTCTCCTCTTGTAAAACTGGATGTAACTGCTTCCAAAGCCTTAAGAAACAAGACACACAAGGATCTCTTTCTCAAAAATGTTTTATCTCCTTTTCTCTTTGAAAAACGCAGCCTCTCTTTGCTGCTCGGCTATTATACAGAAACCATAGGGCTCTGTTAACCAAAATGCCAAACCGACGATTAAATCGAACCAACTGGTTGAATTCGAACCTTCTAAAATTCTCAATTTTGGTTCACGGACGTTACAATTCTCCCTCACTAACACGGATTGGACCTCGAATCTCATGATACCATTCACTACGGTCTCAACCACCTGACCCACCCGGTAAACACCACTCCAGATCAACCCTCGAATCATGCAAAACCAACACACTATGGTTAACACTCTTGACCAACCTGGCCAGCACCACCTGAGATCAACGCTCCCGATCTCTGAGGTCTACATCTAATCCTATGCACATAGCCACAACTCAGCTCATAACTCATAACCACACCACTCCCACTCTCGGGATCACATCCTTTGAGCTATCGGTGCACCATAGCACTCACACTCTCAGGACACACAGTCTGTCGAGCTAGCGGTATACAGGAGAAATCCTCATCCCCTCGAGAGTAATACTCATCTCTCAGCATTACTAAGGGAAATATTCATCCCTCAGTAACACACAGGGAAATCCTCATCCCATCGAGAAAAATACTCATCTCTTAGTATTACTAAGAGAAATCCTCATCCCTCAGTAACACATAGGGAAATCCTCATCCCTCCTGGAGAAATCCTCATCTCCAAATGAGTTACTCGAGAAAATCCTCATTCCCTAGAGAAATCAATTCTTCACGCCTAGAGTATCTCTGACTAGAACTACCTCATGTGGTCTCAACCTGACATCCCAATACCTCGTAATATTACCTCATCCATGATCAATCCTCAGGTCAACTCTAACATGACATTCCACTATCCCGGAATATCATCTCATCCATGACCAATCCTCATGTCAACTCTAAACAACCCAATCAGCCAGGGTGTTTCACTACGGTCTCACAGAATAGACAAGTTCTAAATCCTCATAAAACCTTTATTTCCAACCCTAAAAACGCATACTCATGACAACACCAGTCATACTATAAGAACTCACATCTTATAAATCATAACATAAGAAATACTAATCATCCTTCAAGGGCTTGGCACCTCCCGAGAAAAATCTTGTGCCAATCCTCTACATCTGCTCTAACAACAATTCTAACAGATTCGCCAAACGATTATCCCGGCCCTGGACTACACATGCGTTGCACTGCATCTCCCGCCACACCGGGACCAACACCGGTTCCACCAGTCCACACACTGGCACTCACATTGGCCACCCCCACGGACTCCTCCTGAAACGTCTGAGAATCTGCCACCACCTCATGCATGGAACTCTGGGCCACACTCTCTGCGGACTCACCCACTTGTCCTCGACCTTGCCCACAACATCCATGACCACCACAACCACAACCTCTAGTACCTCTAACGATTTCTCTTCACTACGAGAAGCAGAAACTAAGAATCCTAGAAATTTCACAAAATCACAAAACACTTACCGTGGAATCTCATTGAAGGCTCGAAGAAGATGATCTAGGACTCTAAATTCACACAATAATTAACTAAATCACATAATCAATTCAACCACAATTCACACACAATTGACTAACTCCTCATGATCAATTACGTTCACCCGCCGTAGAACCATAAGGGCTCTAATACCAAACTGAAACAACCCGACCGGCTTTTTTTTTAATTAGATTATTATTCCCATAAATAATAATCCTCAATATCAATTCATAGACATTACCAACCAACGAAAGCTCATAAATCAACAAACCAATCAATTAACCAATAATAATTCCAATACAACAAATCTAGAATAACCAGCAACCTAACTAGCAATTCTACACAATAAACCAAACACCATTCAACCGAGACCCTAGATCATCCTCTTTTTCATAGCCATGATTCTACGATCACACTTTGTTTTTACCCGCATCACATGGCAAAACGAGACGCATGAGTATTATCACAAATTCTCAGTGAAACGGTCATCCCATCTACTTGGCTATACACACAAGCATAAGAAAATATCACAATACCAAGCGATCAAACAACAATGCTTAAAACAATAATCATCCAAAACACACAGTCAATTATCATCACATCAATCGAAACATCAATCAAACGCATTATAACATTCTCTTTACCCAGATAAGCTATGGTCACGCACTCACCTTGATTCTGGATCGATTCTGGACAACCCCGAAAAGAGACCTCTCTCACACCTACAGCCTCTGCTCTATCTTTCCTTCCTCACTAACCAACAAGACCTCGATCTTTATCCAAAAACCTCCTAAACCGAATTAGGATTTCAGAAAACAGGAACGACACGCTGATTTCGAAGGCACACAGAGAACAGAGACTACATCATAAACACAATCGAAAACCTGATCTGGAAACTAGACATGGAGAGCTATCTAACAGTATGTTGATCATATTCTGAGTCCTTATGGTTCGATGGGAAACCTCTCTCGAAGTGGACTGATCGCAGATCCGAAACTACACAAACCTCTCTCAGTAAAACAATCATAACTCCCATAATACACATCCGATTTACAAACCGTTTTCTCTCATAACAAGACCAGAGAGTGGAGAACTTAACCTGAAATTTTCGCTCCGATATGATATGTTATTACTCTCCTCTTTTAAAACCGGATAGAACTGCTTCCAAAACCTTAAGAAACAAGACACACAAGGATCTCGTTCTCAAAAAAAAATTCTCTCCTTTTCTCTCTGAAAAACGCAGCTTCTCTCTCTGCTGCTTGGTTATTATACAGAAACCATAGGGCTACATTAACTAAAACGCCAAACCGACGATTAAATCGAACCTTTTAAAATTCTCAATTTTGGTTCACGGGCGTTACACCAGTAGCCCAAAATAAATCATGGATTCTTCTAGAATTATGGAGAATATTAAGCATAAGTATGGAGAATAAGAAGTATCTAGAATTACCATGATAAGTTACCTTAAGATAAAGTTTAGAGATAATTCTAGAATATGTTAGAGAATAAGTGGATAATGTTTAGAGAATAATCTAGAAGAAACTAGGACTTAAGCTAGCAGTAGTATAAATAGGGGTGCTTAGTGTCATTTGTAACATAAGCGAGAGTTACAAATGACACTATAGCGAGAGTTCACTTGTAAACTACTTTTGTACTAAATCTTTTCTAATAATAAAAAATCATTTGGCTTGAAATTCTAATTGTCTAATTCTCATCTTATTCACACAAAATAGTATTGGGTAATTTTCCCAACAATTTTACTTTGGGTTTGTTTCCTATGGTGCATTTGATGATTATTTCTTATGGTTTTGAGCTTAGTTCTTTAACCTTCTTGTTGGGAGGTTACATGGTAAGCTTCTATCACACCTCACCATCTTACATACCTTTATCTAAGTCGTGAAATTTGTTTTATATTTTTTTAAACTGTTATGTTGCAGGTCCATGGCAGTAGTCTATCCCAGTCACATTCTCTCTTGCTGAACTTAATTCTTCTTTTCTTCTTCTCTTTCGTTGTAAGAGAATCATTGTTCTCTGTTTTGAATAACTTGGCAGATACTATAATTGTAATGTTCGTAAAAAAAAAACAGTTAGTATATCTTTTGTAAATTAATTGGTAAGTATCAAGAAAATAAGAGAATCATGATTTCTTAATCAGTTCAATTTGAAGTTATTGTAATACCAAAGCTTTTACTTTACTATATTTTTAAGGCTATGTATGAAGTTTTGAAATCTGGCCTTAAATTGTAACATAAGTCACCTAATACATAACTTGATTATGCTTTATACAAGGGTCTTCTTGAAACTTAAATATGACTCTGAGTAGTGTTCGTAGAAAAGCTAGAGACTTTGTATAGGTAAAAGAGATTGTTACAAAAGTTACTGAAACTGCAACCAACCACTAAACAATCTTGTCTCGAAATGTTCAAACCGATGAAAAGTTCATCGGGCAATTAGGCCCGATGAAATTTCTGCTTTTTTCTTCGTATTTTCTGTTTGTAGACATAATCAAAACTTGAGGACGAGTAGTTGTTATGGCGTCTTGGGAGTGAGATCTCGGTAGACATACTCGTCGGATATCTTCAATGAACTTGATTTCTTGTTAGTTATCTCTAGCATACATCTATGAGTTATGGATGACAACATGAAACAAAACCGCTAAGATGATGAAAATATGAGAAATACATGCGGCGGCGGCGTTCTAAGGTTGCAGATTTCGCAACCCTGGTGAAGAAGATGAAGCTAAAATTACAGTTTTGCCATTCGCTAAAAAAATTGAAAAAAAAAACAAAAACACACACTTGGGCTTCGAACTCAGGCCTTAATACACTAGAACAAGCTCCATAACCAATGGGTTAAACCGTGTTATGTCAACATACAATAAATCAGCTAAATAAACCTAAAACTCGATTAAAGCCCTAAAAAATCCCTGATTAATCTCCGTATAATCTCAGCTTAATCAATTAGGCTCTAGGTCCGGTCCAACCGTCCGATTAACGTTTAACGCAATTTTGAACATTGGACGTAACCAATACAACCCAATTAATGTTAGTCCATTTCTAGAGATTAATTTTTACTGTAACGACTGCGAACCAAAATTTAGGGATTTTGGTCGTGCGTCGATTGACGCAGTGAGTGTGCGTCGATCGACGCAAGCTGCAAATAAACCAACGAGTTCGGTTTTAAAGCAAAGGTTTGCGGTTCGGGTTATAGAAAACCGTAAGACTTGCCTATAAAAGGAGGGACCGTGTCTGTTCTTGTTTGAGAGAGAAAAACAGAGAGTTTGGTGAGGATTGAGAGAGAGAAGTTGAATACTTGTGATTCTTGAGTGTTCTTGATCAAAAACCTTGTTTTTGGTGATTGTGAGGCTTTAGAAGCGGGTTTTGGAGTGTGTTTGAACCGTGTTCTTCGTGGTGGAAGAAGGGAATCTGGTTCTAGGTGGTTATAGCCTCTGATTTGTGTGTGTTCTTCATCTCTTTGCTCAATTTCTTTCCGAATCGAGGTGAGTGCGTGACCATGGCTTATCTGGGTACATTGGGTGTTCATAATGATTTTGATTGTGAATTGGAATGGTTTGATGGTTGAATACTGCTTGTTAGGGTGTTTTCTCGTGTCTTGATGTGATTTTTGTGCAAAAGAATCGGTACATTTGTCGTAGAAATGAATCATGAGAGGAGAGGTTCGTGTTCTTCGATTCTGCAACGTGCGTCGATCGACGCAGTTGTCGGTAGGAGTTGGTGAGTGCCGGGAGAAGACGCAAGTGGTGATAGTTGGTGAGTGTCGGCAGACCTTGCGTCGATCAATGCAGGTGATAAACACGTGTTATTGTGTTGTTTTACTGTGTTGTGCATTATTGATTGATCACTTGGTATTATGATCATTCTTTTATGCCTGTGTGTATAGTCAAGTAGATGGGATGACCGTCTCACTGCGTATTTGTGATAATACTCATGCATCTCTTATAACCATGTGATACAGGTAAAGAAAAGATGTGATCGTGAAGTCATGGCTGTGAAGAGGAGATGATCTAGTGTCTCGTTTTATTGTGATTTTCTGAATTTGTTTAGAACTGCTATGTTATTTCCGCTAAACGTTGTGTGTGTTGTGTGCTAAGTGTTGAGAACTAACATTTTATGGGAATGCTAATTCGATGTTGTAAAAAAAAAGTCTGATTGTTTCAGTTACTCTTAAATTTTGAACTTTTCGGATTGGTTGATATATTCAATTATTTTGGAGAGATCGCAAAATGACATTTATAGCTTACCCAAACCTAAAACGGTCGACAACTTATTCTCTTCTTTAGCTTACTCCTTTACTTTCATCAACCAACAATTATAGCTTTCATTTGTTACCAAAGAATTACATATTTTTGGAAGTGAACTAAAAAGGAGATTAGTTAGAATAACCTACTTTTTAAAAAAAATAGCTATAATAACCTTACTATTTTTTTATTGCTGAAATAACATATTCTAGATTTTTTTCTTTCATAATACCAAAATTATCCTTCGCAGACTCTGCCGAGGTATTGGCAAACTCTGCCGAAACATTGGCAGACTCTGCCGAAACATTGGTAGAATCTGCGTATTTCTAGATATTGGCAGAGTCTGCGTATTTCTGGACCGGGTCTAGCGCATAATCAATTAAACGGAGATAACTCAGGGATTAAGCGGGGATTAATTTTATTTAATTATTACACTTATAAAGTTATTTATATTATTTATGTGTAGATATGACAGAATAAACGGTTTAGTGCAGTGGTAACGGTCTGTGTTAAAGAAACTTCAGATCGCGGGTTCGAGTTCCCGTTACAATTTTCGTTCTTTTTTAATATTTTTGAATATATGGTAAAAGACCGAAATACCTCTATCTTCTCTCTAATCACGTCTCCACTCTTTTTTTCACCTTATGCACTACTTTCTTCTATTTTTCTGGTAGTTTTCACATAAAATATTGTAGATCTATCATAAAAGACTTGATTTCAGACTTGGAACACAAAAAAAAAATCAGTTTTTCGAGTTCTCCGATTTTTTTACCGGATATGGTAAACTCGTGGCAGCTCCGAGCCGCCGAGCGGTTTTCCGGTGAGTAAACCCTCTCCACGGATGCGTTTTAGAACATTGGTTGTGTGACTTGTGTCACATCAAAAAATTTTGGTTACTAATTTAATTATTATTTTCTTGGTTATTGGGTTGTCTGACTAAGGGTTTTTCGATCAGATCTAGTTTCCCGGCCGACGGCGGTGGCCTTCCATAGCCACGTCGTTGGTCCGGTTTCTGTTTTTTTCATCTTCTTAGTGTTTTATGTATATATAGCATTTAGATCTTTTCTTTCCGTTTAGCGGATCGGTTTTCGGCGTGACCGGTTAGTTTTCCGACGAGGTCCGGATTTACAATACAGTGAGTCTAGACAATCTTTGTTTATCAATTTTATGCTCTAATCTCTTCCTCCCTGAGAGTAATGATGCCTTTACTCCTCCATCAATAAGTATGGGCCTTTGTTAAGGTAGTGGAGAGAAGTGTCCAAAGGTAAGAGGTGATCGGAGATGAAGTTTATGGATGATGGAGAAAGCGGATCTGGTATTTACTGTTTCTGTTATGTTCTAGGGTTTCTACAAAAGTTTGATTTCGAGCCTGACGGATTTGGTGGTATTGTTGCATGATCAACTGTGCCAATTTCGCCGAAAATCGTCACCGATTAAGATCTAGCGGCGGTCACGATGAAACATACATGGGAACTTCATCACCACACATGAGCGACACATGGAGCGTTAGCCTAATCCTCTTTTTACTCAAATTTTATTAATTTTATATTTCAATACACCCCACTATTTTAACAAAAAAACACTCTCTTTCTTTTTTTACTCAAATTTTAATAATTTTATATTTTAAAAACCCCTAATAACCCCTAATTACCCACCCATAATCATACTCTTAATGGGTTTGGGTTTACGAATTAATTGTAATGGGTGTGGGTTTTATCTCAAACTTTTTGTAGAATTTGCCCTTTGGGCTTTTATGAAAATGGACGACAAAAAACAAAAAAAAACCTTCATTGTAAATTGTTTATCGAACATGAAACTCGCGGGTTTTGAACTGGAGAAAAACAACACACATGTCACAAATGGTGTGTCGTTTCCTAAAAGTTAAAACGGCGTACTTGTCAAATTTAGGAACAAAATCTAGGGCTTGGAGAACTTAACTCCATTCGAGAAACAAAATTGAGATCTCTCTGCCTCCCACCAGAAAGCGAAAACCCTAGTTTCAGCGACACCGACAATGGGGGAAGGACTCATTTCGATGGGCACCATGCGTGCATACAGTGACATGGTGATGATGGTCGCCATGCCCATTGATACTGCAGACATCATTGTCTCAGCTTCCCGTCGATTATCCTTTGGAAACTTCGACGGCGCCGTTAAATCCACTCGCCGATTAGTTAGACACACAGAGGACATGGTCTCCGTCGCGTTCTTCCTCCCAAGCCGTCAGATTGTCTCGGCGTCGCGTGACGGTACGATCATGCTTTGGAACTCGATCTAATAAGGAGCCGTGATTTGGTTAGCTGTGTCAGATTCAGCTCTAACACAATCCAGCCGACGATTGTGTGAGCCTCGTTGGACAAAACCTTCTTAAAGTGTGGAACCTTTCGAATTATAAGCTCAGATCGACGTCACTGTGGCTATATCACCCGATGGTTCTGTTTTTGCGAGTGGAGTCAAAGACAAGGTTTTGCTATGGGATATGGCTGAGAGGAAGTCGAAGGTAGATCTACACAGTTGAAAGAGTGCGAATTCCTCACTCGGTATCTGAGGAGGGTTTTATATCGTAAGTATATATATATATTGAAAACTACTTAGTTATTTCTCCTCTCATATTCTACATTCTTTCTGTTTTCATTATATTCTCTTGTTCTCTCATTTACATTCTCTGTTTCAGTATCTCTATTCCGCGTGCGAAGATCAAATCTTTCTTCAGCCTCTCGATGTGAGTTCTTCAATCTCTGTACTTCTTCTTCGTTTTATACTTTGTTTACGTTTCCAGATTCAGCTTCTTCTTCTTCTCTTTCGACCTCGTTTCTGTTTTGAATAGATGATCGTCTTCTCTTTATTTCTGTTTTCAGTATCTCTATCTCGCGCGTAAGATATATCGCAAGCATCAGTCTTCAGTCTTCTCAAATCTTTCTTCAATGTCGCGTGGTGAGTTCTTCAATCTCTGTAGTTTTTTTTCTCAAATCTTTCTTCAATGTCGTTCGGTGAGTTCTTCAATCTCTGTAGTTTTTCTTCGTTTTATACTGTTCATTTTTCAAGATTCACTTGTTCTTCAACCCCTTAGTTTCTTCGTCTGTTCTGATTTTTTGCTTCTCTGGGTTTATGTTGTTTGTTATTCTTCAACCCCTTAGTTTTTTCATCTGTTCGGATTATGGTGTTACCTCTGTTTTGCACATTCTATTTCCATCTTCTTCTTCAAACCGAATGAGTGATCTCTGGGGTTTGTTTCATGGTCCTACTCAAGAAGAATGGGGTTTATTTCATGGTGTTAGTCAAGAAGAATGGGGTTTATTTCATAGTGTTACTCAAGAAGAATCTTATTCTTTCTCTTGGGTTTGTATTGATTGAGTAAGAAAGTTTACTTCCAAACCCGTCAGGTTAAGATCAAGTTCCTGCTTCTATTGTCTTCTTCAAACCTGAGTGATTTCCTCTCTTAATTAAACCCTTTTGGGAAAAAGTTTTTCTTATTCTATATCTGGTTTTATGTCATTGGCTGGTTTGCCTCTATTCGTAGTTTCTGGTACTATATTGCTAATAACATTATCTGGTGAATCTTCTATACAGGAATGTTATCTGATTGCTTGTCTTGTGGAAGCCCAACTGCTATAAATTTTTGCTGGGTCACAGGCCGGCCAAGTCTGTGTTACGGTATCAATACCAACTCTGTAAGACCCATCGGAAGGAGCATGCATCTGCACTCACCACTGTGTCAACGCTGTTTTAGCAATCCAGCATTGATATATTGTAACACAGAAGATATCAACCTCTGTTCTGCGTGTTTTGGCTTGAATACGTGTGTTCAATCAAGGCATTATGTGCATGTTATTCCTTTTAATAGCCACAGCGTGAGCAGAAATCAGAAACCCATGTTGTCTTTTTCTTTAGTCTTAATTTTCAATCTGACCACTTCTTCTTGTGTGTGCAGGCTTGTTCTCTAGTCACTCAAGCATCCAGAGCTACTGGTACTGGACGTGGCTAGGCTCTTCCTCTTCCATTGCCGGTAGCTGGTCCTAGACATGGAGCTGGAGAACAACAAACTGCTATTGGTGCTGGACGTGGCCAGACTCTCCCTTTTCTACGCCCGGTAAACGCATAGTGTGACTGTTTATTTTATTATGTCTTGGTTGATGAATTGTGATATAATGGGTTTTGACTTTGTAGCAGGCTGGTCCTAGCCATGGAGCTGGAGAACAACAAACTGCTATTGGTGCTGGACATGGCCAGACTCTCCCTGTTCTACAGCCGGTAAATGCATAGCTTGTCTGTTTATTTTATTATGTCTTGGTTGATGAATTGTGATATAATGGTTTTGACTTTGTAACAGGCTGGTCCTAGCCATGGAGCTGGAGAACAACTAACTGCTATTGGTGCTGGACATGGCCAGACTCCCCCTCTTGTACGGCCGGTAAACGCTTAGCATGACTTGTTTATTTTATTATGTTTTGATTGATGAATTGTGATATAATGGTTTTGACTCCATAACACCATGTTTTGATTGATGAATTGTGATATTATTGTTTCTGATATTGTAATAGGCTGGTCCTAGCCATGGAGGTGGAGAACAAGTTTTGGAGGATGTTGATACAAGCCTTGGCCTTGGCCTAAGAAAGCGTGGGAATGATGATCAGGTAAGTGGGATTGAAATCTGTTGATTTTATCTCCATTTGTGGTGTGGATACTGCAGTTAGATATTTTTAACCTCTTTATTCTCTTTCTTTGTAGGATAATGTGGCTAAAAGACGAAGAGATCATCAGTGACCAAATCAGCATCTTTATGCTCATTCTTTGTAGGAGACAGAGGAGAGATCAGCATCTTTATGCTCATTCTTTATGCTCATTCTTTGTTACCGTTTATATCAACCGATTTGACAAATTGTTGGTGTGAAATTTGACTTCATTCACAAATTCGAATGGAGTCAAAATTGTGGTTTTGAATCATTTGACTAAAAACCGAAAAGTTAACGTTTCTAGTTGTTTGGTAGCGTTATATCTACCAATTTATAGAATTGTTGTATACTTTTACTTCATTCAAGGTTAGAAAATCAATTTGTAGTTATTTTGCAATGTTGCATCTAAAAAGCTGGTTAATGGCAGTTAGAATGTATTTTTCCCACTATTTCCTAATCTTTTTATTTTTAGTTTCTAATATCTGCCAATTATTATATACTATATAATAAACAGATATTTATATGCTATGTATATTGGTAACAAGAGAGGGAGAGGGAACGAGAGTAGGAAGTATCAAAGCTTTCGTGAATAGGTTTATTTCTCTTAGGTTACTCTTCATTTACATGAGAGTGTGCTTATATATAAGCATATGAATTGAATATTAAAACAAAGACCGACTTACTAAAATGATAAAGATGATCTACAATTTGAGATAAGTTACACTTAGAGATAAACTCTATTATATCATTCTTTATTATAATACCAGTTACCTTTTTTTGTTTATCTTCGTTTTCAGTTTCTGTCATTAGTTTGAATCAAATCAAATTATGAGTCGAATACGTTTTCAACAAGTACAACACTTGTCCTCGTATGAATTCCTCTCTCCATCACATGATTGATCGAAAACGTGCAAAACAAGAAAGAACACGTGAGAAAAAGAAATGGCGCTCACGTTACTACTCAATAATCATCAACTATTTGATATATTCATGTTCACGTAATAATTAATCGATGTGGGATTATTAGCTACAATAACAATTTAAGTAAACCAAACGGCATCGAAAGACTTGATTTATTTTATCCACATAACTTATTAACACAATTTCCTTTTCACAAAGAAAACAAAATTCCCGCCAAAACGTAACTTTACTTTTATTTTTTGTTTGGTCGCAAAACGTAACCTTACTTATAAATTATAACTTTGTGGGGAAAACACTCTTATTAGTCAACAACTCAATTTTCCATCCAAAAAACGCATTTTTCCATTAAATCGTAACTTTCCGTCAAAAATGGAATTCCTACTAAAAACATAAATACTCTTCAAAGAGTGTAATTTTCCCATTTCATGCTAAAAACATAAATTTCGGTAAAAAATGATTCCATAGTTTTTTCCCCAAAAACTAAATCGGTAATTTCTCATCAAAAATCAAATTTTCCAATTTCATACTAAAATTTGATACCATATCTTATCGCCAAAAACATCATTTCGCATTTTTCGGCCAAATAATAATATTTTCCACCATCATGCATTTTTTGTCAAAACGTATTCACCAACAAAAACGTAATTTTCCTATCGAAACCACCATACAATATGTGCAGAGGAGCAACATCTATATACCCATAACTTTACACTATGTGATTCTTCGGTTTATATTAGGAGGGTTATTGAATTAGTGATTTTGAAAAAATTAAAAAGAAATTGATTTTAAAGTATTGTAAAAAAGTAACAGAATTCCCTCGACAGCAAACAAAAAAAACAGGAATTGGTTTTTCACACTTTTTTGGAATTCTATGAAATTCATTTGAAATGACAATACCATAAAAGTAACATTCAAATGAATAATACATAATTTTAAAAGAATTCATAAAATACATAGATGAATAACAGTGAAATTCTATAGAAAGTTTAATTAAATTCTTCGTTTTACAAAAGAATTCTATTCTTTCACAATCAATTAAATTGTGCTGAAGCATAAAATAAATAAATAACCAATCAAAGCCAAGTCTCCATTTTCCACAATCAAGCTCTGGCAACAAATCATTGTGAAGTCGTATAGTAAAACCTCTATCAATTAATAATGTTGGATCTTTGAATATTTATTAATTTAAAAAATTATTAATTAATCGATAAATTAATAAATATTAAAAAAATCAAATGATATTATATTATATAAATTTATTTGTAAAAATGAAATGTATTAACTTGAGATTCTGATTTATACTTTTGATTATGAAAAATTTCAAAAAATACCACTTTTCAAGTACCAGTTTACAAAAATGCCACATTTTTAAAATCTTTACAAAAATTCCACTTTTTCAAAATTATTTTTTCTTTATATTATTTATGTTTGGATTAATTATGTTCAATTAGGGTTTAGTTTTGAGTGTTTAGGGGGTTTTAGGTGTCAAAACATTTTTTAGGGTTTAGAATTTTAAGATATAAGCTTTATAAATATATAATTAGTGGCATTTTTGTAAATGGACACCCATAAGTGGCATTCTTGCAAATGTTCACACAAAAAGTGTCATTTTTGTAATTGCCCATTTGATTATTGTAATAGAATGAATGTTAACATCATAATATACTATCTATCTAAAAAAATACACATTATTAAGTACAAAATTTAGAAAATATGATTATTCAGAAGTTTATGATACATATTATGATACATTTGAAAATAGTTATGTTATGTGTACATAATTAATTATCCTGTTTATAATTTTTCACAAGTGTTGGAAACCTAGAAAAAAATTATTAATTTTTTTAGACGTAATAAGTAGAATAAAAAATCACTAAAACCAAAACAATTATACATATATACATAATTATATATGATTATTAGTGGGACAATTACAAAAATGCCACTTTTTATGTGCACATTTACAATAATGTCACTTAGGGGTGTCCATTTACAAAAATGCCACTAATTATAGATTTATAGAGTATATATCTTAAAATTCTAAACCCTAAAACATGTTTTGACACCTAAAAACTCCTAAGCACTCAAAACTAAACCCTAATAGAACATAATTAACACAAATATAAATAATATAAAGAAAAAATAATTTTGAAAAAGTGGCATTTTTGTAAAGATTTCAAAAGTGTGGTATTTTTGTAAAGTGGTACTTAAAAAGTAGTATTTTTTGAAATTTCTCATTATTAATTTACACTCTTATTGGGACCATATTTTATATAGGATTTTCAAAAAAAATATTATCTTATTATCGAATGATCGGAAAAAATTATTAATTTAGGTGATTATTAATTTATGGAGATTACGGATAAATTAATCAAACCGAACCGAACCAAATTGAAACCAATCAAACTCAAACCGAACCAAATTAAGCTATGCGCTAAAACCCTATTCCCAAAACGAAGCTCCAAAATCGCTTCCCGTTTTCCGAGCTCTGTTCGCCGTCTGACGAATCCTTTCACGTTCTTCCAGGTTTGATCCACTTTTTCTCTCTGTCTCTCGTTTTGCAATTCCTCTTTTTACTTTATGGTGATCGACCTAATCAGGGTTTTAGTTCGTGGTTTTTCTGTTTTCGGATTCTTGTTTCTGAACCCTCTCTGTGATTTGTGTGTATAAAAGGCGTTCGTTTATCGTACAAAGGCAGAGGTTTTTTTGTTTTTGTTTATCGTACTGTAGTGAAAATTAGAGGCAGGGTTTCTTGTGTAAGCGGCTTAAATCAAAATTACAAAGATGACGATGGTGGATCCTTATAGATTTGTGAATCAAATACGAAGGAAATCGTGACAATTTAATTGATTAGTTATTGCTTTCTAAATATCATGTCCAATTTAGCATTATGAGTTGATGATTCGATTATTGCTCACTTATTTTGGTGACAGGATCTGAGGCAAAACATGGGAGTTCCGGATTCATCTCAAGACTTGTCGTCAGAAGTGGAGGTTAATGCTTTCAGAAGAATATTCCCTCTTCGTTTCTTCGAGCGTCATCTCTCTGAATCTCTCCGACCTGATGCTAGACCACTTGGAAAAGCCAGAGACACCACTGTTAACCTTGGTAAATAACTTTGTTGGTATGTTCCTTTGATTAAAAGTTAATCAAACATTTCACTTGATTGTATTTTTTTTCTTTTGTATAGGACTTGTTTCATCTGCCGATGGATCTGCTCTTGCCAAGATTGGTTCCACAACTATGCTTGCTGCTATAAGAATGGAAGTTATGACTCCTTCTCTAGAGTCACCAGATGAAGGATGCATAGGTTGTTTGTTGCTTCGACATTACTATCTCTATTTGTCTCTTTCTATGCTGTTTTGCTCTTCTTCTTTTTCTTTAGTGTTTTCCTTTGTGACCGATGGGTTCCTTTTTTTTTTGTTTAGCTCTTGAATTCCACATGCCTCCTATATGTTCTCCAACTGTTCGGCCTGGAAGACCCGCTGAAGCTGCTCCCGTTATTTCAAAGCGTTTGTCTGATACTATTTTAAGGTCTTGTGATTTGAATCTTTCTGTTTATAGAATTTGATGTTTTCCTTGGGCATCAAATTGAATGTCACTTCTGAATTGTTTCCCTTTATTGCAGTTCTGGAATGATTGATCTTAATGAACTGTGCCTAGTTAGTGGAAAAGCTGCTTGGATATGTTATCTGGTGAGTACACATCAGTCTTCTCGATTAACTGATTCTTACATATTATCTGGTTATTGTTTTTCATCACCATTTATCTAGCCAGTTCTTTAGTATTGCTGCTCTCTGAATTTTTTTATAGGACATCTATTGCCTGGACGCTGATGGTGCTCTTTTCGATGCTGCTCTGCTTTCTGCTGTTGCAGCCTTTTCGAATTGTAAGTTTTTCTTTGATCTCATCCTTTAGTTTGGTTGCATAGCGCAAAGTTTGAACTTTTAAGGTTTATCACTGTCCTTTTCGTCTCGAGTCTGCAAAGAAGTGCAAGGCTTAGATAAACCCTTAATTGTTAACCCATATGACATTATTGATCTGTAGAAAAGCAGCCTGAACTCTAACGTTTGACTAAGTCATACCAAAGTTATCTTCTTCCCGGTAGAGTGTTGGCCTATATTCAGACCAGTACTTGCTCTGATTCGTTAGAGATGTTCATTTTTGCAGTGGAAATTCCAGTAGTTGCTTTGAATGACAATGGAAGAATAGTTGCCATCACTGGAGAAGAAGAAGAACAGGTAACCAAGAAGGAAGCAGTGAACAAGGAGAAGAGAAAACTCACGCTTAAGAACATCCCTTTCTCTTTAACCTGCATACTTCACAAGAAGTACATCTTAGCAGATCCAACAGCCGAAGAAGAATCAATCATGGACACTCTGGTGACTGTTGTTTTAGACTCCTCGGATCAAATGATTTCGTTCTATAAGTCAGGAGGAAACGCTCTCGCCTATTCATCATCCATCAAGGTGAGAGTTTCAGCATTCTCCTATATGATGATGAATCCAGGGCTTTTGATTACACGGGTTTTCTTATAAATTTGCCTTGCGGGTTTTGCTTTTTCGCAGAGCTGTGTCGAGTTAGCAAGGAAGAGAGTAAAGGAGCTTAAGCAGATATTGGGAGAGATGGATATCGACTGATTTATAAGAATCGTTCCATAACAATGTTGAAATCGTGTGAGTTACATAATTTAGTCAGAGACCCACCAAAAACCTATCTACTGACAAACCAGTAGCGCCATTTTTGTTCCAATGTTAGTCACGGTTTTGATGATCATATAACGAACGGGGTTTTGATGTTAGTGTGCACTTTCATTTCAAATGAATTGAGGTTGAACCAAAATTTACATAAACCGATTGGTTTTACAAATGCTCAAACAAAACGAACCAAATTATTTGTTTCCAATAATAACAAGTTTTGTTTCTTGATTTTAATTTTCCTTAAACAAAAGACCTTTGGAATAAATCAGAGGCTTGTGATGTTTAGTAACTTTTATTTAAAATGTTAATTTAATCTTCGTAGTTCCGTTTGAATCCACGACTCCGTGAGTAATTTTCCGTTTTCCTTTGGGAAAGAAAAGAAGAAAACACACACAGACATCTCTCTCTCTCTCTCTGTTCATCTTTTCATCGACAAGTCTCTCAGATCCGAATAATGTCTCTCCTCTCTGGAAATTGAGCTCCTTAGATCTATGATTTGCTCAATCTATTGATCCATTTCTCGTGAAAATCTCTGATCTATTTTCTTCCCGGATCTGATTTCAGCGTCGTACCATCACCGTGGATACAATCATGAATCCCTTCTCTTCCGGCACGCGTCTCAGGTTAGTAATCAGTTTCTCCGATCTCCAGTGCCTATATTTCCAGTTATGGAGACTATGCGATACTTCCATTGTTGCGTTCCTAGTTTTTAGACCGTAATGTAACTTGATTCTTCTAGTTTCACTGGGAAATCTTCTTTTTTTTCTCGCAATTCATTTCGAAAGTGAAGTTGATCGGAAAATGTATAGGTGGATTATGGAGTACAGTCCATTTTAGCAAAAGTCAGATTAGGCATTTGTTGAACTCATCAGAGTGTTTGATTAAGTAAATGTATGCTTCGTCTTCAAGTAAAATTGAGAGTGGAAATGGTATAGCGACATTTCCTTTGATGTGGTATCACGAATACAATCCTGGGAGGATCGGTTATAATGTCAGATTGATGAATTTCTGTTTGGGCCGGTTTATAACTGATTGAATATGTCACATTTTTTTAGCCCTTAGAAGATAGATCGAACATAGTTTCTAGTGACTCGATAAAATAGAAAAGTGAAAAACATGTACACTAAATAGAAAAGGGGATGGTTTTCGCCTCTTTTTTAAGACATTCATGTTTTGACATCGGTCTTGGAATGATGTCATCTATATGCAACGTACACAATTTTATATGACTGTATATACTATATAGTTTTGTATTACACTTATCAGCTTTTGTTATAAGTTATTCAAGGTACAAGCTTGTACTAACATTACAGTTATTTTACTCAAGCTATACATTGCTTCAGTGTTTATAAATTGACAGTTAAAAAAAAACATCACTTATTGACATTTTATTTCGTAGTGACATGATTCGGGCTATACGTGCAAGTAAAACCGCCGCTGAGGAACGTGCTGTTGTAAGGAAAGAATGCGCGGCCATCCGTGCCTCAATCAATGAAAATGACCAGGATTACAGACACCGGGATCTAGCAAAGCTCATGTTCATTCACATGCTTGGTTACCCCACTCATTTTGGGCAGATGGAATGTCTGAAATTAATTGCTTCTCCTGGATTTCCAGAGAAGAGGATTGGTTATCTAGGTTTGATGTTGCTTCTTGATGAAAGGCAAGAAGTATTAATGCTCGTCACCAACTCGCTGAAGCAGTATCCTTTATGGTGTAAATTTTCAAATTTGATTCCCTAGTAGGATTTATCATTTTGACAGCTTTCATACTAATTTTTGGCTTCCCCTTGTGAAAACCTTGACTCATATCTAGAGACCTGAATCATACAAACCAATACATAGTAGGGCTTGCTCTTTGTGCTTTGGGAAATATATGTTCAGCAGAAATGGCTCGTGATCTCGCACCTGAAGTTGAAAGATTGCTTCAATTTCGTGATCCAAATATACGCAAGAAAGTGAGTGTTTCCTCGTCCTGTCACTGTAGCTGTTCAAATAACAAGTGTTTTTTTAGTGGGGTTTAGAGGTGGAAATGTTGCAAAATATGAGAAGCTATGTTCACGTGCATGCTTTAACTAAATGAAGGCTGTACAGAGCTATGTGTTTAGTTTCTCGAATCTTCACTTTACTTCTGTCATTTTTTTGTATCCATAGACAAATACATTATCATGAACTTTGAATTCATGAATATTTTATCTTATGTAGGCAGCCCTTTGTGCCATACGAATCATTAGAAAAGTTCCGGATCTTTCTGAGAACTTTATTAATCCTGGCGCTGCTTTACTCAAAGAAAAGCATCATGGTGTCCTCATTACAGGAGTTCACCTTTGTACGGAAGTTTGTAAAGTCAGTTCTGAAGCCCTTGAATACTTCCGCAAGGTAATCTGCTAATATCCTATCAATTTGGTTAAAGGAATATTAGGATGCCTGTAACCAGCTGGTTCATAAGTTTTGCATATATGCTGAACTCATTTGTTGCCTTGATTAGCTGGTTCATAAGTTTTGCATTTATGCTGAACTCATTCACAATTTGTTGCCTTGATTAGCTGGTTCATAAGTTTTGCATTTATGCTGAACTCATTTGAGTGTTCCAATCTTTGTTCTTCGTGTCATTATGGAAATTAGCGGTTTTCTTTTCTGATTGACAGAAATGCACAGAGGGCTTGGTTAAAACCCTGAGGGATATTGCAAATAGTCCATATTCACCTGAGTATGACGTCGCTGGAATTACTGATCCATTTCTTCACATCAGATTGCTCAAACTGTTGCGTATTCTGGGCCAAGGGGATGCAGATGCTAGTGACTGTATGAATGATATACTTGCTCAGGTTTGTCAGACTAGTCTTTTGAAATTTTTCTCAAGGTTATGTTAGTCTGTATCTCTTTTTGATCCTCTCTTTGTTCGTCAAAAGTGTCTTTTGTTATTTTCATACTGTTAGTTCTTTCTGATTTTTCAAAATTAATAAAATAATTGACACGTCGCTGGAATTACTGTTCCAGCAAATTACATTCCAAACAAATGAAACCTTTTTCTGACCTGTATGGTTTTTGCTACACAGACCTTTTGTCACATTTGCTTTGAAAAAGCTTTTTGATCTATATGAGTCAGTATCATAATCACATATCATCATTTTAATGTGTTAGGTGGCATCAAAAACCGAGTCAAACAAAAATGCAGGCAATGCTATCCTATACGAATGTGTTCAAACGATAATGAGCATTGAAGAAAATGGTGGCTTACGTGTCCTTGCAATCAATATCTTGGGAAAATTCTTGTCCAACCGAGATAATAACATCAGGTTTACCACCATTATTGAGTTTTCTGTAACCTTGTCTCTGATATCTCATTATTCATCTACAGTTATCTTCCAATTTTTGTTTTCTATAATGCCAAGAGAAGAAGTTGTTTCACTCATATATGTGTAGGTTGCAGTGATTCTGTTTTTTTTTCTCTACTTGAAGGATTAGCTGATTTTAAAGATAAAATAAACGAGATCTGATATGTTTTGAGAATTCAGTGTATGGATGGAACTTTTGTATGTGGAATACATTTTCTGACAAGTGATTATACACTTCCTCTGATCCCTTTCTTGCCTCTCGCCTGACCACCTTCCAAAAAGATATATGACTTAACTTTGCTTTCTCAGATATGTAGCATTAAACATGCTGATGAGAGCCTTGACTGTTGATTCCCAAGCGGTTCAGAGACACAGAGCTACAATCCTGGATTGTGTTAAGGTATTCTATGTGGTGTTTAAGTTTCCTTGTTAGGTGTATCTTTTATTGAATTACCAGAGTATTTTGTTTCCACGGTTTTTGCTGGTTATGGAATGCAATTTATGCCTCAGGCCCATAACAATATAACATACTTCGCGGCTTGGTGTCACTAGTGACTTTGTCGTCTTCTTTTTTTAATACATGTAACCATCCAAATCTGGTTGCGTGGACTGAGATTACTCTTTATTAAAAGGAAACTGTTCTTTAATATCTTATGGTTTAGGATTCAGATGCTTCAATTCAGAAAAGGGCACTTGAACTTATATACCTTCTGGTGAATGAGAATAACGTGAAGCCAGTAGCAAATGACTTAATCGAATATTTGGAAGTAAGCGAACAAGATTTTAAGGAAGATCTTACTGCAAAGATATGCTCCATTGTTGAAAAGTAAGTTGCAAAACTTTTCAACTAGCATGTACTGAGATTTCCTTCTTCTAGAAGATGGTAACTGTACATTTTAGTATGTAACAATTATGTGATTTATGTTCAATGTAATCCATAAATTTATCAGAATGCTGGCCTGGATGAATAATGTCCATCAGACATGAATGATTGTTTGGTGTACTAAATTTTGGTATTTCCTTGCTGCCTAGGTTTGCTCCAGAGAAAATCTGGTACATTGATCAGATGCTAAGGGTTCTATCTGAGGTATACTTTTAACCCCAGGTTGTGAGATTACATATTTGGACCAATGGACATGCAGGCTTCACTAAATAAATAAAAGCTGTTTTATTCATATGAAAATATGTAGATCTCAATTTGAGATTTCTAATCTTGACCCATTCGTAATAGGCTGGAAATTATGTGAAAGAGGACGTATGGCATGCGCTGATTGTTGTAATAACAAATGCCTCTGATCTCCATGGGTACAGTGTCAGGGCTTTGTACAGAGCATTGCGTTCATCTTCAGAACAGGTAAATGACATTTCTCTTTGGTCAGATATTTTTACAAATTTGAATATCTTTGGTCAGAACAGGGTCATTTTGATGTTTGGACAGGAAACTCTTGTACGGGTTGCAATATGGTGCATAGGAGAATATGCTGATCTGTTGGTAAACAATGCTGGAATGCTTGCCTTAGAAGATCCAATAACGGTAAGTACTATCATCGTGCACCAAGGATTTACTGTTGTTAGTGATACCTGGGAGTTACAATTACAGGATCTCTTTCTTGATTGTTTTTTGTCTTGTTGTAACATTTTTCTGCTTTGCTGATTTGCTTTGGGATCCTCACACCTAAAAAATTAATATTAACTCTTTGTTTTTTGGATTGGTTCGTTCTTCTTCTGGTTGATAAAAAGTGAAGAAAGTGGTTTAAGATGTTATTGTGTGCATATTATTGATTACTCATTCAAATAGATTTATTACTGAAATTGTTCTATGAGAAGTGTAGATGTTGATTTGTGTTCCCAAGCTTCTGTAATCAGGTAACAGAATCAGATGCTGTGGATGTTGTCGAGACTGCTATTAAGCATCATACATCCGATGTCGCAACTAAGGCAATGGCACTAATTGCTCTGTTAAAGATCTCATCTCGTTTCCCATCTTGTTCAGAGTATGCCAACTCCTGCCTAGCTTTACTATGTCTATTGTCTACACAGCTGATTATAACTTTTTCTGGTTATTATTAGTGTATGCATGCACACTTATTCATGTCCCAGTTATAAATTAGGTTGCAATGAAAATTAGTCAATAATACTTCTCAGCAGTGATGGGCTTGTTGTATTTACTTACAGGAGGGTTAAAAATATTATAGGACAGAACAAAGGTAGCTTTGTCTTAGAACTTCAACAAAGATCTATGGAGTTCAGTTCAGTTATTCAAAAGCATCAGAATATAAGGTATTTCTTTCGATGCGATTTTCATCAATTTTGGATGAGAGAGTTCCACAGATATTGATCTACTAAATTAATTGACACAATGGATCTCAATACATGCAGATCTTCCCTGGTTGAAAGAATGCCGGTTCTTGATGAGGCAACATTTAGTGGAAGGAGAGCTGGTTCTTTACCAACAGCCGTGTCAACTTCTGGAAAATCTCCACTTAGTATACCGAACGGTGTTTCTAGATCTGCAGCTCCTCTTGTAGATTTGCTCGACCTGAGTTCTGATGATACTCCTGCACCTACCTCCTCCAGTGCGAACTTTCTTCAAGATCTTCTTGGTGGTGATTTAACGCAGCCTTCAGCACAACCTGGTTAGATTTCCAAACTTATACTATTCCACTCTACCATGACTATTCAGAGTTTTCTGGTATTGCAATTGATGATGATAAACATCTGTATATCATATTATTCTTTGAATATAAATCAGATAATAATTCGTTTATGTATTCTTCAGCCAGATAATTTTTACTGGTCATGTTTCCTCAACTTATTGGCTTCATTGGCAGTATGACCAATCCTAACTATAACCTGAAGAAAACTGTAAAATTTGTGTATTTAAGATAAGTAAATAGTGTTAGGTTTTGTAAAGAATTTGGGATGTTCAGTTGCATTGTATTGTCCAACTCTCCAGGCTCTTTGTTTACCCCTGCGTCTATCAGTTTCAGGTACCATGCAGCCATCAAAAGCCGGCGCTGATATTCTTTTGGATCTGTTGTCAATCGGAAGTCCTGCCCCTGCGCAAAATGGCTCGATGAATGGAGATTTGTTATCTATTCAAGATAACAATGCTCCAATAGCCTCCACTGATACACTTTCATCAAATTCTTCCACTGCGCCTTCTTCGATGATGGATTTATTGGATGGGTTTGGCTCCACGCCACCAAAGAGCGGTAATGATGCCATTCTTAAACATTGAAAAGTTACTTTACACTATTTCCCTTCTTCTTTATGATTTCAAATGTGTTGACATCTTTTCTTCCATGGCAGAGGATAAAGTTCCAGTATATCCGTCCATTGTTGCATTTGAGAGCAGCTCCCTGAAGATTGAGTTCAACTTCACAAAGCAACCAGAAAACCCTCAAACTACAGATATTGTGGCCACTTTCACAAATCTTACTCCTAACGTGTACACAGATTTTCTTTTCCAGGCTGCAGTTCCAAAGGTCAGTTCCCAAACTTGTTTTTCTGCTTATGTTATAGGCCTTGCGCTTCATAGTATAAATACAATCTTTCCTAAACAAAAGGTTTCAATGGGGCTTATCTGTAGGCTAAAACGGTCCACGCTTTTGTGGCCATGCTAAATTCATGTTCTTGCAAAGTCTTACCTATTTATTAGTTTGAAACTTGGAACTGTTTGAGTTCAGATTTGTGCGTGTTTTAGGTTTCCCTGAGATGTTTTCTTTGGTTGATCAGATATAAAAACAAGGAGCAGAGATTCAGAAATTGTCTGCTTTCTCTAATAATTTGTTGGCTTTTTATTTTTCTATAATATTTTCTTATTATTGTCATCACACACATTACAGTTTCTACAACTTCACCTGGATCCCGCTAGCAGCAACTCTCTTCCAGCAAACGGAAACATTAAACAAACTATGAGAGTTACAAATAGCCAACACGGAAAGGTACCATTCCCTTTTTTCTTCTCTGTCTCCACCAAATCTATATATATATATATATATATATATAAGAAACGGCATTTGTGAAACCGAGACAGCAAAACTCTCAGAGTAATCTCCTTTTTTTTTTGGCGTTTTAGAAACCCATTGTGATGCGGATGAGGGTAGGTTACAAGATTAACGGCAAAGATGTGTTAGAGGAAGGACAAATCAACAATTTCCCACGTGAGATATGAGAAGTATTAAGGTATTCCCAAGATTCATATACATATTCATAATTTTTATATATCATCACATCTGTTCCTTCACATAGACTAGAAGAAACTTGTTCAGAGAACGTTTGTTTGTGTGTGTGTGTGTATGGTTCATTGGCTTTGTGTGAAATCCAGGTATAAAGAGATATGTATTTTTGATGATGGTTGAGTTATGAGAATGTGTGTCGTCAAATGTGAATTCTCCTTGCTCTGATTCAAGAAATATTTTCATATTTGGAGGGGTCTTTTCTTTTTTTTTTCATGATAACTTTAGAAACTCTTGAGTATCTGTGTTCTGATCTGACTTGACCAGTATGTGTAGTCGAATTTTTTATCTGTTCTCTGCTCTATTGTAGATTATAAAATTTACGAGAATTGAGTTTTGAATAAATTAATGTGTATAAGCCCTTACGTTTATGTAATCCGATGTTATTGTAGTTTAAGTTGATTAGTGGATTTGTCATGTTAAGTGGAGATTATGCATCAATAATCTAGGGATGGAGCTGGAAAAGATTTAAGAGGACAAATAAGCTAGGCAGTAAATACTTTATATCCAAATCTTTAAGAATCACAACAGTTTAATTCGTCATTGAGACACTATCATATATTAGAAAATCTACTTATAGATGTTCTTTTATATTATTAGACAAGTGACTAAGTGAGAATGACTCATAATATAGACTATATTATCTACATTTTTGGACTATTTTCAAGAGTTTCATCCTTGAAATTCAAATACAGTAAAAATGAAGAATGCGGGTATTTGGAAGCTAGCTTTTATCGGGGTCTATGATGTGTGTTCTCAAAACCGAATTTCCCCTGAAAACATTAATTTTCTTTTTCTATTTGAATTTATCAGGGAAAAAATTGATTATGATTATTCAAGCTTTGCCAGTCCCAATTATGATTGCTATTTGTGTTCAATCTCTAAATAATACAAACGTATAGCATACAAATTCAATCAACGGAAGTAGGCAGCTCTGTTTCGCCATATAAAAAAATATGGTGGCCATGTTCTTTTACTTGTCGCGGCGATTGCGATGACAACAAGTAAAAGAGACTGTCACTGTAGATGAACGCATATGAAGAATTCGTATTGACTAAAATAGAGATGTTAGTTTTTTCAAAAAATACAAAAAAAAATAGAGATCTTAGCCCTCTAATATTGCCTGTCCATTATGAAAAGTTTTATATGGTACGTTTGAACTTTTCAGTTAATATTGCTTGACCTTTTGAGATTAATAAACACCTTGAGTTTTGGTGTTCTGGGATTCTAGACGAGTTCAACATTCATATCAATTTTTATTATTGTTAACGTGTGAATACTGTTTAGTGATGGAAAAGGAAATAAGAAATAGACCAAATAGCCAATGAATTAGAGACAAGAAAAGCTTCTTAATATTGTTACGTAAAAAGCTTATAAGTGTTTGTTTATGGATTGGAGAAAATCAATATTGGCGACGTGTAAGAGATATATATACAATGAGATTTTTGTTCAGGTAATAATATATATACGAATTTTTATATTTATCTTTCCGTTTTGATAAAAACTTTTTCTGAATCGTTGATCGGTTCCTTACTTTCTTATGTATGAAAATGCTAAATAAAAGTCTTGCTAGGCAGTATGTACCTTGAGGACAAGTACATGGTTCTCCTAAAACCAAAAAAATAGTACAGTTTGTGGAATATACATTAAAAGTATGTATCTTTAGTTTTTTTTGGCGGATTATTTTCAGTATTAATCATTTTTTGATACTTGTAAAATTAAGCATGACAGACAAAAGCCATTAAGAAAAATAGCCATGTGTAGATAACCAACTAGTATGTCATTTTCGACAAAACGCAAGCACAAATGCAAATATGCACCACAGATCGCACTTCTTTCTGAATTTTTTGAAAAAAAACAACTGAGATTTATGATAGTGGAAACTTTCATGATCATCAATCTCTGTGTAAATGGTGTTTACATCCAATTTTTTAAAAATTTCTGTGTATAGATGAATTGAAGATATGATCATATTTTAGAATCATCTTCACCAATGAAGTGAGATATTCTAAGATTATATTGTATACATGAAACATAATATTTATGAAATATGTAAGCAAACCATAATTACATTGTCTTAAAATTTGTAAACTTGTATAGGTGACAATTATAGAATCATCTATATACAAGTTTAGTTAAACTTGTATTTAAACTTGTAAACTTGTATATAAATAATATGATAATTTAAATTAATTTTAAATTTTTACTTATATATAAGTGTTAGAATCATCTTCACCTGTGATATGAGATATTCTGATATTGTGTACATGAAACATAATATTCATGTAAGATGTAAGTAGGGAGGTTAAATATGGGTAATTACTCTATGGGTACCCTAAATGTTTTGTATGTCTTATTTTTTTATGATTAATTATCATTAAACATTTTTTCCTAATTTATTTTCTTTTTTTATATAGCATTAATAAATTTTTTATATTTTTCAAAATAATAATATTTTATAGTTTGACGGAAAATGAGTTTTAAGTTTTTTTTGGTGGGAAAAGAGAATTTTGTGTTCTTGGCGAAAAAATGAAATTTTACGTTTTTGACAAAAAAACAAGATTTTCTGTTTTAGTGGACAATGAGATTTTAAGTTTTTTGCGGAAAACAAGATTATACGTTTTCGCTAGGAAACATAATTTTATGTTTTTGGTGGGAAAATGAGATTTTATGTTTTTGGTGGACAACAAGATTTTACGTTTTGGCGAGGAAACAAAATTTTACGTTTTGACGGAAAATTTTACGTTTTTGGCAGGAAACGAGATTTTATGTTTTTGGCGGACAACAAGATATTACGTTTTGGCAGAAATTTTTTTCGTTTTTGGCAAAAAAATGAAATTTTACGTTTTTACCGGAAATAAGGGGTTTACGATTTTAACGGAAAGACATGAAATCATACGCAAAAAACGAGAGAATCGTGATTTTATGTTCTTAATGGAAAAACGGATTTTTGGTTTTTGGCGGAATCATAAAATCACATTTTTGGCAAGAAAACATAGAATCGTGTTTTTGACGTTGAAATAATTCCAATATTATTTTGAAATTAACATAATTGAAACGTTTATCAATAATTTTTTAAGAGCATTGATTTATTTATTTTAAAACCCTACGGATATCCTAAACCCAATAGGATAACCAAACCATAGTTACATCATATAAATCATGTAATAGGGTAATCATAAATGATAATTACATCACGTAAGCAAACCATAGTTACATTGTGTTAAAAAAATTCCAACTCGGTTAAACTATATATATTTAATTTTCAATTTAGTATGATAATTGAATTTTTTTTTTGGAAGAATAAGGCAGACAAAAGTTTTAGTTTTAAGGAAAAATAATGTATTTGACGGAGAAAATGCCTAGACACTTATACCTTTTACATATTGTCCAAACTACAAATTTTTGTATCTCTTCCTAAATTTTCATCCTTAAAATGTCATCGTCAGTGATATATATATTTTGTTTTCGTCTATGCCTTTTTATTTTTACTTTTATTGATTAACATATAAATCAAAATACTTTAATATCATTTGATTAGCTTTCTGGTTTTATAACTAGGATATGAACACAACCACCAAACTAATAGGAATTTCATCTGCAATATTTATTGTAGCTATATATAGCTAAACAAAACACAAATAGAAGAAGTCTTTCATACATATTTTTTGGATTACATTATACATGGTGTAGTCAAGCGTTGTAATTCAGATGGAACAATGTAGTTATAATTTGTAAGCGTTACTAGAGTTTGATTATATAATTCAGTTCTTTTGAGTTTGATTTCTTTTTCATGAGGATTTCGGCAAGAACATTAGAAATTCCAATGCAAAAAACAAAGAATGTATGTTTGACATGGTAAGTTTTTTTTATTTGTTTGGACTCTTTTTTTGCTAAAATGTAAATATCAAACTTACCATGTCAAACTTAACATGTCAAATATACATTTTTTGGACTGTTACATAGTAAAAATTGAACTTTTTTGTTTGTTTCATTTGATAGTTTCTACGTAAGATTTTGTTCAAGACATGGAATCTGCAAAATTAACACAAGTACCGTTAAAAACAATATACTATATATGTCAGAAAGAAGACATACATACCGTTACAATACAAAGATTATAAGAAAATGATATATTATTTTTTGGCCAAGAGAAAAATAATAGAGGTAATTATAAAAATATCATTTTTTGTGTATACATTTGCAAGAATGCCACGTAGAGGTGTCCATTTACAAAAATGCTACTAATTATAGATTTATAAAGCCTATATCTTAAAATTCTAAACCCTAAAAAATATTTTGAAACCTAAAACCCTCTAAACACTCAAAACTAAATCCTAATAGAACATAATTAACCCAAATATAAATAATATAAAGAAAAGATAATTTTGAAAAAGTGGCATTTTTGTAAAGTGGCACTTGAAAAATGGCATTTTTGATATTTCTCAAAATATAATATAATAAAATCTAAGAATTACAAATGTCAGACTACGAATTCTTAGTACAATTTTATACTTATTGTACGACAAAAGGAGAGATTTTATTAGAGACTCAATAATCCTCACTAAGAAACCCACCGATCTTATTCTCTCTATCGTAATTATTGTTGCTGCAATTGTTGTTATAGTGATAAATATCATTATTACTATTGTAATTATTATTATTATTACTACTCTCACCAACCAAATCATTACGTTCAACCCTAAACGCATCGTTTTGATCTTCTTGACTCATTTCTTCTTTGGCACTATGGTGAAACGGGAAGTACCCCGGCTGCGTCGCCGGAGGTACAACTGATGGAAGCTTCGAGAGAAGCGCCTCGAGACTACTCATGGACGGCGTTATCTTCATCGAAAGGGGTGGAGGCGGTGCAGCCGCTCCTACCGCTTGCGGCTGAAGGTGGTGACCCATCAAGAAGCGGGGGTTGTGGTCGGAGTGGTAGAAATGTTGCTCAGCCTGCGGCGGTAGATGAGGAGCTACTCCGGGGAAGTGCCACGTGTCAGAAGGAGAAGCGTTGATGAAAGGGTAACCAGAAGACGAAGGATGAGGAAGAAGTACTCCAGGGATGCTCTCTATATAGCTCAGCTTTTTCCTTAGCATCACAACATAGCTTAAGTCCTCTATCACCTTTAATATATAACATTTTAAATACGTAATAAATCAATCTTGTCTATACATACAAACTGTACACATACAAAGTGTATAATATATAGAGAGAGAGAAAGAGAGAGGGGAACCTTGTGAACAGCTCCTAACTGGACAACACCTTCTCGAACAGAAATCAAGGCAATGGTCTGCAAAACATTTTCGTGTAATTATATATATAGGTATAGATATGTACCTAAATTAATAGATATGTATGATAAGACATACGGAAGTATGTATAGTAATAGTAGTATATATGTAGATGTGAAAAGAAAAAGGTTGGAGAAATTAACATACTTTGATGCCAGACTGAAACTGAGCTTCCCATGTTCTAGGGTACTGCACAATTACATAAAGTTTAATAAGTATCCCATAATTTTTTGGTGAATATAATGCTTGTACATGTATGAATGTGTCTGTGAGTAGATTTTATGCCAAAACAATTGTGGGTAAACTTCACATGAACGGATACTTATGTTTACTGTATGCATGTGTGTATGTATATAAATAAAATATGCTTACTGAGTCAGCAGAATTGTGCCAAGCAGACAAGAAGTTAATCTCTTGGTCATTAGGTTCTTTGTAAATCCACTTGTGACTGTGATCTGCAGCTACTTTTCCTATCAACCTGCACAAAATTTGATAACACTTCAATCATTAGAGAATAATTAAATTAGTTAATTAACAACAAATTATAATAATAATTTAATTAGTTTACAATGATTTTTTTATTAAATACTTCCTTTACCCCAAAAAAAAAAAATTTAATGCTCCATGAACCAGCTTTTTGATTGAAACGCTTTGCAAAGTATCCTCATCAAGACTTCTAAAAAAATATGGATTTATAAACTTTGATTTTATTTTAAAAAGGTACTTTGACTCATAACTTTCTAAGGCCAACTTATCTACATATACATACATAATCTGAGATGAAAAAAGGTAATGTATTGAAATAATATGGACGTCGGTGCAAAAACCCCGGTTAACAAGAAAATGTGAAACCCAAAAGAGAGAAATTAAAGTACTATTATATGTATGTATAAAATGAAAAATGGGAAAAAGTTATATTTCTTTGTGTAAAAATCTTATATTTTGGTGAAAAAAGTATGTATATATTTTCCTCACAGACCCTTCTCCATAATTGTAGATTTCATGGGACATCTTGAAGAATAACTCAGGCTGAAGCCCTTGATATTGTTGAAAATCATTGTTTCCGTAAGCCTTCGAGCCACCACCACCGCTACACTCGCCGGAGCTCATTTCCCCGGCAGAAGCTGCAAAATTGCAAAACCCATCTTCCCAAACCAAGATCCTGCCAGTAATTTATATACAACAATATTAGTAACTATATACACCAAGAAATAATTATATATACATAAAACAATTTTTAATATATATACATAATAGATGATTTTACTAGTACCAGTTTCTCCGGTTTCCTCTTGATCTATCATAAGCTCCTTGACCATCCCATCTAATTGCAAACAACACCATATGATTAGAACATATTTATCACCTAAACAAATATTTTTGTTTCTTTAAGAAAACTATATATAGACTTATAACATATATCATCCCCCAAGAATTCAAATAGGCATAAAAGACTAAGAAGAACATTAAAGAAAAAGAACAACAAGAAAGTCGAATCTTTCCGAAATGAGAAATCAGAGTTTTATACTTGTTATATATACATATGGTTGATTTTGATCATTAGCTTACTTTGGAGGAGGATAGTTTCTGGGCAAGATCCTCCAGAAAACAGCATAAACCCATTGAGAGTTCTCATGGATGCATAAGCTTCTTAGTGTGTGTTGAAGAAGATGAGTCACTGCTAATGGATTTAGATGTTCTTCCATTTATTCTAAATCTTCAAAAGCTTAATTTTTATTTTTTTTTGGGTTCTTTTCTTTTTGTTTTTGGTTTGGGGTTTTCTGTGTAAAGACTTTCTTTAGATAGAAGAAGGTAGAAAACCCTCACTATCTATCCTCCTTTATATAACAAGCTTATAGATCCAACCATCAAAGCATCTTTTTTTTTTTTTTAATTTAATTTAATTTTATTAAGACAAGAAATTGAATTCTTTACCTCTTTGGCTTTTCCTCCTGTTTAGCCATTTACCTAACGTTACTTTATTCTTGTTTGTTTACTTTTTTTTTTACAAGTACAAATTACATAATTTTTTTATGCATTGAAAAGCAAACTGAAAAATCACATATATTAGTGATGTTTTGGTTAATAACATGTAGGTAATCTTAAGTAAACGTAGTCCGGGCCAATCGTATACCAAGAACACCCTTTTTTTGTTAGGATGAATATGTCAACATTTGTGAATTATATTCTCATGGATGAATATATGTCAAAACTATCATAATTTTCAGAAACCCATTGAGAATTCTCATGGATGAATATATATGTCAACATTTAATTCTGACTATAATGGAGCTAGAGATTCATATTTATGCATCATTGTTGGGTTTTACGCAAAATGAGAAACTGTCTATTTACTTGAAAATCATATGTAAGTTAATGTATAGTTTTTAAACAAGTTTTTTTCTGTGTGTCTGACAAAAAAAACTGTCAAATTGATTTAATTTCAAATCCTATGAAATAAAGTTTTGGGGTTTCCTTTTACCAACACATTCATTTATTTTCAGTTCAGTGGTCAGTTAACGAAAACTGTACCTCTTTTTTTGATTCTTTTGTACATGTGTTTTAATTTCTCTCTCTCACCTCCCTTCGTCTCTTTCCTTATTCTTTTAAGTCTACTAAAAGTTTAAAATTCGTGAAATAACATATAAATTTTAGTTAACAAAAAGCAGTTGTTTATTATTTTTAGGGATTTTTACCCCGTAATTACAAGTATATACTTCCGCAAAAAATGTAAGTAGCCTAAAAGTAAAAGAGATATTATAAGTTTTATACTCAAATATAAGTTTTATAATCAAATTAATACCCGAATTTTGTTTTTTTTAATCGGGTAAAAACACTTTGTATAGTGTCAATATCACGTTACATGAGCGAGAGTTGTTACTTCACTCATCGAACCATATATACTCTAATTTAAACAAGATGCAATGTATCAATTTTTTGTCGAAAATTTAACTTGTCACAAAAACTCAAAATATAAATGTATGTACATGTGTTTGAGGATTTATGCACATGCAACGGTCTTATGAATCAAAATCTCATTGACGGTTCTAAGAAATTAACCAGTGTATACCACCAAATCAGAAAACACATGATAGTTTAAGTCAAATCAAAATCGAAATCATCATGTATATCTAGGAATTTAAGAAGACATCTCTCTACATTTGTGAAAATTATAGTTAAGGACCCCACAGTTTGCGGTAGAGCTAAAACTTCAAATCTCACATGGATCCTTATGATAGTTTTGACGAATTAAATGATTCGTTTTAGGACAAGGAGATTGAGACATATGTAATATGTTAGAAGTTTATATATATACATACATATATGCTGGTCCAATGATTATACTCTTATGATGGTCAAAGCTACAAATTGAGTTTACTGTTTTATTAGCTGCAACATCAATTTCTTCAGAGAGGTCTCAAGATGGGATCTTCGACTTTAAATCTCACCTTCACCAATGTTGGAGAATGAGAGCTTACGAGGGTATCAAATTTTTCAAATTCACACGTGATGCCTATTGGAATTTTTTTTGGTCCTATCTTATCTTATTATATAAAAGAGGATGCGCGCAATGAAAGCATCACACATAAGCAAAATTATAATTCACTAGATCGCGACATGTGACTAATATTAATCAGATGATGACATGTGCTATATTTAAATGTAGTTAAGATAAAATAATAAATAAAAAAGGAAAACGTACAAAATAATTGTCAAGTAACTAACCAAATGGTAAAAAATAAAATATTCTTATAATTCAAACTAATTTAGAAAAAAGAAAATTTATAATAGTTCAAATTAACTAGATAAAAAAATCTAATAGTTCAAATTAATTATATGAATAACTTAAAAAAGAAAACAAAGAGAGTATAAACCGTAAAAAATAGAGAGATATTAAAAATTTCAACTAAAAAAATATGAATGATAAAACAAAAGATATTATAAAAATTGGAAAACAAAAAATTAGAAAGGATATGGAAATCTCAATTTAAAAGTTTAAGATATGCAGAACCCTCTAAATGGTAAGGCCGACTTTTTGCCCCTTTCATTCCAAATTGGGTAAGCAGTGGACGAGATTTATTTTAATGAAATGATTGTTTAACAAAAAAAATATGCACAACCATACAAAGAAAGAGAAAAATCTATATACATATTTATTTTGTCAACATAGTTATAGAATATCACAAAAAAAATAAAAATCTTCTACCTATGATGGTATTGGTACTTTTCAATGTTAAAAAAATTGCATCAAATGAAAATTTATTGGGTCATTTAGGTGAATATCCTCTTATAACTCAAATTGTAAGTTGATAGACAACTTTATGTGTAATTAGCTAGGGTAGCTAAGAGAAACAAAATATTGACGGTTTTGCCCTTCTGACACACCACAAAAACGTGCAGTACAACCTGCCATAAAGTAATATGACTTGGCGTTTTTTATTCTTTTAATAAATTCTCTTTCATCAATTGTTTTCTCCATTTGATATTCACATTAATAATGTTTATTATTAGAACTGAATCATCTCATAATTTTTATGTTAATAAAAACAAAATTTTTTTTTATATGTTATAATTTGAAATTTTATAAATGAACAAAATTTACTCAAACTATTAATATAATGTAATAATGAAACATAATATACCATATAACATGTTATTTTATTATATAATATGGTATACCATACTAATATATAACATGATATATACCATATAACGTGTACTATTATATTTATCATATTGTAAACAATATTCAAAACATATTACTAAGTTTAGTGCTATATAACATAACATAACATATGATATGTATACTTATAAATTGACAATTCCATGTTAATAAATGGCATGTTATATATTATATAGTATGCTATATTTCAAATAACATGGTATACGTTATAAGAATATAATGTTTGTAACAATAATATAGCATACCATGTTAATATATGATATTTTGTATGATATATAACATGTTATATTTCAAAATAATTTGCCATAGCATACAAAAATATGATGTTTATAATAATAATATGGCATACCATGTTAATATATGATATTTTGTATGATATATAACATGCTATATCATGTAAATATCTAGTATATATAGCATATTATATTACGTTTTATTTTTATATTATATCAATAAATTGAACAGTCACAAACATAATAAAATGTGAACATCAATATATATGGTATGTCATTTATATTATTACGTTTCATTATAACATTATATAATTATTTTGTGTATTGTATGTCAATTTCTAAAATTTCAAATTGTAACATATGTAGAAAAAAATCTTGTTTTTTTATATATAGATGATACAATAATTTAACTTTTAAACAAAAGATTATAACAAACAAGAAATAGATGGGGAAAAAAGTGAAAGAGAAATGATTAAAAAGAAAAAAATGTCAGTTTCACATGGTACGTTATACTTTACTCTGACACAATCTGACACAGTTTTTGTGTCACAACATTAGATCAGAGGGATAAAAATGTCATTTGGCATACCATACACTTAATATTTTTGAAAACAGACTACATTGCTAAATATCGTACATTAGCATGCTATCTCATGCTATTTCCCAAATTTATTCAGGTTAAAAATAATAATAACATATTTGCTATTAAAATCCAAGAATGTTTAAGGTTTGACGAGAATAAATATCTATGAAAAATAAACCAATGGCATCAATGGTATACATTTATCAACCATAGATTTATATGTGATACTTGATAAAAGTATTCTTAAAATATTATATTGGTTTTTATGAGATTATTCACATATTTTTTTGGAGAAATTTTGAAAAATACCACTTTTCAAGTGCCACTTTTCAAAAATGCCACATTTTCAAAATATTTGCAATAATGCCACTTTTTCAAAATTATTTACTCATTATATCATTTATGTTTGAGTTAACTATGTTGTATTAGAGTTTAGTTTTGAGGGTTTAGGGCTTTTTAGGGGTCTAAACATTTTTTAAGGTTTAGAATTTTAAGATTTAGGTTTTAAAAATTCATAATTAGTGGCATTTTTGCAAATGGACAACCTATACATTTGTACACATCAAAAGTGGTATTTTTGCAATTGTCCTTTTTTTTATTTGACTCTATAATTTTTGATTGTTTTAATTATTTTATCACATAAATAATATATATTCATAATGAGTAAACTTTTTTTTCACTTATTTATGTATACGGGTATTATGACATGAGAATTTAAGACTCATGTTTAAATAGTATTTCAAAATATGTGTAGTTCAGCCAGTTACTAACTAAATTTTAAGTATTCATATCAATACATGTTAGTGTGTTTATCCGCGTAATAACGCGGGTCCTAATCTTGTGTATATATATATATTACATAATCATCACAAGTGTTTTCATTCAAACTTTATGTTTGTGTATAACAACGGGGCGATATAGGTTTTCAACAATCCGACTAATCTTTCATAGTGAATGTAGCCGTCGAGTAGCGTGCTCAATAGTTTTTCTAATGGGTTTAAAACGTGAACCATTTCGACAGACTAAATGGAAGTGGTTATATAATTACACGTTTGATGAGTTTCTATCTAGAGTCTAGACTAACCGGATAACTCCCTCCTAAATGCAAACACTTAATCCACTACAATTTAGTTATGTTATTCTTTAAGTTTTAATTCTTCTATTACTGAAGTTATATTTAATAAAATTCATTTTGTGATTTGTTTTCTTATAAATGCAAACCAAATAAGTGCTCCAAATTTTTTCATCGGGTCCGAGTGGAGACCAAAAGTCTTGAGTGACCGATCCGGCATAAGAACTAAAAAGACAAAAAACATATCGTGAACTTTTTCATGATTATACTCGTTCCAAGTTCGAAATACCATTTCTACAAATAAGAATCCTCTTTGTTACATGATTTCTTCGATATAGAATCTATGGGGAGATTGTGCACAACCAAAAAAAAAAGAATCTATGGGGAAATTATAGCTTTTCATGTCTGATAGAAAATGATTCCATGATCATGAACCGATTTTACTTGGAATTGCTAATCCCAAGTTTATCTATGAATACAATGAGTAACCGGAAGAACAGATACAAAAATGATGTTTGAAATCGTAAATCTAAATTTTCTATTGGATTTGATGAACAAGATTTACCACCAAAACATCATCAAACTGGCATTTTAGATTAATTACTTTTGGGAACTTTAAATTCAATAGCTTAAAAAAAAATTGTTTTTAAGTCTTCCAATTCTAGCAGACATCCAAATTTATTTATCTGGAGTTATAATTGAGAATCACAACAAAGACTTGACGATAATTTATCTAGTCACATCCATGCAGACTTTGATCTCGTAAAAAAATATTAGATATTTTACATGAACAACTAACCAGCTTTGAAACATTGTGCCCCTCTCCCATATCATTTGTTCAATAGTTTCAATTTAAATTTAAATTTATATAAATTGGAAACGGATATCCGGAAGCAAAACCAAAATTTTAAAAACAATTAGAAAGTAGATACATATTGGAAGTGTATATACTTATACTCACATATATGTATATATAATTAAGTATCATAATATATATATATATATATAGAAATATACAAAATTTATGTTGTAATCACTATACTCAAAATCTTTCAAAATAATCTCATTCAGTTAATCAAATTAAACCTTTCTACTTCTCACATATGATTAACACAATATTTTTAAGCGAAATAATTAATAGATAAAAGATGAAAATTAGTGTGCACAAATACCAAAGTACTAAATTAGTTTTCGGTTTTGTTTTGTGTTATAATGAGAGATATCATATTTATTTACCATACATTATTTTCAAAGCAGAAATGGAAGCTTCCAAAACGAAAGCGCAAGTTTCTAACGTGTTCTCAAAATGGATTTTTAGGAAGCGTCATGGAAACGAGCTTCCAAATATTTTTGAAAAATTATGATTCCGAATCCGAAGCAAGAGGGCCTCTAACGAAGCTTCCGTGCTACTTAGATAATTAATGGTCCACGTAGACAGAGATCGAAGCACAAATTATATAGAAATGAAGAAGAAGAAGAAAGAAAACAGTGTGTACGTTGGAGAACTTTTATCATTTAAAAAAAAAAAAAAACTTTTATCATTTTGGTACGAAGATTTTGTGTCCACGTAGATTAGGTCTAGGACTAGAAGTAGAAATAATAATAGATGCTTCATTTAATGTATCATACATCTCTCTCTATACGGATACAAATAATTGATGAAAAATGTGGAAATTGTAAGAATAATAAGAAGAAAAAATGGAAATAGATTGGAGGAAAAAGACATGATGACTAAAAGGAGCTTTCAGTGCTTTCAATTCAGCTCTGAGGCTGACACCAAGAAAGTGTTTTTGGGCAGACCATTATGCTCTTGTCTTTGACCATTCTTCCTACCTCCTCTCCTTATTTTTTCCTTTCAATTAATTAACATTTTCTCTAATTATTTATTTATATGTTGGTGTTTACTTCTCATAATTTTAGTGGCATATTATTTCTTGTATACTTAGATATCAAAGTGGTCTAGATATATTTCAACATGCCAACTCCACATAATCAAGTTCTTGGCAAAATTTTGTAAATATGAAAAACATTTCATACTTTTGTCCTCTCAAAATTTTTATTGCTCAAACTTTTATTTTTTAATTTTTTTATATGCGCTATCGGTGATCCGGTCAATCTTAGTAGAAATACACCGAAATGCTACATAGTAGATTTTTTTCCAAAAGACCACCACACTACCTGATCCGAGTTTGAAATGTTTTCCGACTAATATTAGGGGGTATCCAGATCGTCTGTAACCAGATTACCTAATGAACTGCCTGGGCCGAGGTCCAAACACAGATTTTCCACATGGATGTGATTTTTGTTTCTAAGAAGATTCGAACCCAAGAGAAAATGTTTGAGCACATTCCCAAATCTTATCTACCACTAGACCACAACCATGTGGACAAAAATCACATTCCCAAGTTTTATATTGTGGCATGCATATTCGATGTTGTTCTCCAAACTTAAGATTTTGGTTTTCACTGTTAACATGGAATTGTGAGTCAATAGGAGAAAACACACATGATTTGCATTAAATTATAGAAGAAAATTGTGAAATATTTTCTCATTGTGAGGGGTGATGTTAGATATCATGTTACAAAAAATGGTATGTAGCCAGCATAATGTAGAGATCTGTAAGTTATGGGCTGACATGAAAAAAATCTATTTAGGATATGGAGTTCGATTCCGTTAGAAGTAAGTTTTTGTTTTGCTTTAATAAGTTTGAGAAGCTGATCGATCTTATGGAAACAATACATAGATATTCTTAATTCATGGAAAATGAAGAAATTCACATGCATAGTCATTAATGTTTATAGGTCTAGCAATTTGTCCACACCTCTTAGACTTTCTAGATAGGGACAGACATTGCAATCTCTACTATCTCCCTCTTGGCTTCTTCCCCTGGCAACCCATATTTTGTATTTTGTATTTTGTATTATATATAGACACACATATATATATATTTCCTACATCTATAAGTACATATACATGTGCATACATTCTAGTATCTTTGATATATATTATTTGAGTAACTTTTATAGTTTTTAAACTGGTGATAGTTGCAAAGTGAATCGTAAGTTAATTATAGTTGCATAGTGTTTTTCATATGACCTCATTTATAGCATTTGATAATAAAGTATTTAACATTTCATTTACATGGTTTGAGTGTTTCTTTCTGTCTATAGATTATAGATAGGACATGTATATTTTTTTTTAATAATAGCAAACTAGGATCCATGAGAAAGAAAGTAAACAATTTCAGAATATCATTGTACAACATAATAACCTTTTTTGTTAAATTTTCGTAAGTGTCAATGAACAAGAGCTAATGCTAAACTATATATACAGTATATATATTATATATAAATCTATTATGCTCTAAGTCTGTGTGTGTATTTCTTGTTCTTAAGAAACAATTGTAATATTTCCGACACGGTAAGATGCCATAGCAGAACTAGGGACAAGTTCTGAACGATATGATGTAAGCTCTTGAGTACTATAAAACTTTTCAATAGTGACATAGCACAAACATATATGTAACATATATATACATGTGTATGTAAGTTACACTACACAGTCTCATTTTTGTAAAGACCAATAAATAAATACATAGAAATTATGGTTACCGAAATATCTATGCATATATATATATGATCGACAAAAAAAAAAATATATATATATATACACATATATATTATTATTTTATTATAAATTATGATAATTATTACATCGACGATTCTACAACGGACAAATGTACTACCTTGATCCACGCCAAACGACTCTACTGTGTTCCACGCTTATGATCTCCTCCAAGATAGCTTGTCTCTATTAATCTGCATATATAATAATAAATCGCATCTTCTGGAATTCGAAACCCAGACTTTCTAGTATAAAAGCATTAATAAATCCTTGAATATCTACTCGGCCAAGAAGGCTTCCCCTATATACATATTTGGAAATAGAAAAGACGTTTTTTCTCGGCTTTCCTTCCAAACGTTCAAGATTTTTAATCCTAATTATTTCGTCGATGGATGCCTCATCACTAGTGAGAACATCTCTTATTTATTCTCTTTTTTCCTCATTTTGTTGGTTTTTTTATTCCCTTAGATTCAATTTTATTTATTATTGTCCAACGACCACTTAAAATTCGTAAATTAAGCTTTTTTGGTTAAAAGACTAAAAGTCTAAAACACCTCATTTGCTAGACGTTATGCCTCAATTATTCTCTACGTAATTTAATAAATATTTCGTTTTATATTTTTGTTTTGAGAATATAACTTTAAAGGTTTGCGATTCTGTCTATATTCTTCGCAAATAATAAAATGTTAGTTAGGATTACATTGTGGTGCATGTTCATGGCAACCTGCCTTTAATAGCAATTTTTTTTCCAGATCTCAACCCTATTTGGGGAAGATACTGTAACACTTCAACCAGCAATGTTTGTAAGCCTCGCAACCACTTTCGACCTATCCCGACTTCATTTGAAGGTTGACGCGCTATTTTAGGTAGCTCTGAGTACTTAATAATTGAAAATTTATATTGCCACGAAAAACATTTCGTGTTTTTTTCACACTCACACGGTACTAAAAATTACTTTAAGTATGTCACCTATAAAAAAATTGTATTAAGCTCAAACATGTTTAAATGTAGAGTTTTTTTGGATGACATGAAAAACTGCATGCACTTTTGTGATATGTGTCATATCAATTCTTTTAAACGCTTTTCATGCACACCATTTTTCTAGAATCAAAGATATCACAATATAATCACGCCCAATCATAAAACACATCTTTGTTATATTGACTATGATATAACTTATAATGCTAATTGATATCATTTGCGCCTCCCCTCCCCCCATGCCATCTTTCAACGTATGTGCCCCCACACCCGTACTCGGCCCATAGGCTACCGTCTACTCTTGGCTCATGGATTTCGTTGTTGCCTGATGACCGGTGCACTGTTTCGAAAAGCCTCGGAAAACTTGTCGATTAACTCTACACATTATAACAAGAGTTTTCCATGTTTTTCCTCATTCTCTTTGCACTGAAAATCAATTCCTAGTCACTCATCCATCATGAAATTTCTCCCAGTTCAAATATGTTTAAATGTATAATTCATTCAAGATGATTAATATAAAAGATAAGTGGATTTAGGCGATATAAGTAGTTTTTAAACCCTCCTCATATACCTCTACTTTTCAACAAATATTTGTTTTGTAATGACAGCGAACCAAATTTTGTTAATTTTGGTCGTGCGTCGATCGACACAAGGGGTGTGTCGATCGACGCAGGTTGTGGACTGAATCGGGTTGGTTCGATTTGAGTCCTTGGTTCGGCTCGGTTTAGGGAGAAACCCTAGGGTTTCCCTATATAAGGGCTGTGGCCGATTTCTGTCAAAACTTTTCAGTTCCAGAAAGTTTCTAGAAAGTTCCAAAGAGTTTTCCAGTGAGTTTTGTGAGGATTTGAGAGAAAGGAAGAATCATTGTTGATTTCTTCGAGTTCTTGATCCTAAAAGCTCTTGTGTGTGTTTGGGAGGCACTGGAGATCGTTTCTGGTGAGTTGGTCTCGCGGTTGGTGAGGATTCGGATTGGAGATTTGCGTTCTTTGTGTTCTTCGTGAATTTCTTTAATCTTCTTTCCTTCCAGATTCGAGGTGAGTGTGTGACCATGGCTTATATGGGTAAAAGAATAGATAGGATGCGTTGTGTGCATTAATGGTGGATTTCGTGTTGTGTTTTTTTTGGTGGATTGTGCAGGAGATTGAATCAATGCGATCAGGAATTGATCCGTGAGAAGATATGCTTGATTCCTGGTTTTTGCGTCGTGCGTCGATCGACGCAGTTGCTTTGCATCGATCGAGACAGTGTGCGATGATCGACACCGAGGTTGTGTGTCGATCGACACACTGAGGTTGCATCGATCGACACAGTGTGTGTGTGTCGCTCGATGTAGGGTCTGTTTTGCTGATTCACGTTTGATTGTTCATGTTATGCGTTGTTGATTGTTCATCCTGATATTGTATCTCTTTCTTATACCTGTGTGTATAGCTGATATTTATGATAATACTCACGCACTCGTTTGTTTTATGTGATGCAGGTAAAGAGAAAATGTGATCGTGGAATCAGAGCGAGGAAGAGGAAATGATCTAGTTTCTCGATTGCGTGATGTTTATTGGATTGTTAGAACTGCTAGGTTGCTGGTTCTATAGATTGTTTTAGATTGTTGAGTTGGATTGATTTATGGAATTGATTACCGAGTTATGTTGGTTATTTCAATTGATATTGGAATTGAGTTGGTTTAATGAGTTAATTGTGATTGGCTTGTTTTGATTTCCACTGGTTATGTTTGGGTTGTTGTTGATTGAGAATTTAGCATGTTAAGAGTTAGTATTTCTGGGAGTGCTAACTTGATGCTATATATAAAAAAAAACGGGTCGGGTTGTTTCAGTTTGGTATCAGAGCCCTTACGGTTTTAGGGCGGAAGAACGTAATTGATTATGTGAGTTAGTCAATTGTTGCGTGAATTGTGAATTGAATTGATTATGTAAGTTAATCAATTGTTGTGTCGGTTTGGAATCCTAGATCATCTTCTCCGAGCCTTCAATGAGATTCTACGATATGTGTTTGTTTGACTTTTCTGGCTTTTAGTATGCTTATTTTTCTACTGTTGGTAGTGCAGTGTGAGATGGCTAGAGGTACTGGAGACAGAGGTCGTGCAGGTCGTGGTGGTCGCAGAGGGCACGGGCTCGGGCAGACGCAGTTGCAGACGCATCAGGTGAGATTCGTGAGTGTGGCTACTGCGAGTACCAGCGTGAGGACTGGTGGGACGGGTGTTGGTCCCAGTACGGCGGGCCTAGTAGCGGGTGCTACCGCAGGTGTAGCTCAGGATCGGGATGATCGTCTGGCGGGCTTGCTACAGTTGATCTTAGAGCGGTTACCGGGAGGGGTACCGGCTCAGGGTCAGACTTCGGTAGTGCAGCCGGGAGTGGCTAGTATGCAGCCGGGTGTGGCTGTTGTTCAGCCAGGAGTAGGTGGTGTGCAGTTGAGGGCTGCGGTTGCAGATGAGCTTCCATCCTATCTAAGGATACTGGAGAAGATGTAGAGGATTAGCACCGAGTTTTTCTCGGGCGGTGCCAAACCTGAGGAGGCAGATGAGTGACGGTTAAGGTTTGAGTGTAACTTTGACTCGTTGAGGTGTCCAGAGGGATACCGGGTGGACCTGGTGGTGCATTATCTAGATGGTGATGCGCATCTCTGGTAGAGAGGTGTAGTGGCCAGGAGAGTGCAGGCAAGAGGCAGTGGATCAGTTGGAGTTGAGGTTTCGAGAGTTGACTCAGGGCGACCGGTCAGTGAGGGAGTTCAACGCAAAGTTCAGTCGGCTTCTGGTTCATGCTGGGAGAGGCATGGAAAGCGCGCAGGCCTAGGTGAAGAGGTTCATTAGGGGACTTCGGCTGGATTTGAGGACTCGCTGTACAGCGAGTAAGTTCGCCACGAGGACAGAGTTGGTTGAGACAGCTGCTGCGATTGAGGATGATTTGAGACAGCAGGCTATGGTGGTTAGTCCGCCTGTGCAGCAGGAGAGGAGTTTGCAGCAGCAGGTGGATCCGAACAAGGGCGGCAAGCCTGTGCAAGGACAGAAGAGGAAGTGGGAGAGCACTTAAGGGCCGAGTCAGAGAGGACAGAGTGGTCCGAGATGCTTCAGGTATGGGAATATAGATCATCGGGTAGCGAGCTGTCTAAAGAGGAGCGAGCCTCGGGTGTGCTATCATTGCGGGGAGTCGGGGCATATCAAGCCCAAGTGTCCTAAGTTACAGCAGGTGGCAGTGGCGGTTGTGCAGCCGGTGGCTCAGATTGCTGCAGCATCACGAGTGTTCACTTCGGTGGAGGCGGGAAGCTCTAGCTAGGCGTTGGCATTCGGGTACTCAATCAGGTCAGATCGGTTAGTTCGGGTATCGGGTTTTCAAGTATATAAATATAATATCCATTCGGGTTATGAGAAATTTTGGGTCGGGTTCAGATTGGTTATTTTCGAGTTCGGGTCGATTTCGGTTATCCAAAATATTCAAAAGTTACCCAAATAATTTAAAAATTATCCAAAATATTCATAACAACCCATTTTTTTTTTATTTAGTTTGATTTTGTTATTTTTAACTCGAATTATTCGAAAAATAACAACAATTGTAAAGTTTATATATAACTAAAGAAGTTATTTTTGCCCAAATATGGTCATGATACCCCAAATTGACCAAAAAATAAAACGAAATTATCTAAGCTATATGAACATATCCGACCTTATATCTAAATATGTTTAGGTTAATTTTTTTTCGGGTAATTCGGATAACCGTTCGATTTTCGGTTCGGTTCGGTTCGGGTTCGGATTTGGGTTTTCGGTTTTAGATGTTTAGAACCCATTCGGGTATTTTACAAAATCGGGTATGGTACGGTTCTGGTAATTTGGAGTTGGGTTTGGATCAGTTTTTCGGTTTCGGATATTTTGCCCACCCCTAGCTCTGGCGCCAGGCCGATCATAGGTAATTTCAGAACTTAACTTGTTAATTCTAGTGATTGAATATTCTTTTGTCTGTTTTGAAATTTGCGAATCAGTGATAGAGTATTAGGGTTCGTAGGCACATGAGACTTACACCCGCGCCGGTATAGTAGGTGGGTGTGAGTCTCATGTCTTGTTTGATTCTGGAGCGACGAATTGTTTCATTACTCCGGAGTGTGTGGAGAGCAGCGGTATCCGGAGCGATTCCGGAGAGCAGCCGGGAGTAGCTAGATTTACTGAAGGGAAGTCTCTGGCTACTTTCAGATGGGCTCTGGGTGTGGATGTTCTGGTGGCGGGAGAGTTTATGCCAGCATATTTGATTATTAGTCCGGTGGAGCTGTATGATGTCATTCTGGGTATGGATTGGCTAGATCGGTACAAGGTTCATCTGGATCGTCATCGGGGACGAGTCGTGTTTGAGCGAGAGGCAGGGAGATTGGTGTATCAGGGTGTGAGACCGACTTCCGGGAGTCATGTGATTTCAGCGATTCAGGCAGAGCAGTTGAGTGAGAGGGGTGCGAGGCATATTTGGCGACGATAGTTATGCCAGAGACTGTTGGAGAGGTTGTTGTTGAGGATATTAGAGTTGTTCAGGACTTCCAGGATGTTTTTCGGTTGTTGCAGGGGTTATCACTGTCTTGATCTGATCCTTTAACGATCAAATTGGAACCCGAGATGACTCTGATATCCAAGGCGCCTTACTGTATGGGTCCAGCAGAGATGGCAGAGCTGAAAAAACAGCTGGCTGATATTTTGGGTAAGGGTTTCATCCGACCTAGTAGTTCACCGTGGGGAGCGCCGGTGTTGTTTGTGAAGAAGAAAGATGGTAGTTTTCGGCTATGTATCAATTACCAGGGACTTAACCGAGTCACTGTGTAGAACATGTACCCTCTCCCGCTGATTGATGAGTTGTTGGATCAGTTGCGAGGGGCTACTTAGTTTTCCAAGATTGACTTAGCGTCGGGATACGATCAGATTCCTATCGATGAGGCGGATGTCAGGAAAACTGCTTTTAGGACGAGGTATGGGCATTATGAGTTTGTGGTGATGCCATTCGGGTTGACAAATGCGCCAGTAGCGTTCATGAGGCTGAACGGAGTGTTCCAGGAGTATTTGAATGAGTTTGTGATCATCTTCATCGATGATATTCTGGTGTATTCGAGGAGTTCCGAGGAGCATGAGATTAATTTGAGGAAGGTTCTAGAGAAGTTGCGGGAGCATAAGCTGTATGCTAAGCTAAGAAAGTGTAGTTTCTGGCAGCGAGAGATGGATTTTCTCGGTCATGTGGTTTCGGTGGATGGTATTTCTGTGGATCCGACGAAGATTGAGGCTATCAGGGGGTTGCCTAGACCGAAGAACGCCACTGAGATCAGGAGTTTCCTCGGTTTGGCGGGTTATTATCATAGGTTCGTTAAGGGTTTTGCGAGTATAGCCCAGTCGATGACGAAGTTTACACGGAAGGATGTGCATTTCGAGTGGTCTTCAGCTTGTGAGGAGAGTTTCACGAGGCTGAAGAAGATGTTGACTAGAACACCAGTGTTGGCGTTGCTGGATCTGGGAGAGCCTTACTGGTGTATACGGATGCTTTAGGAGTTGGTCTGGGTTGTGTATTAATGCAGCAGAGGAAGGTTATTGCGTATGCTTCGAGGCAGTTGAGGAAGCACGAGTGTAATTACCCTACTCATGATTTGGAGTTGGCTGTAGTGATTTTTACCTTAAAGATTTGGAGATCTTATCTTTATGGTGGAAAGGTTCAAGTGTTCACAAACCATAAGGGCTTGAAGTATTTCTCTACGCAGCCTGAGCTGAACTAGAGGCAGAGGGGTTGGATGGAGTTGGTAGCAGATTACGATCTGGAGATTGGTTACCATCCTGGTAAAGCTAATCTGGTTGCGGATGCGTTGAGTCGGAAGCGGGTTGCTTCGGCTCAGGAGCGGGATAGGGAGGTATTGGTGAGTGAGATTAGCACGATGAGGTTGTGTGTTATCTCACAGGAGCCGTTGGGTTTAGAGGCGGCTCATCAGGCAAATTTGCTGAGCAGGGTTCGAGTAGCTCAGGAGAAGGATTAGGTTTTGGTTGATGCTTCTAAGGTGGGGGGTTCTGAGTATCAGGTCTCAGCGAATGGGATGATACTTATGAACAGACGGGTCTGTGTACCTAAAGATGAGGATATGCGGCAGGAGATTCTGAAAGAGGCTCATTCGATCATGTTGTCGATTCATCTGGGAGCGACTAAGATGTACCAGGATCTGAAGCGGTATTATCACTGGATCGGAGTGGAAGTAGGACATGATTACCATGGACTTTGTGAAAAGGTTGCCGGTTTCGCGAACCTATGATGCTATTTGGATGATTGTGGATCGTCTAGCTAAGTCAGCACATTTTCTTGCCGTCAAGAAGACCGATGGAGCGGCAGTCTTGGCTAAGAAGTATGTGCGGGAGATAGTGAGGCTGCACGGGGTGCCAGCGAGTATATGTCGGACAGGGATCCGAGATTTGCTTCTGAGTTTTGGGGAGCATTTTAGGCTGAGATGAGCACTAAGGTGCATATGAGTACAACAAATCATCCTCAGACGGATGGACAGTCTGAGAGGACGATTCAGACACTGGAGGATTTGTTGAGGATGTGTGTGCTGGATTATGGTGGTCATTGGGCGGATCATCTGAAACAAATTGAGTTTGCGTATAACAACAGTTACCAGGCTTTTATTGGGATGGCTCCATATGAGGCTCTGTATGGGAGGACATGTAGTACACCTTTATACTGGACTCAAGTGTGGGAGAGGAGCATGTTTGGTGTAGTTTTTGTTCAGAAAATGACGGAGAAGATCCGTGTTTTGAAGCTGAACATGAAGGAGCCTTAGGATCGACAAAAGAGTTATGCTGATAAGAGGAGGAAAGAGCTGGAGTTTGAGTTGGGAGCTGTATCTCAAGACAGCGATGTTGAGGGGTCCTAACAGATCCATTTCATAGAATAAGTTAAGTCCGAGGTTTATGGGTCTGTTCAAGGTTGTGGAATGGGTGGGACCAGTGGCCTATCGGTTGGAGTTATCTCAGAGTATGAAGGCATTTCATAAGGTCTTCCATGTGTCGATGCTGAGGAAGTGTCTTCACAAGTCTGAGGAAGTGTTGGCTAGGATTCCAGAGGATCTTCAGCCGAACATGACGTTGGTGGCGATGCCTGTGAGGATTCTCCAGAGGAGAGTCAAGGTTCTGCGTCGGAAGAAAACACCGTTGTTGAGAGTCGTGTGGGACTATGACTATAATGCTCCGGTCACAAGGGTAAAATTAGGTCGACGAATTCTTCAGTGGGGTTGTAGAGTTGTCGTGGGTCAAAAACCGATCGGACAAGTAATTCGGTCGAAAACCGTAGGTAAGCACCTCGGTGACTAAGCACTGTGCTAGCGTAGATCATGTGTGCGCGTGTGTGGTGAGCTAGTCTAAGTGTGTTAGACACACGCCCAAGTGATTCACCTCCTTAGACTTGTCATCACCACATGTCGCGTCGGAGGATCAGATCGGTGTCTCGGCGGCGACACATGGCCGGTGACACCTTAAGGTGCTTCACCACCTTAGGGACGGCCTATATAAAACCCCCATCCCAACATAGTTAGTAGCACACACTAAACTGCTGACCATAGTTCATTCATACCAGCCGTTCACCGCAAATTTTTATCGAGCATTTTGTCGAGAAAATTTAGGGTAAGCCTTCCAAATCCGAATCCTTCCCTAGTCAACTAGATTTTTGTTCTGAGTCTGAATTTAATGTCCTATGATTAGAGATTATACATATCCAAAGATCAGATTCGAACCTAAGTCACCGTGAACCCTAGACGATCATTGCTTAGCCTTCTTCAAGCTAAAGTGAGTCTCGATGTTGGTGTGTTTCCTTACTGCAAAGAAAGTAGAGTGTTATGCTTGTTTGAATGTTGATTGATTGATTATTATTTCGTTGAGGTTTATCCGATTATTTTCATGATTTGTCTAAGTATTTTCGAATTGCATTCATGAGTTGCATAACATCATTTTAGAAACGTTGAGTATGTGGATATAGTCATTTGACAACCCATGTTTCCGTGACTGACCCAATTGCACAAGGTGCTTTGGTTTAAGTTGCGATGACACGGATGTACGAGATTGCAGCCTGGGACCATGCGACGATGCAGTTATCCGGGCCGTGGTAAGATAAGACAGCCGGATGTGGTAATGAGGGACCATCGGGTCTTAGCCTTTGTGGTTATGATTCGTTTGGGGCAAAAGCATGACTGGTTGGATGATGGGCAATGTCAAATGTGCGGTTGTGAAGTGTTATACGTTATTAGTAATATTCTTATTACATCTAAGGTTTGCATGCTGCATTTCCATGTTGCTTGTTATTTTGGGTTTGGTTGAGAATTGATTAATGAATGTTAGGGGAACCTGAACTCACTGAGCAACTAGTGCTCACGACTCTATTTGTTTTGCAGGTAACCAATAGTGAGAACTTAGACCGCTGGAAAGGAGCTTAGGAAGGTTGGTGTTGATTATATGCTTTTTGTAAAACAAGTATGTTTAATATGTAATGTTATTTTGAGCACTTGGCTCCAAGCTGGCATGTATGTGTTTAGGTAACTTATTGTAAAAACATAGTATAATAATGTATAAAAATGGATATTTGTTAAAACCTTGGGTTGCATATGATACTAGTCCTAGTCCGGGACGAACTAACTAATGGCCATGACTCAGGTTGAAAGCCTAGTGCCATGTTCGGTAGGAAATGTGCGTCTAGTCATTTAGTCTTTGGTTCCTAGATGCGTTTTTGGAACTTCTGAACGAGTGACTAAGCGCACATCTGTAGCGTTTCTGATTTATAAATAATCGGGGGCGTTACAATGACGGTGTTGAGGAAGAGACATGGGAACCATAAGTGATGATGAAGGCAAAGTTCTCAAAGTGGTTCAAGAAGCAAGTGGAGGCTTGAGTGTCTTTTTCTGGTTTTCAGTTTCGGATAGCATGTTACTATGAGTTGTTATGTATTTCGTTTCTTGTTGTAACGATTTATACATTTTTGAGATTAATAAGATGGAGAGTTCTTATTATTGAGTGTTATGAGACGTGAGTTCTTATGCGATGACTGGGATGTCATGTGATTGGTGTTGAGTATCTAGGAATGGAAGTTCGATGTGAGTTGGCGCTTGTCTATTTCGAGGGGACTCTAGTAGAAACACCCTGGTGATTGGGTATTTTGGATGGCCTAGTGATTGGTCATAGTGGAGAGGATATTCCGGGATAGGGAATGTCATGATGGAACCACACGAGATTTGGTCAACAGGTGCTTATGATGCACGTTGCAAAATTAATTGATCCAGGGAATAGTGAGTTTTCTTGCATATACTTGAGGGATAAAGATTTCTCTCCAGGGGATAGTGAGTTTTCCTGCATATACTCCGAGGGATAGTGATTTCTCTCCAGGGGATAGTGAGTTTCCGTGTATGCCGATAACTTGACGGACTGTGTGTCCCGAGAGTGGGAGGGGCATGGAGCATACCGATAGCCTGACGGACGGCGGTCCAGAAGGTGGGAGGGGTATTATATACATCGAGCTCAAAGGGTGACGACCCTGAGAGTGTGATGGGTGTATATATATATGTGAGTGATGAGCAATAATGTCTGAAATGTGAATGCAAGTATGAGACTAGATGAGTTCAGGGATCGGTGTATGATCTCAGGTGGTGCTGGCCGGGTTGGTCAGGAGGTTTACTGTAGTGAGATGGTGTTGCGTGATTCGAGATCAAATCTGTGTTAGTGGGGGAGAATTGTAACGACCGCGAACCAAATTTTGTGAATCTTGGTCGTGCGTCGATCGACACAAGGGGTGTGTGTTGATCGACGCAGGTTGTGGATTGAACCGGGTTGGTTCAATTTGAGTCGTCGGTTATGGGGGAAACCCTAGGGCTACCCTATATAAGGGCTCTGGCCGATTTCTGTCAGAACTTTTCAGTTCCAGAAAGTTCCAGAAAGTTTTACAGTGAGTTTTATGAGAGGATTTGAGAGAAAGGAAGAATGATTGTTGATTTCTTCGAGTTATTGATCCTAAAAGCTCTTGTGTGTGTGTTTGGGAGGCTCTGGAGATTGTTTCTGGTGGGTTGGTCTCGCGATAGGTGAGGATTCGAATTGGAGATATGCGTTCTTCGTGTTCTTCGCGTTCTTCATGAATTTCTTTCATCCTTTTTCCTTCTAGATTCGATGTGAGTGCGTGACCATGGCTTATATGGGTGAAGGAATAGATATAATGCGTTGTGTGCATTGTTGATAGATTTCTTGTTGTGTTTTTTTTGGTGGATTGTGCAGGAGATCGAATCGATACGATCAAGAATCGATCCGTGAGAGGATAGATTCGATTCCTGGTTTTTGCGTCGTGCATCGATCGACACAGTGTGCGATGATCGACACCGAGGTTGCGTGTCGATCGACACACTGAGGCTGCATCGATCGACATAGTGTGTGTGTCGATCGACGCATGGTCTGTTTTGTTGATTCGCATTTGATTGTTCATGTTATGCGTTGCTGATTGTTCATCCTGATATTGTATCTCTTTTTTATGCCTGTGTGTATAGCCAAGTAGATAGAATGATCGTCTCAATGAGTATTTGTGATAATACTCACGCATCTCGTTTGTTTTATGTGATGCAAGTAAAAAGAAAATGTGATCGTGGAATTAGGGCGAGGAAGAGGAGATGATCTAGTGTCTTGATTGCGTGATGTTTATTGGATTGTTAGAACTGCTAGATTCCTGGTTCTATGGATTGTTTCAGATTGTTGAGTTGGATTGATTTATGGAATTGATTACCGGGTTATGTTGGTTATTTCAAGTGATATTGGAATTGAGTTGGTTTAATGAGTTAATTGTGATTGGCTTGTTTTGATTTTCGCTGGTTATGTTTGGGTTGTTGATTGAGAATTTAGCATGTTGAGAGTTAGTATTTATGGGAGTGCTAACTTGATGCTATATATATATATAAAAAAAAACGGATCGGGTTGTTTCATGTTTTCCAATGTTTGTGCCTCATTCTCATTTTGTATGCAACGACTCAAGATTTGATTCTTGGAGTAGGATTATGGCAAGCTTGCGATTGTATCTTATGCGTTTCCACTTATAGTCATTTCAAACTTTTGGCTCCTCCTAAGCTCGTCATTGCTCCAATTTTAGATAATTCTTTTAAACATTTCGTTCCATTTGTAGTTACTTATATGCATAAATGTAATTGCATACGGTATATAGATAAATTTCAATTGGAGAGTTTTCGGGTAAACCCATTCATGGTTGGGAAACCCAAAGCCAAAATCAAGATTTTTTGGCTCCCAATTTCAAAGAATGAGTCTTTGATAAACCTTATATTTTATACAATATGTAAACATCATATTTTATACCATATGACAAATCTTGATAAATCACATTTTAGAAATGAATCTTTGAGAAAGTTGGAAAACTAAAGGATGCCCCATGCCTTTGACAAACCTCATATTATACTTGTTTTGTGTGTGTGTTTTTAATTGGTTTTTTAATAAAAAAAACTATTAGATTTTGGCGCTTTATATATGTGTTTAGTGTTAGTGGTTTTTATAGTTTGAACAAGAAATTTGAGTAATTTAGATCAAAAATACGAAAGAACCAATTTGAAGATTGAACTAAACCTAAACATCGAATGTTTTGCATCATATGGAAATCTTCCCATCGTTGGATCAATCTCATATTTTTTCATAAGATATATGCGAGTGTGAGCTTCAATTTCTATATGAGATTGTGCCCAATCTAATAGTGCAATATCGAGATATGATTGATTCATGGAAGCTGGGTAAATCTGAGTTCGAAGAGAAGCAAGATGGAGATTGAAACCCGATTGATCAATTACTACCAGGCTGGTTGATCTATCACTCGTCCACGAATTTTAGATTTGTCGTAATCTTCTAATTCTTCAAGGATCATCCCTAGATTCGACTCCTAACTTATATATACTCTAGAACAACCACGAAAGATCAAGTTGGCCATGATTCCTCAAAGCTCTTCATCATTATAAATTTTTAGTTTGTTTTACTATTTTTCTTCATGGGAGATGATTCTCACATTTTCTCTTTAATGATTAATATATCTATTGCTTTTTATATAAGTTTTGGAAAAATCGCATAAAAAACTTTTAAGGTGGCACACACTTACACTTTAAACCTTCAACATGACACTATTAACACAATAAACTACCAAAGTGGCTCCCGAATACCCGACATCATTATTTTAACAGAATTGTTCATTTTTGTTGAAATATGATGACATGACTTTAAAAATTTAATATGTCTAAGTAGTTCTATGAGATTTTTAATGGGTTTTCCATGGTTCGGTAGATAGAGAGTTTGATGAATGTAGTGACACTTTTGATAAGTTATAGTAGTTCTTCCTCTATATTTGATTTTAATGCATGTTGATAATATACAAATAGATTTTAAGAAAAAAATTGGCTTGCACAGTACTTGAGTTATTGTTCTGATATTATGTTTGCTAGTGCTATGTCTCACCTTTTAACATGCGAGAATTCAGTTACTGAGTTAGATGAATAAATGAAATTGAAAATGAGTATAAATGCATGTTTATCCATGTTCTTGACTGTGAAATTTGATTAATAGAATAATTATTAAATTGTTGATTATCATCCACGGGAGTGAGTCTTATTTAACGTATATAAGGTCAAGGACGAAAAAACGATGTTAATTGCCTCTATGAGCTAATCCTAAATAATTCAAACTATGATCCTTGAGAAATCCCTAAAAGCTCTACGTTTCAATCTTACTTTAGAACGCTTTTTATTTTTACTTTTTAAAAAAATATTTTTAGTCAATCCATAGTAATTGTCTCTAGGAGATGATCCAAAATAAAAACATTATGAGCTTATGAGGACGATAAATGTTTACATATTCAATTTCAAAAATTTAAATATGTAAAATGAACACAAATATGAAAAAATAAATAAAAATATAGATAAACGACATCACAAAAAAAAAAATATTTGAATGTCAAACGATTGTTAAAGGAATGAAGATCTAAAGAAAAAGAAGATAAATTATTTCATTAAAAGATATCGAACTATCTCACTAAAAAATAATATAATAAGGTAAAAATTTGAAACATACCATTTTATTCAAAATTTTATGGAAGTATAACAAAAAAATTTAAAACTCTTATAATACCATTAATTTTAATATATAAGAGGTATAAATGTTTACACATAAAAGGTAAAAAATTAATGGTAACTTTATTTATTAATTGTACAGCAAAACACATACAGAATGATATATGACTTCTATAACATATCACATGTAATTTTACACCATGATATTTGATAAGTCTACATCTAAATCAAATGTTTTTAACCCAAAAATTTCTAGGAAACAAAATTATTTAAAAGTTTAAGAAACAAAAATCGAGATTATGTTCACATTGCTTTAACAATATTACTATCTGGTTCCATTTATTTCAACACCACTGTTTTAACATTAAAAAAGTTACTAATCAAATATTATAGTAAATATTTACTGATCAAATACTATAGTAAATATATATATTTACTATATATATATATAAAGTTTAAGAAAATAACAAAAACATAAATGTAATTAACTAAATCAAAATTTTGTCGCTAAATTTACTTAAATTGTAAAACAAAAAATCGCGCATCGCGCGAATCGATTCTAGTTAAATAAATGTAGATGCATATTTGTTATTTGAATATTTTAAGATTATTTTAACATTAATAACAAATATAAATTAATTGGAATGGTTTAGATTATTTTTAACATTAATAAAAAACATAAAATTATGTTTCTTAAAATTGTTCTATAACTACTATTTCACGGGGTTCAGTAGAGGGTAGAATAATTTGAAAAAAAAAATCAATTCAAAAAATAACAAATGCAAGAACATTAATGCGTCTTACTTATTTTCTAGTAATAAAAACAAAAAAACACTGTTTTATCTTTGTTACATAAATAAATAAAGTAAAAAGTTCAACAATAAAAGATTTGTTTATGCACGAAAGTAGTCGGCTCTGGTTCTTAACTTCGACATCCAGAATTTGGCGACAAGCTAACAAGTTCATATCATTTTCACAACTTATTATGGTTGATAAGTTTAAAAAAAAAAAAACTTATTATGGTTGATTATATAATTTTAGGGAAAGTAGCATGAATAACTAACAAAAATTCTATAATTATAAAACTAACCAATTGTCCTAAATTTAATGGATATGATTGTGCCACATAGGACAATTTAAATTAGTATCTTAATTATTATTATTTTTTTTGGTTAATTCATAAATTAACTATAATTTTATGCCGTTATTTAAAAAAAATTCATATACTTTACAATGCCAGGTTTTTTTTTTTTTTTTGAAACTTTGTACAATGCAGGTTGAAGCCTAGTTAATGTTTTAAGAGAAATTGGCAAAAATAATACAAAAAAATTATAATCTAAAATCTAATCAAAAACTCCACAACCAATAGTCATGATTTTACCACATACCCCCATTTTACTTACTTTTTAGTTATTTTTTTTTTTTTTGTTATACACTAAAATAACCCATGTTTTAAAGCTTTATATATATAGATGTATATACGATGCATATATAATATTTGGTGAGAAATCATATTTTTATTTAAAAAGTCATATACTTTACAGCGCAATTTTTTTTTTTTGAAACTTTGTACAATGCAGGTTGAAGCCTAGTTAGTGTTCTAAAACTTAATGTACATAGATGTATATACGATGCATATATAATATTGGGTGAGAAATCATTTTTTTTTATAATATACAATATCCTTGTTCGTTTCCCTAACTCAGTGGGGAAAAAAAAGCGATAAAAAATACTCTTTCTGTTTCTGAAATAATGTCATTTTAACCATATTCACGTAAATTAAAAAAAGTAATAAAATTCTATTTTACCCTTTATTAATACATTAAATAAAATTTTCTCTCTAATTAATACATTAAAACAGTAGGGACAAAATTCTACATCAAAAATACAAAACGACACTCTTTATGAAAAAAAAAATGATAGAATGACACTCGTTGTGAAACGAATGGAGTAAAAACCACAAAGAAAAAGTTTACCGTTCCATTGCTATATAATAGCGCCGGTAACTATCGCTACTGATCTATAAACTATCATCGTAAATTGCAACGACTCTTGCATATGTATTTACTAGGGATTGTCCACACGTTGCATGGAGTTTAAAAATTAACCTTAAAATTTCTAGTTATTAATTATTTTTGTATGTAATAATATATAAATTTGGTGTTTATAGTAAATAAATTATCTAAATTAGAAGAATAAACATTTATATCAAAATGATGGACATATACAATGTTATACATATAAGCAAATAGACCGTTCATTAGTAAAATTTATAGAATATGGAAGCATCTTCTTTGGCACAAATCTTTAACTTTTATATGTGAATTAATATTAACTACGGTTTTCTAAAAAAATGGTTGGTCATCTTTTTTTCTATCAAATACGTTTGTAAAAATCTATTGATCATACAAGTTGTGGTATGTTTTGCTTCTACCGAGACATATACATCATCTCTATATAGGTGTTAGAATGCATCTTTTTGTTTTTTTATTAGAACATTGAATCATAAGGAGTGATTAATTGATGTTTGATTATATTTTTGTCTTACTCTATTTATCGTTTTGCTGTGATTTTTATCTTTTACATCAATTCATTGCTATTTTAATGGATTTACAATTTGTGATGGAGTAAAGTTTTTTTTTATAGTCTAGGCTAGGAACGTTATTTTTTCCAACACAAATTGTTTCAATTGCATTAAAGGATAATTGATAAATTGGCTTTAAAATCTATGAAAGCATTTAAAATGTTTAAATTCTAAAATTTTCCAATTAGACTTGTTGGGTTTAACAGCCCTAAAAGTTCTAAAATCATTCTTTAATTAATTTTCTCACCTCATATTTTTTTTTCATCTTATGCTTTTTTTTTATTAAATCTATTCTTTTGTGTTTTCTTTTATTTTAAAATCGCAATAATCTATATAGAAGGTAAAAAAATTACATGTTTTATTGTATACGATATTGTTGATTTGATAATTAAAATATTTATTTTTTATACATTTATTTACATAATAATTAATTATAATTTGGATAAAAATTACATAAATGTACACAAAACACGTTAGAATTAAATTACATAAAAATTAGCTATTTATTTGTTAGAATTAATTGCTAAAATTATTAAAATATATTTAATTTTTTTTTTCAATAAATAATTTAAAATGACAAATGTCAAAAAGTTAAATTACACCTGACAGCCTCTCGTGGCTTGAAATTTGAGAAATCTTACTATATTATATATAAGATGTCATTGGCAACAGAGTTTAATACCTCAAAACTCTCTATTTTGACACATTGTTGATGTGTCGTTTATTATTTTTTGGTCACTTGTTTTTGACACTGCGTTAGGGGAACCAAGATGTATTGTGTATCTATACAATAGAAAATAAAAGGTCATATATACGAGGTCGTACATATACCACATACTCCTATGTTTTTTTTTTTTTTTGTGAAAAATATAACAACGTTAAAGTTAAGCATTTTGAAAAACTGTTGTAAGTGGTTTGGAAATTTTAGTTTTTTATATTTTATTTCATTTGATGATTAGTTTTATATCTTATTTTTGTTTAATTATAGGGGCAATTACAAAAATGTCACTTTGTGTGTACATTTGCAAGAATGCTACTTAGAGGTGTTCATTTACAAAAATGCCACTAATTATAGATTTATAAAACATATATCTTAAAATTCTAAAGTCTAAAAAATGTTTTGACACCTAAAACCCCCTAAACACTCAAAACTAAATCCTAATATAACATAGTTAACCCAAAAATAAATTATATAATGAAAAAATAATTTTGAAAAAGTGGCATTTTTATAAAAATTTTAAAAGTATGGCATTTTTGTAAAGTGGCACTTGTAAAGTGGCATTTTTTGAAATTTCTCTTAATTATATGAGAATTGGATTTCTTTTGTTATTTATGTCTTTTCAATATTAACTTTTAATTTTGAATATTATTTAAAGCTTATTAATTATTTGACTTTTGCATCTGTAAGTATTAAATATTTCTAATATTTATTAGAAAAACTTTTTTTTGAATGATAAAAAGAATAAATAAAAAGCTTTTTTTATTTTCACTTTTATTATTCAAGCATGTGCTTATATAATAAAATTTTATATTTATATTTATTTTCTTACAAAAGTATGTACTAAATAAATAAATAAAAGTTTTTTTTATTTGCAAGAATACCACTTAGGGGTATCCATTTACAAAATGGGACAATTACAAAAATGCCACTTTTTGTGTTCACATTTGCAAGAATGCCATTTAGGGGTGTCTATTTACAAAAATACTATTAATTATAGATTTATAAAGTCTATATCTTAAAATTCTAAACCCTAAAAAATGTTTTGACACCTAAAACCCCCTAAACACTCAAAACTAAACCCTAATAGAACATAATTAACTCAAACATAAATCATATAAAGAAAAAATAATTTTGAAAAAGTGGCATTTTTGTAAAAATTTCAAAAGTGTGGCATTTTTTGAAATTTCTCTTACAAAAATGCCAATTTTTGTGTGTATATTTGCAAGAATGCCACTAATTATAGATTTATAAAGCCTATATCTTAAAATTCTAAACCCTAAAAAATGTTTTAACACCTAAAACCCCCTAAACACTTAAAACTAAATCCTAATAGAACATAATTAACCCAAACATAAATAATATAAAGAAAAAAATAATTTTGAAAAAATAGCATTTTTGTAAAAATTTCAAAAGTGTGGTATTTTTGTAAAGTGACACTTAAAAAGTGGCATTTTTTAAAATTTTTCTATAAACTACCACTATATAATGATTTGTCAAATCAATGCTTCTTAGATAAATGTTTTAACAAAAATAAATCCTAAAACTATCATAATTTTTTGATAAATTATTCATTGATATGAAACTATAACTTTGGTACGATAAATACGTTAGAAATTATTTTTTTCTTTTTCTGAAAAAAATGGGACAATTGTAAAAATACCACTTTTAGGATGTACATTTGCAAGAATGTTATTTAGGGGTGTCTATTTGCAAAAAATACCACTAATTATAGATTATTAAAGCCTAAATATTAAAATTATAAATTCTAACAAATGTTTTGACCCTTAAAACCCTTTAAACCGTCAAAACTAAACCCTAATACAACATAATTAACCCAACTATAATGAAATAATGATTTTTTTTAAGTGGTGTTTTTGCAAAAATTTTGAAAATGTGGTATTTTTGAAAAATGACATTTGAAAAGTAGTATTTTTTAAAAAAATTCAAAAAAAAATTCTATATTAATTTCCAAACTTTCTTAATTTTCTTTTTGGCTTACTGATCTTCATGAAAGTATTGTTTTGGGACAGTGATCATCCGGAGTAATGTTGTATCTTGAAGAAGTTGGTATGGATAGAAGTGGAGAAATCTATTATCTTATGCATATGAATTATCATGCATTTAATTCACTTTACTTTTAATTTATTTTGATGTCTAATATAATAAGTACACTGAGATAGAGATTGCCCCATCCCTTTCCTTCATTTGGGACATGGAATCTCTGCTCCACCCATTATCGCATATTATCCCATTTAAAAATAGTTTGTTCAAAATATATTAGTAGAAAACATTAGTACTAGATTAGCAATAAATGTTAGAAGAAATAGTAGGATTCTCTGTTTATAAAATATAGTTGGATTCTCTAGACAACGTATACGGTATAGACCGATAAAATTGAGCATCGGATAAAGCATAGAATATTAATACTACTTTAACCCATCATTTTTATTATATTATGAATCATAAAGTGGAGAAAGTTGGTCAAAATTTAAAGAAATTTCAAAAAATGTCATTTTCAAGTGTCATTTTATAAAAATATCATATTTTTAAAATTTTTACAAAATACTACTTTTTCAAAATTATTTTTTTTTTATATCATTTATGTTTGGATTAATTATATTCTATTATGCTTTAATTATGAGGGTTTAGAGAATTTTAGGGGTCAAAACAATTTTTATGATTTAGAATTTTAAGATATAGGCTTTATAAATCTATAATTAGTGGCATTTTTGCAAATAGACACCTTCTAAATGGCATTCTTGCAAATGTGCATTTTTGTAATTGACCCCAAGATTTAAGGTTATGATTACAAATAAACTTTTTTTTTGAACCTACGGATCCTAGTTTGCTACTATTAAAAAAAATATACATGTCCTATCTATAATTTATAGACAGAAGGAAACACTCAAACTATGTCAAATAAACTTTATTTCAAATATATTATATGCAAACCGTAAATCATACTCGATCAATATAACACAATTTTGTTTTTTGTGATCATGTAATTTTATACAAAAATTCTGATTAAATTACGTTTATATTTATATTTGTTGCCGTGATGTATTAACTATGGCTTTATTATGTTTTTTTAGAAAATATTCCCTCTGTTTCTAAATATTTGATGTTCTGAAAAGACAATTATTTTTAAAAGATTGATGTGTTACATTGTCTATGCAGTTTTTATTAAATTATGAATATGAATTTCAATACATATTAATTGATTTTTTTAAATTATTATTGACTAAAAGTTATAGAAAATTGTTTAGCTAAAAAAATAATATATTTATAGTTAAAATTTAATATGTTTTCTTAAGTCGTGTGAAAACTCTAAAAAATAAATTATTTAGAAATATAGGGAATAATTTATAAAAAGGAAACACACTGTGTAGCTTTTATATAGCAAACATTATTTGTAAATTAATACTACAATGTTTTGTGTTTCGCGTTTTAGTTTTGGATTAAGTTTCAACCTTGGTGTTTTTTTTTTTTTTTCGGAAACTTAACTTTGGTGTTGTTATGGATAGGTTTTTAAACACTATATATGTGGTTTTTATTGTATAAATTCGTTGGATGTAACTTTTTTTCTCTAAAAGAGTTCAAATTTTTGTGTAGTTAGAGCATGCCACAGAACTTTTAGTGCAACGGTTAATTGATCACCCGTAAATATCATATTGTTTATCGGTCGAGATCAAATAAACTCTGTTTATCAATCCGGTTTAATTTATACTCCTTTTTGCTCCTTTATCCATTATTCCCAACATGAAATTGACTTCTGAACAACATGAATTTATTTTTCGGAAATGTAAATTTGGTGAATCGGAGATTCATCGCATGCTAGCTAAATAAAAAACATTGAAAAGTAATAATTAAATAAATATGGAAGGGTGATATATATGGCACTAACTGGTAATTTATGAATTTGAAGAATTTGTAGAATTTTGTTACCAGTTGATCAATTGAAGAATTTGAAGAAAAAAGAAAAGTTGAAGAATTTGAAGAAGTTGAAGAATTTGAAGAAAAAACAAAAGTTGAAGATTTTTTTTTTTTCTCTCAATAACTGTATGTTACTAATATACATTTAAAAATAAAGTTACTATAACTAATATATGTAAACAAATTTGGGTCCAATTGGGTTTATGTTTGTCTGATATATAAAATTTATATACATACATGTATCTATAAATTTTCGGGTCGGGTACATGTTCGGGTTTTTCGGGTACATGTTCGTATCGGATCACAATTAATTTTACCTAAAAATTTCAGATACGGGTTCGGATATAGATTCTTTTAGATTCAATTGTATTTAAAATTGTTTTTTTCTCTAAAATCTACAAAAAAATAACCTATAAAATGAATAATATTTGAATCAAAAACAATACAAAACATTTAAAATACTAAATCTTAAATTTAAACTAGTTAAAAATGTGACGAAAGGTACCTAGACCTGGGTATATGAATATTCGGGTCGGATATAGATTCGGATCCTATCGGCTACAGGTTCTATCGGATCTAGAAAATTTAAACCCATACAGGTATCTATAAATTTTCGGTTCGGATACATGTTCGGATTTTTTGGGTCGGATACAGATTCGGGTATTCGGGTTCGGTTTTTATGCCCAGACCTATTCAATATGTAATAATTTGCAAAAAATATTTGTGGAAAATATCATTAACATAAAGAAATTTTAAAAATACCACATTTTGCTTGATAATTTTGTTTAATAATTCTAAAATAATATAATATTTTTAAAACTACGTTTACTAAAAAATAATTTAATTTCAATAGCAAAATATTATATCATAAATTATGTATATAAATTTTGTTTGTCAATCTATTAATTTATTTAATTAATTATTTTTTCAAAAATTCAGCAGATTCAGCAAATTGCGCAGTTACCATTTAAGTTTGAATTATTCAACAAATTTGGCAAGAAATCACTAAAAATTCAGCAAATTCAGCAAAAATTTTGCTGTTACCATTTACACCCATAATCATTGTCTCCCTTGACATTCCATTTTCTTTTTATGTTTTCTCGTTTAAAAGGGACAAAAAACAACGTACAATTAATAATTAGATTATAGCAACGTACAATTTATAATTAGATTAACGACAAAAAGAAATAGATTCATGTTCTGTGCATATTTAAAAATAATTAAGAAGGTCCCAAATTTTTTTTATATAACATATGACATGATTAGATTAGCTGAAGGTGATGTCCAAACAAAAATCAAAATTTCAGTGTCTTTCTTGAAATGATAAATAGTAATTTATTTTTTAAATAAGTACATATATAAGTGTATAAGTGTATCTAAAATACTATATATATATATATTTTTTTTTTTTTTGAAACTTAATATATATATATCTTTATTTTTTTATTTTTGGTTTAAATATATATCTTTATTCTTATCAATATCATCACACAACCACATTGATCTCTTGCCTTTCTAAATTATAAAGAATACACGAATCCCACATTTCCCAACATCGGTCGTTCTAGCTCCTCGGACCTCTAAATACTTTATTACTAATTTATAAGAAAAATATTTTTAAATATTATAATGATTCGTTCAGCCAAATAATAAATGGTCCTCCCTCAACTCTCTTAATATTTCGTGGCCTTCTCGTAAACCATGCACATGCATTTGTGCCTTCTATATTAGTAGGTGAGAGAGAAAACTGCAACAAGTACACTGTACCGTGATCATTTATCATCATTGGCTGCAAGTTTATAATATACTACTACATTTACAAAATCGAGCTTGTAGCAACTACATAAACAAGTGGTTACTGTTCTTAGTATTAGATTAGTTCAGTTAGTTTCAATCATCGGTGCTTAAGTTTGGGATTCTGAAGATTCTATAGAATACACTGGTCCGAAAATAAATTCAAAGCGGTTTTTAATCTTGAAAAATTGTTTGAATTGAAAAACCGTTTTGTTGAAGTGTTGTCGCAACGACAACTGAGAAATGAAGCTATCAAAGATGCTTTAGAAATTGGTTTTTTAAGCTTATTCAGCCTATTTTTGGGACTTTTATTGAAATTCAAGGTAAACAGTCAAAGTATAATTCATCAACAAATTACTTTCCGACTGGTATTTTGAAGAAAATTGTTGCTATTTTGACTCTGGAAATCTTTTTTGTTATGCATTCGAGTGTAAAAGTTTCAATCATCTCCCAATCTCTCCCAGTGGTAACTTATAAAATCCAATTACCAGGCTCAAGTTGAGTTGTTGTGGTATCCTTTGTGTGTGGTTCTAATTAATGATGCATCAAAAACGAAAGATTTGTTTTTATTTTATTTTGCTAAACAAAACGAAAGATCTTTGGGAAAGATTAAAAAAAAAAACAATGCTGTTGGAAAGTTCTTGTTAGTTTTAGTAAATTTCAACGAAGTACGCCGTTCTTCAGATCACTCTTCTGCTGTTGGTCTCAACGTGAACAGAGCAATTAAAAAGCTTCAAGCCTTCTTACTAAATGCATATTGAATGAATCTCTCTTACAGGGGTTGCACTTTCACATTAAGAAAAAGTACTCCGGTTGCAAACAAGCTCGGCATAATCTCTGTAGATGGCAAGTTGTCTCTGTATTCTCTTATATTTTACGGCTACTTTAGTGAGCTTGATTCTCATATCACGCATCTACTTGTATCTTGCTTAATTCAGCCGGTTAGAGACAAAGAAAACTATTTAAGTTTCAAAAATTTCTCCTGCAAAATCCAGAGAAAACAATGGCATACTTATTTAGTCACAACAAGGTATGCAAAACAATTGTGTGGAGTAGGACTAGGCACAAACACTTGATATTTGGTCCGTACCGATTACATGTCTCGTACTTGTCCCGTAAAACCAAGTACTTGCAATGACCAAGATAAGTAACCAGTATCTAAATTTAAAAACTTCCAAGTACAAGCCAAATACTAAGTATTAGATTTTTATTTTTAACTAATTGGCTTGGTTTGAACTTTGAACCTTTACTTAGTTTCTCAAACTTTCTAATTAATATTTTAGTTAAATTAATAAGAAAGTATTTTACTCGTTATCTATATAAGAGTTTTCTTTTCATCGTATGGATTTATTATATTAATCAATTATATTAATCAAAAATATTTTATTAATATTTTATATTACTTAGTAATATTTTTGAAACAACCCGAGCCGTTTTTTTTTTATAGTATCGAATTAGTATTCACATAAATACTAACTCTCAACATGCTAATTTTTCAATCAACACAAACCAACATAATCAGCGGAAATCAACTCAAACCAATTCGAACGATTAACCAATAACAAATTCCATAAATCATTCCAATAACCAATACAGTTCAACAACTAAACCAGTTCACGATCATCCAATAAAACCAGCAACCTAGCGGTTTCAAAACAATCCAATAACATCAAACAATCGAGACACTAGATCATCTCCTCTTCCTCGCCATGATTCCACGATCACACTTTGTCTTTACCTACATCACATGGTCAAAAGAGATGCGTGAGTATTATCACAAATACTCAGTGAGACGGTCATTCCATCTACTTGGTTATACACATAGGCATAAGAAAGAGATCCAATACCAGGATGAACATTCAACAACACACAACATGAACAATCAAACGCGAATCAGCAAACAGACCCTTAGTCGATCGACACACACTCTATGTCGATCGAAGTAGCCTCAGTGTGTCGATCGACAGTCAACTCTGGTGTCGATCGTCGCACCCAGTGTTGATCAACATAGAGCAACTGCGTTGATCGACGCACGACGCAGAGCCCAGGAATCAAACCTATCATCTCATTGATCGATTCTTGATGGCATTGCATCGATCTCCTGCATAAATCCACCAAAAACAACACGAAATCTAACCAACAACACAATCAAACGCATCTTATCAATCCCTTTACCCAGATAAGCCCATGGTCACACACTCACCTCGATTTCGGATAGAAAAGAATAAGAAATCGATGAAGAACACAAAGAATACGACTGATCAGATCTCCAAATTTGGATTTCCTTCCTCAACCACGAAGAACACGGATCGAATCCTAGTTTCAAAATCTTGCAATCACGCACATGAGCTTTCAGGATCAAGAACAGGAAAAAATCAACAATGATTCTTCTTTTCTCTCAAATCCTCTCTCAAAACTCACTGGAAATTATCTAGAACTTTCTGGAAATCTCAAAAGTGATTAAAAATCGCAACACAAGTCGCTAACCTAAACGCCAAACCGAGCGATTTGAATTCAACGAACCCGGTTCAATCCACCTGTGTCGATCGACACACCCTCCCTGTGTCGATCGAAGCACGACCAAAAACTTGATATTTTGGTTCGCAGGCGTTACAGTTCTCCCCCACTAACACAGATTCGACCTCGAATCACGTAACACTATCACACTACGGTAACCCTCCTAACCAACCTCAGCCAGCACCACTTGAGATCATTTCTCGATCCCTGACGCTTACATCCAGTCTCATACTTACAATCACGTTTCAGACATTAATTGCCCATAACTAGTATTTGTCACCATCTCTCATGGTCGTCACCCTTTGAGCTCTCGGTGCACCATACCCCTCCCACCCTCCAGTCTCACAGTCCGTCAGGCTATCGTTATGCTCCATACCCTTCAGGACACACAGTCTCTCAAGTTATTGGTATGCAGGGAAACTCACATCCCCGGGAGAGAAGTACCTCTCTCTCAAAGAAATACTGGAAAACTCACATTCCCTGGAGAGAACTCACATCCCTCCTCGAGCAATCAATTCTTTAACATGCATCATAAGCACCTGTCGACCAGAATTACCTCCCGTGGTATCACCATGACATTCCCTATCCCGGAATATCGTCACATCCATGACCAAACCCAGGTCATCTAAAACAACCCAATCACCCAGGGTGTTTCTACTAGAGTCTCTAGGGAAAATAGACAGTTCTAACTCGCATAAAATTTCTATTCCCAGACTCCCAGAAATAGGCAAGTCTAACACACATAAACTTCCCATTTCCAACCTCACACATAACCCATGACTCACCCATAAGAACTCACATCTTATTAAACTCAACCATAAGAAATACTAATCTTATAAACTCATTAATAAGAAACACATCTCATTAATCTCAAAATATAATAATCGTTACAACCCCGAACGAAAATACATAAACAACACTCATAGCAACATGCTATCTCAGAAATTGAAAACCAGAAAGACAAACTAAAGCCTTAACTTGCTTCTCGAACCACTTCAAAAACTGTGCCCTCATCTTCGCCTCTGGTTCCCAAGTCTCCTCCTCAACACTGTCATAGTCCACACGACTCCCAACAACAGTATCTTCTTCCGGCACAGAATGTTGACTCTCCTCTCCAGAATCCTCACAGGTCTCACCGCCAATGTCATGTTGCCGAAGATCCACCGGAATCCTATCGAGCACATCCTCAGACTTATTCAGACACTTCCTCAGCATCGACACATGGAATACCTTATGAAATGCCTTCATACTCTGAGGTAGCTAAAACCGATAAGCTACTAGTCCAACCCGTTCCACAACTTTGAACGAACCCATAAACCTCAGACTTACCTTATTCTCCGAAATAAATCCGTTAGGACCCCTCAACATCGTTGCCTTGAGATACACCTGATCTCCTAGCTCAAACTCTAACTATTTCCTTCTCTTATCAGCATAGCTCCTCTGCCAATCCTGAGCCTCCTTCATGTTCAACTTCAAAACACAGATCTTTTTTGTCGTTTTCTGAACAGAGTCTGCACCAAACATACTCTTCTCCCCCACTTCAATCCAGCATAATGGTGTACGACATGGCCTCCCATACAAAGCCTCATATGGAGCCATCCCAATACTCGCCTGGTAACTATTGTTATACGCAAACTCAACTAGGTTCAGATGATCTGCCCAATGTCCACTATAATATAGCACACACATCCTCAACAAATCCCCAACTGTCTGAATCTTCCTCTCAGACTGGCCATCCGTCTGAGGATGATAAGTTATACTCATATGCACCTCAGTGCCCATCTCAGCCTGAAATGCTCCCCAAAACTCAGAAGGAAACCTCGGAACCCTATTTGAAACGATACTCGCTGGCACTCTATGCAGCCTCACTATCTCCTGCACATACTTGTTAGCCAACACCGCTTCTCCATCAGTCTTCTTAAAGGTAAGTAAATATGCTGACTTAGTCACGATCTATAATCACCCAAATAGCATCATTGGTCCGAAATACCGGCAATCCTACCACAAAATCCATGGTAATTATATCCCACTTCCACTCTGGAATGGGTAAACTTTGCAGTAAACCACTCGGAACCTGATGGTCAATCTACACTAACTAGCACACGTTGCACGCTGCAACCCAATTAGTGACATCCTTCTTCATCTCGACCTAGTGATAATACAGCTTCAGATCTCGGTTCATCTTAGTCGCTCCTGATGAATACACAACATGCTCGAATGAGCCTTTCTCAGAATTTCCTGTCGCAGATTTTCATCTTACGGTACACTGACCTGTCTGTTCACCAGTACCATCCCACTCGCCGAGACCTGAGATTCCAAACCAACCACCTTAGAAGCATCAATCAGAACATGATCCTTCTCCTGAGCTGCTCGAACCCTGCTCAACCAATACGCCTGATTAGCTGCCTCTAACCCCAACGGCTCCTGTGAGATAACACACAACCTTAACGTTCTAAGCTCACTCACCAATGCCTCCATATCTCGTTCCTGAGCCGAAGCAACTCTCTTCCGACTCAACGCATCTGCAACCAGATTAGCCTTACTAGGATGGTAACCAATCTCCAGATTATAATCTGCTACCAACTCCATCAAACACCTCTACCTCTAGTTCAGCTTTGGCTGCGTAAATAAATACTTCAGGCTCTTATGGTCTGTGAACACCTGAAACTTCCCGCAATAAAGATAAGATCTCCAAATCTTTAAAGCGAAAATCACTACAGCCAACTCCAAGTCATGGGTAGGGTAGCTGCACTCGTGCTTCCTCAACTGCCTCGATGCATAGGCCTTGCCCTGCTGCATAAGTACACAACCGAGACCAACTCTTGAAGCATCCGTATACACCACATAAGGCTCGCCCGGATCCGGCAATGCCAACACTAGTGTACTAGTCAACATCTTCTTCAGCCTTGCGAAACTCTCCTTGCAAGCTGAAGACCACTCGAAAGGAACATCCTTACTTGTCAGCTTCGTCATAGACTGCGCCATACTCACAAAACCCTTAACGAACCTCCGGTAATAACCTGCCAAACGCAGAAAAATCCTGATCTTAGTAGCATTCCTCAGTTTAGGCATCCTCTGATGGCCTTATCTTCGCCGGATCCACATAAACACCATCCGCCGAAATCACATGACCAAGAAAACCCATCTCTCGCTTTCAAAAACTGCACTTGCTAAGCTTAGCATACAGTTTCTGCTCCCGCAACTTCTCCAGAACCGCCCTCAGATGAACCTCATACTTCTCATGACTCCTCGAATACACCAAAATATCATTAATGATTATGATCACATACTCATCCGAATACTCCTCGAACAATCTATTCACTAACCTCATGAACGCTGCTGGTGCATTCGTCAACCCGAAAAAGATCACCACGAACTCATAATGCCCATACTTCATCCTGAAAGCAGTCTTCCTGATATCTGCCTCATCCATCGGAATTTGATGGTATCCCGATGCCAAGTCAATCTTGGAGAACCAAGTAGCCCGTTGCAACTGATCCAACAACTCATCAATCCACGGAAGAGGATACATGTTCTTAATAGTAACTCGGTTAAATCCCCGACAATCGATAAATAACTGAAAACTACCATATTTCTCCGTCACGAACAACACATGCGCTCTCCATGGTGAACTACTAGGCTGGATAAAACCCTTACCCAATAAATCATCAAGTTGGTTCTTCTGCTCTGCCATCTCTGCAAGAGCCATACGGTAAGGCGTCTTAGATATCGAAGTCGTTCCGGGCTCCAACTTAATCGTGAAAAGATCAGACCGAGACGGCGGTAATCCTTGCAACGACTGGAAAACATCCTGGAAGTCCTAAAAAATTCTAATATCCCTAACTGCAACCTCTTCAACAGTCTCTGGCATCACTATCATCGCCAAATACGCCTCGCAGCCCCTCTCGATCAGCTGCTCAGCCTAAATCGCCGAAATCACGAGACTCCTGGAAGTCGGTCTCACTTCCTGATACACCAACCTCCCTGCCTCTCGCTCAAACACGATTCGTCCTCGATGATAATCTAGATGAACCCTGTACCGATCCAGCCAATCTATTCCCATAGTGACATCATACAACTCTACTAGACTGATAATCAGCTCTGCTGGCATCAACTCTCCCACCACCAGAATATCCACGCCCGAGCCCGCCTGAAAATGGCCAAAGACTTCCTTCCAACAACTCTAACTACTCTCGGTTGCACTCTGGAATTGCTTCGGAAGACTCTCCAGAGTAATAAAGCAATTCGTCGCTCCAGAATCGAATAAAACATGGGACTTGCACCCGCCTACTACGAAGGTCCCTACACAAACCCTATGTGCCTAAGAAGCCTGATATTCTATCACAGATTCGTAATCCAAACAGACAAAAATTCACAACACTAGAATTTACAAAGTCAAATTCAAAATTTACCTGTGATCGGCCTGGCGCTGGAGCCCCACGCCTCCACCGAAGTGAATACCTGCGGTACTGGTGCTATCTGCGCCAACGGCTGCATTGCCGCCACTGCCATCTGCTGCAGCTTGGGACACTTGGGCTTGATATGGCCTGGCTCCCTACAATGGAAGCACACCCGAGTATCCCGCGACTCGTCCTTCCTAGGACAGCTCGCTACCTTATGATCCATGCTCCCGTACCAGAAGCATCCTGGACTACCCTTACCTCTCTGACTAGGCCCTGAAGTACTCTCCCACTTCTTCTTCTGTCCTTGCGCAGGCTTACCGCCCTTGCTCAGACCCACCTACTTCTGCCACCTCCTCTGCTGTTGAACATGCGCACTCACAACCACAGCCTGCTCCCTGAGATCCTCCTCGATCGCTACTGCAGTCTCAACCAGCTCCACCCTCGTGGCGAACTTGCTCGCTCTACAGCGAGTCCTCAAGTCAGCTCGATGTCCCCTCAGAAACCTCTTAATCTGGGCCTCCTCGCCCTTCATGCCTCTCCCAACATGCACCATAAATCTGCCAAACTCAACATCAAACTCCCAAACATATCGGTCTTCCAGAGTCAACTCCAAAAACCTCAACTTAAGCCAATCCACCGCCTCCTACGGGAAAAACTTGGCGTTAAACTCTGCCAAAAAGTCAACTCAGGCCATCTCCGCCTGCACTCTCCTGGCCACCACACCTCTCCACCAGAGATATGCATCACCATCAAGGTAATGAACCGCCAAATCCACACCGTATCCCTCTGGATACCTGAGACTGCAAACAATTACTCTCTAGCCTCATCCGCCTCTCATCAGCCTCCTCAGGCTTGGCACCTCCCGAGAAAAACCCGGTGCCAATCCTCTGCATCTGCTCCAACATCCACAGGTAGAATGGAACCTCCTTCGCAACCACAGCTCTCGGCTACACACCAGCAACTCCTGGCTAAACTCCAGCCATGCCCGGCTGTACTCCCGAAGCCTGACCCTGAGCCGGCACCCTTCTCGGTAACCACTCCAAGATCAACTGTAGAAAGCCCACCAGACGATAATCTTGATCCTGAGCAACATTTGCGGCAGCACCCGCTCCTGGGCCCACCGCAACCCCAGCCACACGGAGACCCACACCAGCCCCACCAGTCCTCACACTGGTACTTGCAGTGTCTACACTGACGGATCCCTTCTGAACCATCTGCGAAGCCGCCACCTGCTCCTCTGCGGAACCCTGGGCCACACTCACAGCAACAGACTCACTCAATTATGCCTACCCGCGCCCGCGCCCTCTGCGACCACCATGGCCTCCACGACCGCCACGGTCTCTGCCTCTAAAACCTCTAGTCATCACTCACTGCACTAACCCCGCAGAATACTAAGCATAATAGAAGGTAAAAAAATGAATGAAACAACACATACCGTGGAATCTCATTGAAAGCTCGAAGAAGATTATCTAGGACTCCAAAACCCACTCAACAATTGTTTACCTATTCATAACCAATTATGTTCCCTCGCCCTAAAACCCTAAGGGCTCTGATACCAAAGTGAAACAACCCGACCCATTTTTTTTTATAGCATCGAATTAGCATTCTCATAAATACTAACTCTCAACATGCTAATTTTTCAATCAACACAAACCAACATAACCAGTGGAAATCAAGTCAAACCAATTCGAACGAATAACCAATAACAAATTCCATAAATCAATCTAATAACCAATACAATTCAACAACTAAACCAGTTCACGATCATCTAATAGAACCAGCAACTAGCGGTTCTCAAACAATCCAATAACATCAAACAATTGAGACACTAGATCATCTCTTCTTCTTCGCCATGATTCCACGATCACACTTTGTCTTTACTTGCATCACATGGTCAAAAGAGATGCGTGAGTATTATCACAAATACTCATTGAGACGGTCATTCCATCTACTTGGCTATACACAGAGGCTTAAGAAAGAGATACAATACCAGGATGAACAATCAACAATGTACAACATGAATAATCAAACGCGAATCAGCAAACAGACCCTGCGTCGATCGACACTCAACCGCTGTGTCGTTCGTCGCACACTGTGTCGATCGACACAGAGCAACTGTGTCGAATGCACGACGCAAAAACCAGGAATCTAACCTATCCTCTCATGGATCGATTCCTGATCGCATCGCATCGATCTCCTGCATAAATTCACCAAAAACAACACAAAATCCAACCAACAAACACAATCAAACGCATCCTATCAATTCCTTTACCCAGATAAGCCCATGGTTACACACTCACCTCGATTTCGGATAGAAAATAATAAGAAATCGACGAAGAACACGACTGATCAGATCTCCAAATCCGGATTTCCTTCCTCAACCACGAAGAACACGGATCGAATCATAGTTCCAGTATCTCGCAATCACACACATGAGCTTTCAGGATCAAGAACATGAAGAAATCAACAATGATTCTTCTTTTCTCTCAAATCCTCTCTCAAAACTCACTAGAAATTCTTTAGAACTTTCTGGAAATCTCAAAAGCGACTAAAAATCGCAACACAAGTCGGCCACAACCCTTTTATAGGGAAGCCCTATGGCTTCGCTAACCGAAACGCCAAATCTAGCGATTTGAATCGAATCAACCCGGTTCAATCCATCCGTGTGTCGATCGAGACACCCTCCCTGTGTCGATCTGTCTCGATCGACGCACGACCAAAAACTCGACATTTTTGTTCGCGGGCGTTACAATTTTAATTAAATTAATCAAAAACATTTTACGATCCTATGAGATCTACGACATACGATATTCCCTGTTAGATCCTATTAGATCTTTAATTCGTGGTATCACGGCAAACAACTCTAATTGCACAATGTTAGAGATCTTCTGTAAGTTTGCCTTTGTTACTATGCAAATTTTTTAGATGATTTTTTTATACAAGTAATGGTGGACGTTAGATTTTTTTTTCTTTTCACTTTTGCCTCGATTTTCAATATTAAGATGGATAAAAACGTTTCCCCATATATAGGGATCTCACTCCCTTTACAGGAACATTAACATGTGACACCAAAATAAGCAGCCTTACTCTGCTATGTTTTAATGACACTGACTTGAATAAGCTAGTACCAAGTTTTAGCAAGTTACATGCAAGTATATGGATTTTGGGCGTGTTACTTCTTAAAACAAGTTCAATCCCAAGTCATACTAGTACAAGACGGATCGAAGTATAGTCAAAATTGCAATAATCTGGCTCTGTCCACCCCCTAGTGTGGAGTATTCGACGGATATGATTGATAGTGAACATGGGAATGCTCGATTTGACCCTAGTTTCATTAGTTCTCTTCTTAAGTTTTGGTTCTCTTGGATAAAAAAACAAGCATTGATTAGGATTCGAATAGTAAGGAAAATAAATCTGTGTTTTTTGCTCTCTCAAGAACTACGGTCTGAATGAATAATGTGTATAGTTTTCATAGGTTGTTGAATGACAAAAGAACATGGAGATACATAAATTATGGATGAATTTGTTAGATTGTGTAAACTACCAAACCGATGCAATACCAAAATCCTTGTTCTTTTTTTTTATAGATTTTTAATGCGTCAAAATCATATCCAAATTTTTGGCGAATAGTCCACATAAAATTCTACCATCGGTTATCTCTCATTCTCAATCAAATTTCTTTGAGGAAAAACTTTTCGTTGAAATTGTTATACTGGTCTCTAAGATAATTCATGGTTACAAACTTACAATTCAAAGTTGGCCTCCGTAAGGCGTTCGACTAAGTTAGATGGATTTCATTATTTCCACTTGAAATGTTATTCACACCTTATACATTTTTTAAACTTGATAACTCAAAAAATCTCCACAATAAGCTTTTCGATCTTTGTAAATGATAAATTCATGGTTCCTTCAAGATCTTTAAGAGATTAAGTCAGGGCTATCATCTATCTCCATATTTCTTTGATATAGTTATGGAGATTTCAGTCATCTTCTTCGATCAAGATTTAGAACATATCTTCTAAGTATCTCCCAAATAAGTATGAGTTATCCATTTTTCATCTTATGTTTGCTGATGATATGATGATCTTTTCGATGGATGTACTATTTTGGTGCAAGGAATAAATGAATCTATGGCTGAATTTGGTAATTGGTTTAGTCTTTGAATGAACAAAGAGAAAACTCAACTTTTCAACGCGAGACTAAACTAAAAGGAAATCATTGCTACAAGTAACTTCAAACACATTTGGAGAGATTTTACTTACTCTAAATATGTATCTTGTATTCCTTTATCTTTGAAAATCACATATTATGTTCATCTTGAATGAGATTCAATCTTTTTTCATTTGCATTTCTACACTGGTCATTTGCGACAAGCAATTGTAATCGTCCTCATGTGTTTTTTGCATTTAATTCGGCTTGTAGTTAGAGTCTTTCCTAATATCATTCAAGAACATCTTAGAAATTACACCAAGCTTGAAGCTTCACTACCTTGGTTTACTAGTCTTTAATGCATGTATGCTTATCATTGAAGGTTTTAAACATGTATCTTCCTACTAGTCTTTCATAGCAGCAGTAAATTATGAATTGACAATATCGACTGAACACCTAACTTCTTATTTCTCGAATCCTCATCTTGTGAACCTCACATTACATCCCTCTTTAAGATCATAATCAACCATAACTTTCTTGAGGTACAATGTCATATAATTATCGCAATCTAGTATATATCTCCACAATCTTTTTTAAACATTAAATATTTTCTTTGATCTTCCTCGCAATTAAAATCCTCAATACTTTTTTCATTATTGTCCTGCTCTTCTTCATCAATAAAGCGTGATATATTTTCCTCACTCAAGTTTTTTTCTCACGCATTTCACCATCATCTCTATTCTCCTTACCATCACCATTACCTATATTCTAATTACCATAATCACCGACTATATTTTTCATTGCCATTAACTTTCCTTTCCATAAAAATTTCAGCTGATTTTTTATAATATACAACTTCCACATTCTGTAATCTCCATTACACAAGTTCAGCTTCGGGAAATTCTCAAATAGAAGTTTATTTCAAATTTTGCCCACACAAAGACATGATCAAGGACTCCATCAAGTTAGTAAACAATGCTTTGGGATTGCACTCAATTATGTTGACAAAAAAAAAATGTGAAGAAGCACCAGCTGAAATTTTTTGCCTACAAATCATAAGGAATGTAAAAAAAAACCAGCTGAGAATTTTTTTTCTAATTTTCCAAGGAGCCTAAGGGATAATATGGGTCATATCACTTTTGGTAGTTAGATGAGTGATGGGTGTCTAGTTTTACCTTAGACTAGACAAAGACTAGCCGCAAGTGCACGACGATCGAAGTAGTACTTAAGGGTCGAATCTACTAGAGATTGGTAGGACACTAAAGGTTTTCGGAAGAGAAATAAGCTAAGATGCAATATGAGGGTTGTGATGATGCGATTGAAGTGAATGTTGATAATAAATAAATGGAAACAAAAGTTGGGAGTAGAGAAATTTCAGGGTTCATAGAGCAATTTATTCAGAAACTAATAACACGAATATAGTTAAGTAGCAAACTAGTCGTAAATTAACCATAGTATTATCAAATCAATGATTAAACATGTCTATCATCCTAACTCATTCAGGTTATGCAAGTAAAAAGGTAAATATGGCGCAAAATTGGTACAAAGCTCATCCAATGTAAAGCTAGCAAACCAGTCGTAAATTAACCATTATATTCTCATATCAATGATTAAACATGTCTAGCAACCTAATTCATTCATGTTATGAAAGTGAAAAGGTAAACATGCCGCAGGAGTTGGTACAATCCTCATCCAATATAAATCTAGCAAATGGGGATTCGTAACTCGAATTCAATTAACAATATTAGCCCACTGGCTCTCGCAATGAAGACTAATATATCAATCAACCTAATACTCAACTTTTGTAAAGCAATCAGATGGATCATATGCACAAAAGGGAATAAGATTCGATATGTTAACCTTATATTTAACACAACTCTCGTAATGATAAAGTTCAAGCTCATCTATACTAGTTCCAATCAATCAGTTATGACTCCCTAACACGACTCTTGTACTGATTAGATTTAAACTCGTAAAGATCCTAACCCGGCTCTCGCAGTGATAAGAATCAAACTCGTAAAGATCGATCTAGATTTAATCACAAGTTGGTTAAACTGGCAATATGCAGAAGATGAAAGTATAGATGAAGACTCCGTGATTCCTGAATCTAGATTGATTCAGATCACACTGAAAAGTATGAATGATTTGGAGACAGTTGAATATAGATAAAAGACAACGTAAATATCACAGATCGTATAGAGAACTATGAATCGTATAAGAAAATGTTTATTGCGTATAGCTTCTCTCAAGATTACAGCATGTCCCCTTCCTATGGACGATTTTCCCTACTTATACGAGATTACAATCCCCCCTTTTACGTTCCCTCGTCAATCTCGTCATTAACTCTCCTTTATGTGATTGCGTACGTTACCTGAATTAGCTCTCGGCCCAATTCCCTTTCACCTCCGAGCTGGGCCACCTTATACGAGATGGGCCAGTTTCGTGGTTGGCTATCCGAATCTCATATTCCCGAATTGGCTGCTATACGAATTAATTCCTGCGAGTCGTACTCTCTGACTCTGTCTTTATACAAACTGTTCATAAGTTAAGGATTCCAGGCTATACGCAGAATCCAACACCAACAATTTGCCCCCCAAGTCTATTAAAATTGAATTCGTGTTCCATTTTGATGGACTTAAGAAATTATTACGACCAATAACATATCTTCTTTTTTCGACTCCCCTTTTCCATCATTTTATATACTTGCTATACGACTACAGCTGTTCACATTAACTTTGCCGTGTTAAATCGATGATAACTCTGACTCATACGACTCTCCATATCTTGAATTCAAATCGTGTAGTTCCCATATTCCGCCTTCTCGAGAATTAAATCGTATAACTCGCGGTGCTATACGATTCCGTTTTTATGCAAAGTTTCCATATATCAAGTTTTCAAAATATTACAGATATTTTCATTTACCTTCTTTCCTTATGCATATCTCGAGGTAATTTTGACCTCTTTTCTTTCACATATCTCGATGCAATATATAATCAAGAGATTGGCTTTCCTCCCCGCCACTTGCGTTTCTTCATAACAAAAGGTGGGTCTCTTTCTCTCACTTTCCACATTATACGCTTTCTTCTCTTTTATCTCTGTGTCTCTTACTTTTTTTTTTCTTTCGGTTTCACTCATCTCCCATAGATCTTGTTTCGGGCTAATTTTACTCCACAACCTCTTTTTATTCTTCGATTTTGGATCTAAGTTGGTTGTTTCAAAAGTTTTTGGGTTTGGATTTTTAGATGGTATTCTTGTTGTTCTTAGTTACTATTCACTTCGGATTTTGAGTTATAACCCCTTTCCAAAGAATTATATTTTGTCTGCTTAGATCCACCCTTTCTGTTGTTTTTCTTTTAAATTTTTTTTTTCTTCTTCGTTAGAGAAATTATCTCGTAAAACCTGTTTCAAAATATTATCTATATATATATTTTCAACTCTTTCTTTACTCATTTTTGTATTAAAAATAATAAACAAAACTCCAAGAGTTCGTGGTTCTCTAGGAAGCCTCCGAACTGTTATATTGACTTAGCTCGTGGATGGATCCTCCCGAGATAAATCTAGGTCGTCATGACAGGTTTGGTCCTCACCATCCCTCGATGATGTCCGATGATGATTTACATACTCTCCGCATTGACTTCCAAATTCCTGATGGGATTGAGTTGGTTAGACCCGAGACCAACGAATCTCCGAAATCGGAGAAGCCATGGTTCTGTTGCGCATACGAAGTGTATTTCAGGGAGTGCGGACTCCATTTCCCCCTTCCTGAAGTGTTAGCTCTCTTTACGCAGCAACTTGGCTTAGCGATTTCTCAACTTTGTCCTAACTTCGTTGGGGGAGTAATGGGACTCCAAACCTTGGTCGAAGAATTCGGGTTCCCTTTAGACCTTTCGATCCTCTCACGGATATTCACGGTCAAGGCGAGCCCGGGTCCTAAGGGCTACTTTTACTTATCCATAAAAATGTCGTATGGAATTCTTTCTGGCCGTCCACCAAAAGATGAGCATTGGAAGAAACGTTATTTTTTCTTTTCCATTAATGAGCTCTCTTTCGGTGCTTTAGCTCCCTCCGCAATTACTAGATGGTCCGCGTGACCTGGTAGCTCGCTAGTTTTTGATAGGTATCTTTCATTTGCATTTCTTGGTTTTAACGGTCCTCGCTTTTATATTGCAGCTCAATTGGAGAAAGCTCCGTTCGATCTTGAATTAAGGTTGTTCCTTGACTTTTTGTGCTTCGGAGAGATATCTTGGGAGTCTTTTACACGAGAGAGAATTATAAATTCATCTTCCCAGCTTAGAAACAGTTCAGGTATCCTTCCCGAGCCAGTTTCTTGTCATATAAAGTTTGTATATATATATATTTTTTTTTTGCAAACACATTATTTTTATATCCTTTTGACCAGGGACCATGTCAGAAGGCTACCGAGCAGAACGTAGGGCTCAACGTCAACGTGAGAAGTCTACCGCGGCGCCTGAGACCCAGTCCGAAGATTGCGATGTCATCCCACGGGGAGGGTCAAAGTTTGTCAATACGGAGCGTCCACGTCCGAGGAATCTTGTCTTAGCCGTGAAAAGCACGCCTCCTCCTGTGAAGGCTGGACCTTCTCGTGCCCTGGCTGTCATTACTGCTCCAAAGCCGAGTGTTCTGTACACTCCTCCTCCGGGACCCGACCTAGCTACAAACAAGAGGAAGGATCCCATGGACGGAGTCATACCCGAAAACAGTTTCAAGAAGCGGAAGCATTATTGGGAGTACGTGTACAATGCGGATTGCTTTATCACGGAGGATCCCCCATCCATTGCTCATTTCCTTCGTCACTTTAGGAAACCGGGATTTAATCTCCCTACCATCGACCACCTTGCTGAAGACGATCGCGATAACTACCTTCGCTTCGCCGGTGCGTTTGGACAGGTTGTGTGTTTACCCTGTTTGTTACCAAATATAGCTGCATTCTGTTGTGCCACTTTTGAATAGTCTTAACTTTTGCCTTACAATTGTTACAATTAGCCTCTGAATTTAACCTTATGGTAGAGACCTTCCATACGAAGCTACAGGTCGGAGAGGCCGGAGCTCAGTCTTCTGACTTGAAGAAAGCTCAGGATTCAATTGCGGCTCTGGAATCTGAACTCCAAAGCTTGCGCCTCGAGAAAGAAGAGAGTGCTGGAGCTGTTAAGTTAGCCAAAGAACTCTTAGCAAGGAACATGGTCCTTGAGGACATTCTCACTCAGGCTGAAATTTCTCGGGATGACTACAAAGTGAAGCTCGAAGGTGCGACAACAACTTTGTGCGAATTACACAACTCTCATGACGCAACCAAGTCACAGCTTACTGAGCTCGATGCTAAGTACAAAGCTTACATCGGACATCGCGAGTTAGAAGTGAAGATTGCCTTCAGTTCAGAGCGCAGGGATCTTGCTGATAAGTTTAAGGCAGCTCTCGAACAAGTCAAGTCTCATCTCGTTGGTTGTGACGCCGTTCATGAACATTTGGTTAAAGCTTCTGAGACTAAGGCCAATTTCGAGCTCCTTGAGGAGATTATCAAGGTTAGATCACCGATTTTCCAGCGGAGCTCTCGGTAGTATCCCTCGACAAGGTTCCTCCCTATTCTTAATATTTAGTCTTAGTACAACGCCTTGGCTTACTTCGCCACATTCTATTGTTTTTTTTTTTTTTTATAGGACAATGCTCTCAAGAAGCTTAAGGAGGCTGAAGCGAGGATCCCTGAACTCGAGTTGTCTCAGCTTGAACTCTTGCTTCCCGACAGTTTCACTCTCGATGAATTCGGAACCAACACAAGTGTCAATACGAGTGCTCAGGAAGACGACGTTCAGGAGATTAGCGATGGCCCTTGATGTCGGCCCTCTCTCCCCCTTGTGACCTTTTATTTTCTTTATTTCGTAACGGGTGGATGCTATGTTTCCCACCGAACTCTTATCTTTTGCATCGTGTTGCTAAGTTCTGTTGCTCTTTTCTTAATGCCTTTTCGGCTGGTACTCTGTTAGCTCATTTCCTTTTTTGGCGTAAGGAACGCTTGTGACTCGAGTTATCGAGTTATCTTTGTTGAAACTATATTTTAGATTTCAAGTTTATTTTTAATTTTTTTTTTCTTTCTGTGAGCTGATTTCTATTTCAGCACCTATTATTTTGGTAAGCATTTTGCTATATATCACGCTCCTTTGCCGATTTATTTTGGCCCTAATTCCGTTTTGGATGAACGTGTAATAGTTGGAATTTGGAATTCCGTACAACTGAACTCATCTCTTGAGCTGCCTACGTACCCTGATCAGATATCAAGTCCGAACGTAGTTAAATTTTTTTTTTTTCCCATCTGAACTCATCTCTTGGGCTGCCTACGTACCCTGATAAGGGATCAAGTCAGAACGTAGTTCGGTTTTTTTTTTTTCCCAACTGAACTCATCTCCTGAGCTACCTACGTACCTTGATAAGGGATCAAGTCAGAACGTAGTTCGGTTTGTTTTTTTTTTTTCCCAACTGAACTCATCTCTTGAGCTGCCTACGTACCTTGATAAGGGATCAAGTCAGAACGTAGTTTGGTTTTTTTTTTTTTTCCCAACTGAACTCATCTCTTGAGCTGCCTACGTACCCTGATAAGAGATCAAGTCAGAACGTAGTTCGGTTTTTTTTTTTTATAAACTTCTAAGAAAATAACTTTTTCAAGTGCATTGCATTCCATGACTGCGGAATTGGTACTCCGTCCGACGTTTCGAGCCCATAGACTCCGTGTCTTATGATTTTGGTAACTCGGTATGGACCCTCCCAATTAGCACCAAGTTTCCCCGCCCCTTATTCGGCAGTATTTTGAAATACTTTTCTGAGCACAAGTTCTCCGACGAGAAACCTCCTTTGTTTAGTCTTTGAATTATAATAACGCGCGGTTGCTTGTTGGTAGTTCTGAACACGCATCATCGCTTGATCTCGCCGCTCGTTAATTACATCTAAATTATCCTTAAGCATTTTATTATTTTCTCCCTCGTTTTGCGGACACATACTGCGTCTTAAACTTGGCACTGCCACCTCGGCGGGAACGATAGCCTCCATTCCGTAAACAAGTGAGAAAGGTGTTTCTTTCATTGCTTTTCTTGGTGTTGTTCGGCAAGCCCACAACACGCCTTGCAACTCATCGGCCCAACCACCCTTATAGGCTCCCAGCCTTTTCTTTAGATTATTAAGAACTGACTTGTTGGCCGCTTCGGCCTGTCCGTTTCCTTGAGGGTATCGAGGAGTCGACTTGCTTAATCGGATTTTCCATGTTTCACAAAACCCCTCGAACTTCTTTGAAATGAATTGAGATCCATTATCGGTTACGATTTCGTAAGGTAGCCCATGGCGACATATTATATTTCTCCATACGAATCTTTGAACGACCGTGCATGTCACATTCTTGTAAGCTCCAGCTTCTATCCACTTAGAGAAATAATCAGTCAATACTAACAGATACTTCACATTTCCAGTGGAGGGATGTAACGGTCCCACGATGTCCATTGACCAACGCATAAAAGGATACGGAGCCGACATTGACGACAATAACTCAGTAGGCTGGTGGATTAAGGGAGCATGCCTTTGGCATTTTTCACATCGCATCGAATATTTTTCGCAATCTGTGAACAAGGATGGCCAGAAGTATCCCTACCTTTTTACCTTAAAAGATAGAGATCGACCTGCTGAATGATTTCCACATAGTCCCTCATGGAACTCTCTCAAAACAGTGTCGACATCTCCCCCGTCGATACAGGTTAGATACAGCCCTGACATGCTTGTTTTGTACAAAGCGCCTTCAATCACGCAAAATCGTGCACTAACCACCTTCAGCTTTCTTGCATCCCACTTACTTTCAGGTACCCTTCCAGTCGTGATGTAGTCCTTTATCTGTGTTCTCCAGTCTGAAACCTCATCCGCATCGGTCTGGGAAGTCTTCTCTCTTTGTCCGAGTTTCACTAGATTGTTCGGAATAACCATTTCTTCCAACTCTCGTTCAAACTCGGCGGACTCATATTCATCATTAAGCTCTCCAAGTTGTTCGTTCTCTAAGGTAGCTATTTCGGCTTCCATACTTGGAGCACTCGCAACCGGATCTATCGAGTTACCAGCCAGCTCCAACTCAACACTTGGAGCAGTCGCATCCGTATCTATCGACTTATCAGCCAGCTCTAACTTGGCATTTGGTCTTATATCGGCCGAGGATGTATCGTGTTGCTCTTGCTCATCGCTTGGCATGTCACTTGGCTCATCTAAACTCGCAGCTACCGGTTCTGCGGCTTTGTCATCTTTCGGTGGACGTGCTAGTTCGCTGGTTCCCCTAAGTCTAGACAGATCAGAGTCTAAAGGATCGGATACAACGTCATGACCAACGGTTGTGGGTTCAGGAGCAAAAGGTCCATTCTTTTTTAATTTATTTTGTGAGCTAGCACGCTTAGCCCTCCTTTTCTCGGGCAAAACGGTGTCCCTGGTGGCCTCATTAGACACACCGGCTTTCCTTTTCATTGACCGCGTTGTTACAGCGAGTATACCTGAAGATATAGTTATACTAGGTTTCTCTATACTTTCGACAGGTATGACCCGTCGGACAAGTGGGTTCAAGGTCGAGGCCAATGTTGCCAAAGCATCAGCAGACGTGTTTTCTCCTCTTGGGATTCGAGTGAGCTCGAAATAGTCGAACTGCTTTGACAATCCTTGTAAGACTGTTAAATATGCCTCCATACGTTTGTCTTTAGCTTCGTAATCTCCATTAAACTGGTTCACGACTAGCTAAGAGTCACTGAAAGCATGCAATTCCTTGACTCTAACCCAAAGGCTAGCCTCATTCCGGCAATAAGAGCCTCGTATTCGGCTTCATTGTTGGAGGCTTTAAAAACCAACTTGAAAGATTGTTCGATTGCTTCCCCGGTAGGAGAGACAAGATGGATTCCGACTCCAGAACCTGTTTCGAGGAAGAGCCATCGACGTAAAGTGCCCACTTTGCTCCTGGGGGTGGACTCCCGAAATTTTCTGACGTTAGTTCTATGAGAAAATCCGCAAGAACTTGTGACTTTGCACTCGTTTTGATACGATATTCGATATCGTACTCGCTTAACTCAATCGCCCACTTTACTAAGCGGCCTGATTGACTCGGACTATGTAGAATAGTCCTCAAAGGCTGACTTGTCATCACTATTATAGAGTGTGACTGGAAATAAGGACGGAGCTTTCTAGCCGAAACGATTATAGCGAGTGCTAACTTGTCCATAGCAGGATACCTGGTTTCAGGATCCGTTAAACTCTTGCTAACATAGAAAATAGGTTTCTGTTCGTTTCGGTCCTCTCGAACCAGGACTCCGCTTACTGTACCTGGGGAAACCGCAATGTAAAGAAACAAGGTTTCCCCCGGAATTGGTTTCGACAAGATTGGCGGAGTAGCGAGATATTGTTTCAACTGTTTGAAGGCTTCTTTACACTTTTCGTCCCAGCTGAACTTCTTATTCCCCTTCAAAAGCTAGAAAAAGGGGAGGCATTTATCGGTTGACTGTGAAATAAAGCGGTTTAATGCAGCAATACGTCCTGTCAATTGCTGCACTTCTCGAGTCGACGTGGGAGATGGCATGGTCAAGAGCGCGTTGATCTGATTGGGATTCGCCTCTATTCCCCTTTCAGTAACCAAGTACCCAAGGAACTCCCCAGAGGTAACTGCAAATGTACACTTAGTTGGGTTTAACTTCATGCCGTACCAATTAAGAACGTGAAAACACTCTTTTAAATGCGAGATGTGGTCATTTGCAAGCGTAGAATTGACTAACATATCGTCAATGTACACCTCCATCGTTTTTCCTAACTGCTCTGAGAACATCTTATTCACCAATCGTTGATAGGTGGCTCTTGCGTTTTCGAGCCCGAAAGGCATAAATTCATAACAATAGATTCCTCTATCGGTAATGAACGACGTTTTTTCTTGATCATCAGGATGCATTTGTATCTGATTGTACCCTGAAAACGCATCCATAAAAGACAACAATTGATTCCTTGCTGTTGCTTCCACCAATCTATCAATATGTGGGAGGGGAAAACTATCCTTAGGGCCCGCCTTATTTAGATCGCTAAAATCAACGCAAATTCTCCATTTCCTGTTCTTTTTCTTTACAACCACAGGATTAGCTAACCAGTCAGGATACCTGACTTCGCGTATCGACCCATTTTTCAACAATCGCTCTACTTCTTCGTTAACGGCTTGGGATTTCTCAGGACCCATCTTCCGCCTTTTTTGTTTTACCGGCTTAAATGTAGGATCGATATTCAATTCGTGTAAGATAACATCAATACCGACTCCCGGCATATCCTCGGCAGTCCATGGGAACGTTTTATAGTTCTCTCTCAGAAAATTAACCAACTCTAACTTGATCTCTTTGCTAAGTCTAGCTCTAATTCCTACGCAATGATGAGGGTTCGTCTCGTCTATGCAGACTTGTACAACTTGATCCTCGCATGGACCAACTTTTAAACCCGAGACATCGGGCTCGTGTCTTTTTTTAGGCTCCCAGCTTTCCGAATTCACATTCAAACCAAGGATCGTCATTTCAAATTACGGATCCGAGCTCCGAGCTACCTGGTTGATTACCTATTTTAGCTTGCGATCTGTGTTGCGTATTTGAATTGTCGAATCTGGTAGGGGAATCTTGTGCAGATGACTCCCCTTTTAACTGTAACTGCTATTGCAATTTTAGCTTATGTCCGCTCATATAACATATACGTGAATCTTTTTTACTACCGTGGACTACTCTAATCCCATTCGGTGTCGGGAACTTTACGCGTTGATGATACGTGGACGGGATGGCCTTCATTGCATATATCCAAGGAGTTCCCAAGATAACGTTATACGTCGCTGGTCGATCAATGACCGTAAATTCGACTAGCTTGAGAACACCAGCAGCTGATACGGGTAACCGAATTGTTTCAACGGATATCTCAGTCATGCCGTTGAATCTGGTTAATGGTGTAGGAACTCCTCGTACTTCAGACTTGTTAATTCCCATACGAATCAACATATCGAGAAATATTACGTCGACAGAGCTTCCTGTGTCAACCAAAATTCTTGAGACCTCACAATTTGCTCCAATATCCAATCGGATAACTAACGCGTCATCGTGTGGTTTGTTGAGCCCCACGGTATCTTTCTCGGAAAATGATATTTCAACCTCCGGATCGGAATTGAACCTGGTTTGACAGAATTCAGCATTCCTTTGATGTTTCTTGATTGAGGTGACAGTATCGCGAAAATACTTTGATTCTCCCATAATAAAATCAATTCTTTTCTTTTGAACAGGCTTAGGAGAATCTTGTTTTTCTAGGGACCTTCCGTGTTTGGTGGCTTGCGAGTCGTCTTGGTTGTTTTGGCTGTCGCTAAATATTTCGCGTTTCAAACTCTCGATGTCTAGATCACTTGCTAACTCTCCTACCGCGAATTTAGCAGCGAGAAAATTCTTTACTTTAAAGCAGTCATGTGTCGCATGACCCTTGCATTGGTGGATTTCACAAAAAGAGTTTTCATCGCGACCCATCATGCGTTGCCCGGCACCGGCAACCTTCTTACCGGAATCTCGTGAAAGATTAAAGGTATGGGACCCACCACCGTATATTCGAGAGTCTTTGTTATCTCTTTGCTCGAATTTTTTGGTGTTAGGAGAGGTATCCTGGCTCGCCTTATGAACTTTAAACTTTTTGGCGAGTGCCGTCTTTTCTTCCTCTGCATCAATCCAGTTTGTTGATCGATGGAGGGCATCTTCTATAGTCTCCGCTTTATGAATCGTCAAATCAAAACGAAAGAGAGATTCATGCCAAAGGCCATTCTTCAGAGCTTGCAAAGCGAAAGAATCGTCAACTCCAGCTATCTTCGCCTTGATTTTTTTAAATCGTTCGATAAAACTATGCAGAGGTTCTGTTGCACCTTGCGATAAATTCCATAGGTCAGCGGTTGACGTTTCCTTGTTCAAGAAGATGGAGTAATGCTTGATGAAAGCTGTAGACAATTGGCCAAAGTTATCGATGGATCCTGCCTCTATATGTGAAAACCATTCCAAAGCGGAACCTTCGAGGTTCTCGGCAAACAGCCGGCAGAAACCAATATCCTTCTCGTCATCACTAAAATGAGCTCGAGATGCAGCAATCCAGAATGCGGTCATGAATGCTTTCGGGTCCGAACTTCCTTCGTAAGTTGGAAGCCTCACCTTCCCCGTGTCCCTGATACGTGCGTTCGTGATTTTCGGGGAGAACGGGGTTCTCTCTGTTTCTTCAACGACACAGAGGTGTGTCGCGCGACACACGTTACCCGTGTCGCGCGACACAGACTGTGTCAACACGCTTTTCTGATTGCTGTCAGTTTGACGTATTGATCGTTGTGTTTGCGTGTTGTTTGATAATCCTGGTATTATATCTATTCTTTTACTGAGTACATGGTCTGTAGATGGGAGGACCGTCTCGCTGAGTATTTGTGATAATACTCACGCAACTCTTTTTGCCATGTGTTGCAGGTAAAGAGAAAATGTGATCGTGGAATCGGGCAAGGAAGAGGAGATGATCTAGTGGCTCAGTTGAGTGAATTATGTTGCTAGAATTGCTAGGATGTTAGTGATTCTGGATTGTAGAACTTGTTAGACTTGATTAAATTGTTAGCCTGTTGGTTGTTGTGGAATTGAATATTGATAATTGGTTGATTGGTTTATTGGAATTGACTGGTTGAGAGTTGTCTGGTTTAGTCGATTGATTCTGCTAGTTTAATACATTGCTGATAATTGTTGAGAATTAGTATTTATGGGAATACTAATTCGATGTTTTAAAAAAACGGGTCGGGTTGTTTCATGCTTAGTCTGTCAAAACCCAGAAACCCTAATTTGCTCTAAAACGCAGACGCATATTGGAATCGCTATTTTTGGAGTTTCAGACTGCCAGGAGTAGCGTTTCAACCGTTTTTCTTCCAAACTTAGTTTTTGGACGTTATTTCTAAGTTGAGGGTGAGATTTGTGGACTTTTAATATTACTAATGAATTTGTATTCCTTATGCTAAATCTAGAAGATTGAATGATGAATGTTGATTGTTGAGTATTATTGAGTGATGATATTATGATATGATGTTGTGGATATGATATGTTGGATTGTCTAGATAATGATGTGTGATGTCGGACTGAGGGCGAGGACATGGCAATCCCACTAAAGCCCGTAAACCGGCTGACGAGCCAAAGGTGACGTACAACCTTTCGAGGTGACGGCCAGCCCAAGTTGTCATGGACTTCGTGTCAAATTTATGAAATGTGTTAATGTGTGTTAGTATGTGATATGTGTTGTTGATATTATAGATGTGCGCTAAATGATTGTTTGTTGTTTGCTGCTTGTTCTAGAGTTAGTACTTTCGCATGCAGGTTGGTTAGTAGTGTTGGAAGTCATGTGGGCAGACATGACCATTCTCCACTGAGTAACTTAGTTGCTCACCCCTCTTTTTCTCCTTTCCAGGTGATAAGGCTTGAAAGGTAGCGGTTCAAGGCGAGGATTGTTCTGGTGCTGGTTTTGGAGATGGACTACTTGATATTTCTTTCGATTTTTGCTTAAAACAGTTTTAATTATTTTCCGAATGACTTATTTCTTATTTTGGTATTTTTGTTTCAACGGTTATGCTAGTGGAATTGAGACATGGATTTTAAGTAATAAATTGTTGGATTTTTAGAAGAGTATTATTTATTTAAAACGAGGAGTTAGTATTAAATTGATTAATTGCTGTCTTTGACAAGTTAGGTTAGTTTAGGAAGTTAGGCGTGACAATTTGGTATCAGAGCCTAGGTTAGCCAAGCCGGTTCTGACCCGGAAGGCTGTCCTAGGTGATCATATGTTTTGAAAAAAAAATGTTTTTAAAATGTTTCCGGAAACTTTAAAAGAATTTAGAAGATGTTTTATGGGGGAAAGATCTTTCGGTGTCTACGGTCTCGCGCTAGAGATGTGTTGTTTCTTTGTAAGTTATACATAGGGTGATTGAATAGTTCTAGGTTATTTGCGCTTACTTGTTTATTTTAAATAAATTGTGTCGGTCTATTTTTATTAGAAGGTTGTATCTCAACACGTTGTTCAGTGTCAAAGTCACACCCCGTGTGAGTTTTGAATTGATAAGTGTTGGAGTTTCGAAATTGAGCCATCAAGAGAAGAGTTGACCCTTACATGTTTCGACAATGGAATATTGGGGAAGTACACGACGCTGTAATTAAGCTATGAGAAGTGGAGTTACATAGAAGTCTTATGGGAATGATCAGATGAAGTGGAATCAGGTGATTAGGGAAATGAGAGTTGTCGAGGCAAGAAAATAAGAGAAGTGGAGAAGACGAAAAAGCCAGAGGAAGAGGTTATGGTGGACCCATGATGGATCCGCTACGGTGGAGATGATGGTAGCGTAAAACCACGGTGAGGCTGTGGTGGTGACGCGATCTCGGAGGACAGAGACGCAATGACAGAGGATGAACTGTTCGAAGTGGGAAAGAGGAAAGGAGGAGGAGGAACGGATCCGATATGGGGTTTTGGGAAGCCTCTTCTGGTCCGGTCCGAAAGTGTTAATCATCGTTCTTAATATCTATGGAAAGATCTCGTTCTCTACATTCTGGATCACTTTTCCAATCTCAAACTAGAGGTATATTATGACCGGAAATTGATGTCAAAGTTGAGCAAATATCACTGTTTTAGAACCTAAAATATTTCTAAGTAATATTGGATCTATTCCAGCTCCATGTTGCAGTCTATGGAGGACAATTCTGATCACATAAGAGCATGTATGGTCACGGTGATGGTGAGTTATGACAAAGGACATGTCAGTGAAACCATGAAATTTTCAACCATCTCCATCGGAGTTATACTATGGGCGTGGTAAGGTTTTCTTGTTGTGCAAGAATCAGCAGAGTTTATATTATCTGAAAATCCCGAATTCAACAGTAGTGAGTAGGACATTTTCGTGCCCATTTTCCGGCGAACCAGAGAGAGAGATAGATTTTGAATAAGATGTCTCTGGATAGATCTTGATGCAAGGAAGCTACTGAAGTTAACAAATTGCAAATTAAAGTTAATTGCAAACCGAAAATTGCATTGCAAGTTGGTCCAGAAACTGTTTCGGGGTAGAACTTCAAAGGTTCATTTGGAAGATCACAAGTGAACCGATCGAGCTGTAATTTTGTGAATCATTTCATGGAAGTATTGAATTCAGAATCAACGGTAGGATTCTCGAATGGATGGTTAGTTTGTTAAATATTCACGTATTTCCAAGTATGTTAAGTGCAGGTATATGGGATGATAAAGTGTAATGAGTTGTATTGGGTTGGTTGGGTAAACGAGCTCGGAATGAGCTGTAAATTGGCAGAAATCTTATGGAATGAGATTGTGTCAAAGGAGAAGAAGCTAGAGTGGAGTTAAGCCTTTTGTTACTTAGTAATGCGACAGTGGTTTCAGATGTGTGATTAATAGTAGAGTAATATGTGAATGGCAAGAATGTCGGGAGGAACCAGAGGACGCGGGGTTTACGGATGGTTCGAAAATTTGGTGTTAAGCTTCATGTTTGGTATTTTATGCTATTATGAATATTTTTGGTATCACCAGAAGTCTGGAGAAGGAGGAGATGTTTTGAGATAGTAAAACGGTAAAAACTGTCGTACATGTTGTTAACTCGTAATGTTGGGGCGGCCTTGAAGTGGGATCGAAGGAACATCCACCCCCAAAATGCAGGGAGTCATTTTTAGTTAGGTGAGAAAGGACTAGCGACTACGTACGGGTTGATGATTAATGATGACTCCTTGAGCCATGAATGGCTGAGTAAAGGAATAAGCGACAAGTCTTGCTAGGAACGACCTCTCTTGCAATGGGCGTGCACAAATAAAAGTCTTCTTAGTAACGGGACCTAAGCGACAATGATATAAGAAGAAGAAGATTTATGTTTGAAAAGCTCAAGCAATGGTGGATGCAATGAGGATGGAGTAATGGGTTGTTGCACTTTTTCCACTGCATTGGGAACGAAGAAGATGCTTCACCATGAAATCTAAGATAAAGTGGCAAAAAGAGATCCACCAGTTCCATGGATTATGAGATAGAGCCATAACCAATAGACTGGAACTACCTTAAGTTTTTGGGTTCTACATCGGTACTGCATAGAAGTACAAGCTTGTAATAAACAGAAGTTGGAGGGGAAAAGAAAAATTTACAAGCGACAGAAATGTCAAGTTGGAAGAGAATAATTTTTGGATAGTGTGACACATAAGTGAGGTCAGTTTATCGTCCCTCAGAGAAGTACTTCCAGCTTCAGTGAGGTCAGTTTATCGTCCCTCAGAGAAGTACTTCCAGCTTCGTAAGGACTCGAGCCGCGTTAGCTCATGTTTTGGATTCGAGGACGAATTCTTTCTAACTGGGCGAGAATTGTCATGGTCCTAGCCCAAATAAACCCCCAAACCCTATGGTCCATTTCATGTGGCCCATATATCTCATAAAAACCCTAACTCTCTCCACACTCTTCCTCTATATAATGGAGACGCCAAAGAGAGGAAGGAGTAGAGATCATCGTTGCAGTGAAGCTCTGCCCTATTTCACTCGTGACCTAGCCGCCGCCGCTGTTGAGTGTGTCAGTCGTGAGCTCCGGTGACAGGAAAGACCAGGGAAAGGAGGAGCAAAGGAAGGCTGTTGCGAGCAGTGACTTTGCGGATCAATTTATGAAAGAGCTGTAAGGATTCAGATGACGTTCCTGACACGTCTGGATAGATCTCGCTTCAAGGTTTCCACACCATCTTTCAGATCCAGATTCTGAGGTAAGATGAGTCCGCAAATCGTATTTGAAGTTGTCCATGTGTTACTGTTTCTGCATAAGAAAAACTGTCTCAGAATCATCTGATTTTCCAGTTTCGAGGAGCGGTTTTTGGAGGATATTTCCCGTCGACTCAGAGAGTTTCTATCCCGATTTTGGTGTCGCTGGAAAGGCATTGTTGCAAGGATTCCAGATCAAGTCTCCGTTTCTAGATCTGGTATAAAACCAGTGAGTTATTGGTGTTGCTTTCTGGTCAAGTAATGCTTAGTCTGTCAAAACCCAGAAACCCTAATTTGCTCTAAAACGCAGACGCATATTGGAATCGCTATTTTTGGAGTTTCAGACTGCCAGGAGTAGCGTTTCAACCGTTTTTCTTCCAAACTTAGTTTTTGGACGTTATTTCTAAGTTGAGGGTGAGATTTGTGGACTTTTAATATTACTAATGAATTTGTATTCCTTATGCTAAGTCTAGAAGATTGAATGATGAATGTTGATTGTTGAGTATTATTGAGTGATGATATTATGATATGATGTTGTGGATATGATATGTTGGATTGTCTAGATAATGATGTGTGATGTCGGACTGAGGGCGAGGACATGGCAATCCCGCTAAAGCCCGTAAACCGGCTGACGAGCGAAAGGTGGCGTACGACCTTTCGAAGTGACGGTCAGTCCAAGTTGTCATGGACTTCGTGTCGAATTTATGAAATGTGCTAATGTGTGTTAGTATGTGATATGTGTTGTTGATATTATGGATGTGCGCTAAATGATTGTTTGTTGTTTGCTGCTTGTTCTAGAGTTAGTATTTTCGCATGCAGGTTGGTTAGTAGTGTTGGAAGTCATGTGGACAGATATGACCATTCTTCACTGAGTAACTTAGTTGCTCACCCCTCTTTTTCTTCTTTCCAGGTGATAAGGCTTGAAAGGTAGCGGTTCAAGGCGAGGATTGTTCTGGTGCTGGTTTTGGGGATGGACTACTTGATATTTATTTCGGTTTTTGCTTAAAACAGTTTTAATTATTTTCCGAATGACTTATTGCTTATTTTGGTATTTTTGTTTCAACGGTTATGCTAGTGGAATTGAGACATGGATTTTAAGTACTAAATTGTTGGATTTTTAGAAGAGTATTATTTATTTAAAACGAGGTGTTAGTATTAAATGGATATTTAATTGCGGTCTTTGACAAGTTAGGTTAGTTTAGGAAGTTAGGCGTGACATGGACCATCAAAATTTCAATATTTTATTTAGTTGAAATGATAGAACTACTTTTAAGTGATTGTTGTGGTCAGTAGTTTATTTTGTGCTACAATCGACTCTTTTTGCACGAACATTAGCCAATATAAATGATGTCTCAGAACCTTCTATTGATAGGTTAGTATTCGATGATTTTTATATGCCGAAAAATTAGGGGAAATTACAAAAATACCACTTTTTATGTGCATATTTACAAAATGCCACTTATAGATGTTCATTTGCTAAAATGCCACTAATTATAGATTTTTAAACCATATATCTTAAAATTCTAAACACTAAAAAATGTTTTGACCCCTAAATCCCCCTAAACCCTCATAACTAAACCCTAATAGAACATAATTAACCCAAACATAAATAATATAAAGAAAAAATAATTTTGAAAAAGTGGCATTTTTGTAAAGATTTCAAAAATGTGGTATTTTTGTAAAATAAAATATGAAAAGTGGCATTTTTTGAAATTTCTCGAAAAATTAAGACAGTTGCAATATTATTGTTTTAAATGAGAATAAAACAAACATTTCTTAGATTCTTTGAGATGTCTATTTTATTAATCTCAGCACGACTTAAGCGTAGCTAGTTTATTTATGGTAAATATGCCCTAGAAAATTCTAAAACATAATTCTAACTAAAGTAGGAGAACTTATTTAGGATAAATGAAATATAAATAGCTCATGTTTATCCTAAATCTACACTGCATAAGAAAAAGTATCTTTTTCAAACAGCATACTTGGAAAAAATAGAAATTATATGGTAAATGCAGGTTTCACAAGTTCATGTACTAATATATAGATAAGATTGATTCAAAAAAAGACAATAAATATTTAAAGATATTTAATCTCTATTGCTATATGGTCATCAATTCGAATGAAGGAAAACAAAAAAAATGAATTTCAACTAAATGAAGAGAGGTCTTATTGTGGACAAGAATTGGTCAAGTGTAAGAAAGGAAGTAAGGGATTGAAGCTTAGCTGCAGATTGTAAAACTCCCAAAGCATCACGTGAAAGCCTTTCTTGTCTTCCTTCTCTTTTAGCTATAATTTAATCTTTAAAAAATCAAAAAAATATTTTAAATTTGAATTATATAAATTAAGAAATGAGATTATCTTCGGACATTTGGTAGTATATTTCATACAATGACTACATACTGTGCTTTCATCGATTGTCTCCATGTAAGCGTGTTAGTGGAGTATTTGCACAATACTTATAATCTTAAACTGATTTGCTGTAGTAATTTCTTGAACGCCAAATCCAGCATTTAAGTTTTTCTACAAAATTTTAGTTTTTGTATAAAAAGTCCAAATAGTTTGAGACGGTAATATCATGTACTTCGATCTCTGCTCTCGACTAATTACTACAAAAAATATGGACATTGATAGCACAAGATAATAACTCAGTTTTCATAACCGCTATTAAAAATGGTATGATAAATTATACTACTATATAATAGCATTTTATAAATGCTAAGCATGAAAATGACTAAGCGGGAATAAGCGGAAAACTAATTTTTACTTGTGCAAACCTAAAATCATTAATATCGCCAACACTTAGCCAAAATTATGAGATTTTGTGCCTTAATTTGGTCCACCACGAAGACCAAACCATAAAATGAACTTTTTTTGTTTTGCATAAAAAAACAAAAATTTCTCTCGACCTCCAACCCTAAATCATCTTTCTCTCGACTTTCTCTATCTCCAAATGGGAATCGAGACCCAGATCATCTCTTGTCTTCGTCGATGACCAGCCTCGTCTTCTTCTATCTCTCCAGCACTTATCAAAACAGTCGTCTTCCTTTATCTCGCCACCACTTTACAAACCTCAGTCTCCAATATCTCTTTTTTTGCAAATCTTTCAATTGAGATCTCAAAAGTTTCAGAAATGAGCAATGATAAGGATCTAAGATAGTTTGGGAAGACACATCGTTTATAAAAACGCTATTAAACAGACATTATAGCGTTTATTGTGTGTTTAAAATATCCATTTTTCTTGTAATGAATAAAATAAATTACAAGAGAAAATACACAAGATACCCCTAATAGAATTTAAGTTAACAACCTTGTTTGCCAATACGAATGTTGGAGTTGTTTTAGTTTTTATTACAAATTATCTACACAATGGTACTATTATATACTAAAATTTACATTTTCTCTGATATTCAAAAACGCGTAATAAAGTTTCTTAATAGAATTGAGAAATATTTGGAACTTTTAATTCAAATAAGGAAAAGAAAAAATAGAGATGGTAACCTGTTTTGGCTTATAAGGTCAAAAGCGAAAGCGATTTATCAAAAGTTTCGAAGAAACTTTATCAAAATAAAAAAGGTTTTGAAGAAAACCCACTTTCCGTAATTTTCAATAGATGAATTAGACAACTCTGAAACGAAGTTGGTCCACGAAGCATTAATATATTTATCATCGTGTGGAAGAGAGAGTTATCAAAAATATTATTTAATAGTTACTGTTATTTCATTTGTGCATGACAGCAACAAATATTAAGTATGCGATTCGGAGCAGTACTCATCAAAACATTATTGGAATCTACAAAGTCATGCGCGACACCAACGGTGTCCACCTATACATATATAGATACACACACATATATGATATATATATATATATCGGAATATTTGTACGTGCGTGTGTACGTTGTATAGTGTGCACTTGCTATACGTAGAGGACCAGCTATATAGTGTCCAAGTTTACTGGAAAAAACAAAATCAATTGAATAACTCTTCATTTGAAAGGCTACAAACCGTTAATAATATTATTAATTTAATCATTTCTTTTTTTTTTGAAATTTTTTGATCATTTCTTTTTTTTTGAAATTTTTTGATCATTTCTTTTATAAACATAAACGCTATATTATTACTTTGATCGTTCAACTACTTGCATGAACTGTTACACATATATACAAGATTAAAATTAGCACGATTCATCGATTGAGTCTGAAATCCGATCTACAATATCGATCAAGATTTGATTTGCAATAACGTGATCACTACTATTGTAGAGTTTATGTATTTTTAGTACATATGATGCATCGTCAGCCTGATGAAACATAGTAATCTAACTCAAAGATTATTTGTGAGTAAAGGTGTGAAAATAATGATAAAGAATGTGAAATCAATAGATCTATGAAAGGGACTAACAATGATAGAGAAAAGGAAAGGAGGAACAAACATCTTAAAGCTCCTATGGGTTGGAGGACAATATGACTGAGATCTCTTGCTGTGGGGTCTTCTTTTAAGATAGAGACACTTATAATTGGATCCATCACTTCCACTACTATCTTACTTCTTACTTTTTCTCTCCCTTACTCTTTTTTTCTTTTTGATTTCGTACTTTATTTTAGTTTTGTTTTTTATTCCACCATATGCACCAATGCGTTTAAAATCCAAATTCTTAAATAAAACCAAGAGAAATAAAAGTTCTCTAAGCTACCAATCCATGTTATCTCCGTATTTTTTTTTAGAAACATTTTCATGAAATGATATTTTCTTTCGATATGTTCAATGTTGAAGAAATTGACGTTTCAACAGCATAAAACTGTTAATTATCGACATAATTCCATTTTTGTTGTTGTTGATAGTACTACACTACTACTATATATAAAAATGAAATTGTAATGATCAAATATTCGAAAATGTATATAAAAGTATGAATGAAACATTAGTTGCGGTATAGGTAGCCATTATAGTAGTAAGGTGGCTAGTGGTTTGTCCTTCTCAAAGAGCCAAATAAAGCTTAGTGATATATACTTTGGTAAGCATTTCTTCTCCCTAACAACCAACCAAGACTTAGGGCTAAAGATACCCTCTCATAGTTTTCAACACTTTATTAAATTAATATATTTCTTAAATAAATTAAAAATCAAAATGTCCCTTCAAATGTCAAAACAATCCATTTACTTGCTTAGCAAAAAATATTTAATAATTTTCCATTTTCTTTACAGAAAGGATGGCACATGGGAGACATGGTCACAGAGTAGGCATCCTCTTCTATTTTATCTCCTCATCAAACCCATCTCCATTCAAAACATGCTTAAATTCCATAGAATATGCACACACAAAAAAAAGAAATTCGAAGAAATACTATTTTTCAAGTGTCATTTTATAAAAATGTTACACTTTTGAAATCTTTATAAAAATGTCACTTTTAAAAAAAAAAAATTTATATCATTTATTTTTGGGTTAATTATGTTCTATTAGGGTTTAGTTACGAGAGTTTATGGGGTTTTAGGGGTCAAAACATTTTTTAGGGTTTAGAATTTTAAGATATAGGTTTTATAAATCTATAATTAGTGACATTTTTGCAAATGGGCACCTCTAAGTGACATTTTTACAAATGTGCATACATAAATGATATTTTTGTAATTGTCAAAAAAAAAAAATATAGCGCACTGCATGTTAATAGAACTAACTAACACCAACATTGCTGACAAAAGAAAACTACCATCAACTATATTAATTTCGATGTTAACACAGTGACATCGCACCAAAGAATTCAGGTTTACGACAGATTCTTAGATGCTAAATCCGGATAAATCGAGCCATTCCGGTTTATTGAAATAATCAATCTAAAAACCATACCATATGTTGATAAGTTTTTAATATGTTTTTTATATATTATATTCGAAAAACCGAAATTGAATCAAAACGAAAAATGATCTAAACCAAATTTTCTTTCGAAACTAAACTTTGAATCTTAACCAAAACTGAAACCATGTCATACCATTGAAATTATATTAGGTTTTATTTTGATATTATTCATTGTCCAAACAAAAGTCAAGAAAACTTGAGCCAAAATCCGGTTGAACAATTATCCACCACAAATCCGGATTAAGTTCTGATGAAATTAAAAATTTTAAATGTATAATATATATTTTTACCTGCCGTAGAATTATATTCCACGTTTGTAAACTGTTTTCATCTTATTTATTCTTTTTCTCCAATGTGAATCAAGTGAGAGTCAATTATTATTATGATCTAACAAAATGAAAATTAGCAATAGACAATAATGACATTGTTATTTGAAAATAATGTTAACACACATAGGAACGTAGTTTTTTCTCACTGTATACAAATATTAAAACTATTTTTCTCAGCTATAATTTGAGCTACAAGTTACATACTATGCTCAACTCTTTGTGACTAGATATGGTTCAGGGTGAATGAAATATATTTGTCTTGATTCCAAGATTTTTGGACCACTTCTATATTTTGCAAATTTGTTATTAATAACAAGCTGTTCGCTTTCTTAACTTATGTATAAATATTTAATTTACTGCCAGAACTCTAAGTTGGTAAAATATTGTTTGCATCTTACAAAATCATAAATTCCAACTATTTTTTCCACATTTTACCCTCTGCAAGTGTATCAGTAATATCAGTCTTCTGTCTCTCAATGCTAGTTTTGTTTTCCTAAGAGACCAATTTTCAAAGATTTAGCTATATGCAGTTATGTACTACTCACATATAAAACAACCAAAATGAGTAATTTTATTTCAGTATACAGAAATAAATGTATGTTATATACATACTTTATATTGCAATATGGATTAGTGCATGCAACGTTGGGCTTCAGCCCATTTAACTATATTTTGTTTTTGGACCATCGCTATTTTGGTTTCTGTATTAGGCATGACCAAAATTAAACCGTAACCGTATTTCGGACCGTTTTCAAATCGTAACCGTATGCAGTTTGTAAAACGGCTAAAAACCGTAACCGTTAACCGTAGATATTTATGGTTAATCGTAACCGTATCAAAACCGTAACCGTATTTAAACCGTCGGTTAACCGCATGGTTAAAACCTTAAAATTTCAACCGTAACCGTTTTTAAAATAAAATGAATATATTATTAATTTGTTATATACAAGTTTAACTAATTAACATATAAACATGAGATGTATAATCAAATAACTATTAACTCAAAAATATTTAAAACTAATATAATTATATTAATTAAAAGTGAATGTGATTAAAACTGTGAAATCCTTCAATGTCTCCACTAATCCACTTCATCACTCCATCCACGATCACTAGGCACTATTTTTTTTTATTAATCAAATTATTCTTAGCTTACATAATGTAATAGTATTCATGGTTATTTAGCTAATTTACCACATAAAATTTTGAATCATATAATCATAATTTCATACCATAAAATTTAACTTTATATTAGTTGATATCATTTTCAATATTTTGGTCGATATATCATTTATTAAAAAATTTGACGAAATTAAATAAATTTATGGCTATACTACTGATATTAACCGTATCATAGTCATCAAATAAACATAACCGTACCTAACCATAACCGTTGTAACTGGAACCGTGTTAACCTTAACTGTTTTAACCGTATATTAAATGGTTAAGGTTAAGGTTAAATGAAATTCGTAACCGTAACCGCAATAACCGCAACCGTGGTCATGCCTATTCTGTATGTTTCAATTTTTATGTATTTTAAAGAATTTTGAGCCTATGGAAGCCTCTTGGCCTAGTGGTTTGGTCAAAGATTCATTAATGTTTATACACCAGGAAATTTAGATTTCGAATCACTGAAGATGCGATTTATTATCATTGATGCAGATTAATTGAGACAAATTTACATGAAATTTTCAAGGTAGGACAATATAGAATCGTTTGGCATGGATGAAGACGGAAGACTTGTCCATTGTATAATCATCGATATAACAGTTCTTATAGTTTGTAATAGAATAATAATAAATTCAGACGATTAAAAAAAAACAATTTTGAGCCGAAGAAAAATGATAAAAATAAAAACATTGTAGTATTAAATCATAGATTTAAATAACTATTTTCTCGACTTGGTTTACCGAAACTCGGCCATAATCATTGTGGATACATATTTGCTAAATCAACTTCTATCCTTTCAAAATCCGAAGAAGCATTTAAAATAAAAATAAAATAATAAGATTCGATCATCGATCACATTGCATGTCTCACCTTATATATATTGTTAAGGAAATTCTGACTAATCCAGTGGACTTCTTACAATATTTATGTAAAACCTTTTAAAAAAACTAAATACAAGTCATATCTATTATAATATAAAAAAGAAACATTCTGTAAAGAGTCATTTATATCCAGTTACATAATTATGGAGCCATATAAGAGTTGTCCATATGCTTGCTGAATCTCTTATATATTAAAGCACTAAATGATGTTCACTGTCATGCGCAAGAATATAAAATTAATAAAAACCAATTGATTTTAAAATTTTTATTTATTTATAATATATATTTTGTTTGATAAAAATTTACAATATATTTTGAAAACTATAGAGAGATAATAATGAAATGTTTAAAGAAAATTTTCAAAAAATGCCACTTTTCAAGTGCCACTTTACAAAAATGTCACATTTTTGAAATCTTTACAAAAATACCACTTGTCCAAAATTATTTTTTCTTTTATATTATTTATGTTTGAGTAAATTATGTTGTAATAGGGTTTAGTTATGAGGGTTTAGGGGGGTTTAGGGGTCAAACCATTTTTTAATGTTTAGAATTTTAAGATATAGGGTTTAAAAATCTATATTTAGTGGCATTTTTGCAAATGAACACTCCTAAGTGGCATTTTTGCAAATGTGCACATAAAAAGTGGTATTTTTGCAATTTCTCCATGTTTAAATAAATTATCATAATCTCACATATTTTTATGATTTTTTCTCACTTATATTTTTTAATTTCTTTTCATGTAAGTTTTCCAAAGCAACAAGTGTCGTGAAAAATATATGAAACAAATTAAGAAATGATTACTACTATGCAAAATTCGTAATAAATGAAGATAAAAATTACTACTATACAAATATATGAAATAAATTTAATAAATGAACATAAAACATATATTCTTCTGTTGAAAAAGTTTATGTGTACAATAGTCAAAACCATTGAAACCATTTTTTTTTTTTTTTGTAATTATAGACTACTTGCCAAACTTGTGACCAGAAAAAAAAAGTCTACATGCAAAATACAAAAAGAAATAATCCTTCTAAAGATTAAGGGAATCAGGAGCATTGTGGTCGACAGGATCCTTGTACAATTGAAATGCGAAATTTGTGTGCATAATTATGGCGTAGGAGCTGAAAAGGTCCGCGATGAAATGGGACACACGACACAATGTTATAAAACAAGTGATTATTTGTGAGTTACCTTTTTTTTTTTAAGCTTAAATTATTTGTGAGTTATCAACGAAAAAGTATTTATTTGTGTCAAAAATATAAAAACCCAGTAATTATTTGTTTACAGCAACTCATAAATCCAATCTATTCACTAAATGATAGTTTTTTTCTATAAGATAAATTACACGTTGTCCTGAAAAATCCACCTTACCCAAGAATTTTCACTAAGAGTGCGCAATTATTGGAAAAAAAAATCCTAATTAAAATGATAAACTCACAATAACAAAGACTATATCTTCACATTATAATAAATACGGATCCCTATTTTTCATTTATAACTTATTTTATTTGTGAAGACTGTTACCAATTAATATATTTTCTATTTTTTTCTTCTGCCTCACCATCGTGAGAATTTTTCAAATGTCGTCACCATTTAATCCCAACATTTATATCAAAGTGACGTTTCATTCTCCCAACTGCTGCGTCAAAGGAAATGCGACTCTTATTGATCAAGAAAAATCCAAGTCTAACATTGGTTAGATTACGTCTTTATTTTTTCTTTCCAAAAAAAAAAACATTGGTTAATTAGATTTGTTTTCTTTTAAAATAACGATGGTTTGACAGATTGTTATTGAGCTTTTCCAACAAGAAAAATACAGTTTTTGAGATTAGGGTTTACATATTGTTTCATTTCATTAAACCCCCAAACGAAAAAATTACTTCATTTTCAGTAAAACTAACACTTTTATCGCCACCATGATCCAAAACCAACACTACTAATTTGAAAAGTATACTTAATTTTATAGAAATTGGAAAACTATACCTTTTTTGTTATATAAAAGTACGTAAATACATCTATAAATATTTAACATACTATTTCAATTTAAAATAATATAAAATTAATAAATTTGAAATTTGAAATTTAATTTCGTATTTACTTTTTATTTTTAAAAATATTTTGTTACTAAACCAATATCTAAAAGCCAAATTTTGTATCAAACTAAAAAGTAAAGATTGACTTATTTTACATAGTCGACATTTATTTTGTTTGATTGATTTTTTACTTTGTTAATTTATTTATACTATTGATTTATTTTTATGTTCGTCGACTTATTTTAAACTGTTGATTTTTATTTATTTCACTTGATTTTTTTACTTTGTCGACTTGTTTAACCATTGACATATTTTTTTATTATTTTTGCCGACTTAATTTTCAATTTTGTCGATTTATTTTAAATTGTTGACATATATTATCACTTGTTTGTTTTTTTACTTTGTCCACTTATTTAACCACTGATGTTTTTTTATCTTCGCCGACTTAAATTTTTCAGTATTGTGGACTTATTTTAAATTTTTCACTTATATTTCATTTGATTGACATTTTAAGTTATCGACTTATTTAAAACAATTACTTATTTTTTTTAGTTTGTCGACTTAAATTTTTTTTTTCATCAATATATTTGAAACTATCGATTTGTATTTTGGTTGGCTGATTTTTTACTTTGTCGACTTGTTTAAACCCTTGACTTAATTTTTATGTTAATCCACTTGACATATTATTATCTAAATTAATTGAAATTTAAATTCTAAAATTAATTAAATGGTAAATTATAAAATTAGTTTAATATTAAAATTAATTAAAATCAATTCGTAATTTTATTTTATAGTAAAATATCAATTGATAATTTTATTTAGATTAATATAAAAATCAAATTATTCCTTTTTAAGTTTTTTTTTTGCTAAAGAGGAAAATGTCATTTTCAAACAAAAAAGGTACTTTTTAAATTTTAATAAATTTGATATAGATTTCAAATTTCTAATAAGATTTAGGGTATAGAATCCAATTTAATTAAATGATGAAACTAATTTAAATAAGTTAATATAATTTTGCAGATTTATTTGGACAAGTCGACTAAATGGAATATGTTTTTTGGCTTAGCGGCTTCAAACGAAAAGAACAGCTAAGTTAATGTATTTTTGCATTTGGGCTAAGAAATTATATTTTTTTAGCTCAAACGCAAAAACTGGGGATTTTGTTTTTGATATTTCTCTTTCTTTTTTTTAGTAATGCATATAATTTTTTTTTATTTTTGAATTTTTATAGATCATAGTTGATTTTGTATAAAATTGATAATTTGAAGATATGATTTTTTTTTTGTATTTTTTTTTCCATTTTTTCTTCTAATTATACTATAGAGGTCATTGTTTTCACAAAAATAGTATTGTATCCTAATAATTTCGAAGCACAAATTCTTTGTTTTAAACGTATTCTTTGCATTCGGATTTTGTCCACTAACTAAAATATGTTTCTACATATATTAAAGAGAAATTTTTAAAAATATCATTTTTCAAGTGCCACTTTTCAAAAATGTCACATTTTCAAACTTTTTGAGAAATGCCATTTTTAAAATAATTTTTTTTCATTATATCATTTATGTTTGGGTTAACTATGTTGTATTAGGGTTTAGTTTTGAGGGTTAAAGAGGTTTTAGGGATGAAATTTTTTTTTATTTATAATTTTAAGATTTAGGCTTTAAAAATCCATAATTAGTGGTATTTTTGCAAATGGACACCCCTTAATGACATTCTTGCAAATGTATACACCAAAAGTGCCATTTTTGCAATTCTCCATATATTAAGAGTAGAATATTTTGGTTAAATATAAAAATGCAAACAAAATTTGTTGTCTATGATAATATTTAAATCAATTGATACTTTTTGTAGAAATAAATGTGATATGCAAAATAAAACCAATTTTGTTAAGGATTTTGGTGGCATGTTGCGTACCAAGTTTTGATCTATTCTTTTTCGTATTGGAGATATTTATGTATATATATAACAGCAGGCAATATTCGTATTTAATTTCCTCAAACAAAAACTATTCTGATAATAAGAGTCGAGGCACAACGTATTATTAGCTTCATCTCCTCTCGAAAGGTTAACTACTGACCCTCTCTCTCTCCACGTCTAGAGAAACCTTCTTCTTCATTTGGCCTTCCACTCATATGCAAACACACATATAAATATAAATGAAATATTTCATTACAAGCAACCCTAACACGTACAGTTGTGTTGTGGGCTTAGTCTCTAATCTTCTCCGGGAGAGAGAGAGAAATATCTCACAAACTTTCAGCATTTTTAGCTGATAGACTGATAGACGTTTTGGCGATCTTAGGCGGTGCATCATCGACATATATTTATAAGCCAGGAACACACAATATGGGATTAATGGAAGCAAGATGGGAAACCATAGTTCCATTTATAGTTATGGCGTTGATGGAGGCATGTACAATTGCACTCACCATCTTGGCCAAGACCGCATTGACCGGTGGCATGAGCCCTTTCGTGTTCATTGTCTACACCAATGCTCTTGGCTCTCTCCTTCTCATCCCTTACTCTTTCTTTTTCCATAGAGATGAGAGGTACTTAAAGCATGCATGATATATGTGTTTATGTCTCTCTCCGTTTGAGATGTTATGATCATATGATGTTATAAATATGTTCTAATTCGCTTGTAGGGACGATGAACCGTTCGTCACGAAGCCTTCCCTTGTTCGTATCTTCCTTCTCGGTTTTACAGGGTTAGTTTTACTTTTATGTCATTCGATGTCTATCGTACAAACAATTAATATGTATTGTTGGCAATTCCCTTTCTTTTGTTTCTATAGCTCTCCCAAAATATGATCAAAATTAATATATTCATTACTACATTTTAGAATGAAATAATTATACTAGAGTTTAGATAGTTTAATTAAATTACTTTCTTAAACAGGGTGTTTTTGTTCCAAAACTTGGCATTTTTGGGGCTAAGTTATAGTTCTCCAATTGTGGTATGTGCGATGGGCTTGCAATCACCTGCTTTCTCCTACTTGCTCTCTCTTGCTCGTGGGTAAACTTCTCGTAAATTCAGCCATTTTTATTATTCTTATCTAACTCAATTCTAATTAACATATTTTCCTTTGATTTTTCACATTTGGAATTTAAAAATAAATAGGCAAGGAGGGTTAGGATGGGAAAGTACAAGAACAAAAAGAAGAGTGATAGGCACGTTGATATGCTTCACAGGAGCCTTTGTAGAAGTTATTTACTTAGGCCCTTTTACTAGACCTTCTCCTTCTTCATCTCCTGACTCCAACTTCCTTACTACAATCTCACACTACTTGACTTTCTTTAAAAACTCTGATAATTGGGCTCTCGGCTCTCTGCTTCTAGCATGCGCCACATTCTCTATCTCCATATGGAATTTCATACAGGTAATCAAAATTACGTTTCAAATGATAGGAATTTCGAAAAAAATATATTTTCCATTGTAGATGAATTCACACGCGTCTTAAACTCTTCTATGACGTATTCAAGTTTCGATAGTTAACTTGTTCTTTCTTGGACTTGGTATATCAGTTAGATACAGTCCAGAAATACCCTCAAGTGATGAAAGTAGTGTCTGCCTATAGTTTAGCTGGGACACTCCAATGTGCAATCTTTTCAGCGTTCATGGAGCCAGACATAAATGAATGGAAACTCCAACTTAACATGGACCTATATCTCATTATCGCCACGGTATATACATGTGATCAAATATTATACGATACTAACCCTATAAATTATGTTTTCCCTCATTTGGGTTGTCCATAGTTAATCATATTGTTGATTTGTAGGGAATATTTGGGAGTATAATCAGAACAAGTGTTCAAGTGAAATGCTCAAAAATGAAGGGGCCTTATTATGTGCCATTATTTAAGCCCTTTGGGATCCTTTGGGCCACCATTTTTGGCACAAGCTTCTTTGTCAATAGTCTTCACTATGGAAGGTAAATAGAATTTACAAAGCTTAAATCATTGTTACCGTAATTTTTTTCTTTTAAGTTCAAGATAGATTTTGTTTCTTTCAATATGGAATACGGTTTCGAACTTAGTTCCAGTTTGGAATTTCATTATAATCAGATATATCTTTTTTTATCAGTTTATTGAAATTTAAGTTTTGGTTTAGTTTTATTTTCCGGCCTTCGTTGAGATTCAGCTTTGATTTTTATAAGTTTAAATTTGAAATAATACAACAATTTAAACAACAGTCAAATTTGGTTCCGTTTTCGTATCGAATTTCGATTTGATTATGATAAGTTCGGTTTATATATTATGTTGAATTTATTGTGAACAGTGTGTTAGGAGCAGCGATAGCTGGAATTGGATATCTATTGATAATGTGGAGTCAAGTTGAAAAAGACAATCAAAAGGAAATGGTTGATGAAAACGAAAATCATCTGTTGGATGCAGATGATCAGACAACTCCACTTTTGCTCCGAAATGGTGATGTTGATCAAGTTTAATCCAAAAGCATTGTTTGCAAATTAATTTTAGTCGTGTTAAACATGAAGGAGTAAGTAAATCGAACAGATGAACACAAAAAAAAAGTAGAGTGTGAAAGGAAAAAACATACATTAAAGTCTTTTAATGCGAGGAATGTATCAAAGTCTATAAAAGGTATATATATAACTTTTTTTTTTATGTTTTGATCTTTTACTTATACTTCTTTGTTTTGCAATGTTACGCTGCAACCTCAAATATGGACTGATTAGTGATATATATGTCAATTATCAAAAACAACTTGAAGGTCTATCCATGGTATTGGGTCTCTCACTATATATAGTCCGTAAATGGAATGATCCAGCAGATCTAATTTATATTTTTGTTCCAAATTAAAGGATTCGCACACCATTTATTCCAACGAAAACTAAATACGAAATCAACACAATTCAAATGGAAAGAATATAAATATAGAGTGAACGCTTTTAGTTTAGATTTTCTTGTGTTGGGTCATGCGCTAAAGAAAATAGCGGTAATGCCGATGAATATAACGTTTCAAAACACACCATCGAAACACTATAATGGGTCCGATTGATGACTTCGTTTGAAACGAGTGGTTAAAAGTTTTTAAGCGGTTGAATAGTGGGTCGTTTGAAACAAGGCGGTTAGAATCAGCGATTAGAGAAGACGGTTGGATAATAGAGAACAATTCAAATATAAGGTTGATTGGTAGCATTATTGAAACAACCAGACCCGTTTTTTTTGTTTTAAATTAAATTACATTGAATTCGAATTAATGTTCTCATAAACATTAATTCTCAACATCCAATCAAACCAACAATCAAACACCAGTGGAAGCAAACTCAACTAAACCATTCAAATAACCAATTCATAAACAACAATATCCAATTCCAACTAACCAACATTAATTCCAATACAATAATTCCAGAATAGCCGGGAACCTAGCAAATTCTAACGATAACATAAAAGCAACCACCATGAGACACTGGATCATCCTACTCTTCATAGCCATGATTCCACGATCACACTTTGCCTTAACCTGCATCACATGGATAAAAGAGATGCGTGAGTATTATCACAAATACTCAGTGAGGCGATCATCCCATCTACTTGGCTATACACACATGCATAAGAAAACGAAACAATACCAAACGAGCACACAACAATGCACAACCAATAATCAGCACGAACAATTGTCCAAAACTCACAATCAATCATCATTACATCAATTCATCATCAATCAATCGCATTATAACATTCCCTTTACCCAGATAAGTCATGGTCACGCACTCACCTTGGTTCTGGATCGATTCTAGACAAGAACAACTACGAAGAGAGACCTCTCACTCACCTATTGCCTCTGCTCTACCTTCCCTTCCTCACGAACCAACAAAACCTCGATCTTTTTTCCAAAAACCACCTAAACCGAATTAGGGTTTCAGAAAACAGGAATGACATGCTAACTTCGAAAACACACAGAGGACGGAAACCTGATCTGAAAACTAGATAGAGAGATCTAACTAACAGTATGTGGATCGTCTTCTGAATCCTTTTGGTTCCACGGGAATCCTCCCTCGAAGTAGACTGATCGCAGATCCGAAACTGCAGAAACCTCTCTTAGTAAAAGAATCATAACTCCTAGAATAAACATCCGATTGATAAACCGTTTTCTGCTATATCAAGATCAGATCGTGGAGAACTTAACCTGAAAGTTTCGCTCTGATATGTTTTCCAACTGGACAGAACTACCTCCAAAGCTTAAGCAACAAGAACACACAAGGATCTCTTCCTCAAAACTGTTTTCTCTCCTTTTCTCTCTGAAAAACGTAACCTCGCTATGCTGCTCGACTTTTATACAGAAGCCCTAGGTCTCTGTTAATCAAAACGCCAAACCAACGATTAATATCGAACCAACCGGTTCAATTCGACTTTCCAAAATTCTCAATTTTTGGTTCACGGGCGTTACAATTCTCCCTCACTAACCAGGATTAGTCCTCGAATCTCGCATTACCGTCATACTACGGTCTCAACTACCTGACCCACCCGGCCAGCACTACTCGAGATTAACCCTCGAATCACGCAAAACCAACACACTACAGTTAACACACCTGACCAACCCGGCCAACATCACCTGAGATCAACACTCCTGATCTCTAAGCTCTACATCTAGTCATATGCACATAGCCACGTCTCAGACATTGATTGCTCTCAACTCATAACTCATATCACATAACCACACCACTCACACTCTCAGGAACACGTCTTTTGAGCTATCGGTGTACCATACCACTGACACTCTCAGAGCACACAGTCCGTCGAGCTAGCAGTATACATGGGAAATCCTCATCCCCTCCAGAGAAATACTCATCTCGTAGTATTACTAAGGGAAATCCTCATCCCACAGTAACACCAACAGGGAAATCCTAATCCCCTCGAGAAAATACTTCTATCTCAGTATTAATAAGAAAAATCCTTATCACTCAGTAACACTCACAGAAAACCTTATCCCTCCTGGAGAAATCCTCATCTCTAAATGAGTTATTCAGGAAAATTCTCATGCCCTAGAGAAATCAATTCTTAACGCCTATAGCATCTCTGACTAGAACTACCTCATTTGGTCTCAACCTGACATCCCAATACCCAGAATATCACCCCATCCATGACCAATCCTCAGGTCAACTCTAACATTATACTCCACTATCCCGGAATATCATCTCATCCATGACCAATCCTTAAGTCATCTCTATATAACCCAGTCACCCAGGGTGTTCCCTACAGTCCTTCAGAATAGACAAGTTCTAAATCCTCATAAAACTTCTATACCGAGACCCTCAGAAATAGACAAGTTTTAAATTCTCATAAATCCTCTATTTCCAAAGCTCAAAACGCATAACTTATGACAACACAAGTCCAACCATAGGAAATCCTCATCCTATAAATCTCAAACCATAAGAATACACATCTTATAAATTTCAAACCGTAAGAAATACTCATCTTATTAAATCTCAAAATGTAATAATCATTAATCCTCAAACGAAATACATAATTCCAAAAATCAAATAGCAAACATGCTAAACTCCGAAACTGGAAACCATGAAAACAAGTTCAATCCTCGGTCCGCTCCTCGAACCATCCCCAGAACCTTGCTTTCATCTTAGCCTATGGTTCCCAAATCTCCTCCTCCACCCGTCATCTGCCGCAACTTGAGACATTTCGGCTTGATGTGTCCCGACTCACCGCAGTGATAACAAAACCGAGTATCCCGAGTGTACCGCCCCCGATCATTTACAGACCCGGAAACGCTACTGACGAATACTTAGATGTCCGGTCAGAGGTTCCTGGAACATATCCAAATTCCCTAGACAATACTTCTAAGCGTTCGCCCCTATTAGATACATCTCAAGGCTTGTCAACCCGAGACATACGCAATGGTTAGTTCGTCCGGACAAGGACTAGTATCACATGAAACCCGAATTTATGCAAACTCGATTTTTTATATATAATTTATACATAAGTTTTAAACGTGATACAAGCATATACAATTGTGAGTCTAACACTCCAAAACGATCTTATACATAATAAACATTATTCATTTACAAAAGGCAAGAAAATCTACTGCTGAATTTCCTAACGTTCCTTTGGCCCCCAGTGGTCTACCCGCTAATGGTTACCTGCAACACAAGTAGAGTCGTGAGCACTAGTTGCTCAGTGAGTCTAGGCTCCCCTAACATTCAATAATCAATTCCCAACCAAACCCAAAATAACAATCAACACGCAAGCAACCAAATAAAAAAAATGCGATAAGTTATGCAATGTCAATATAAAGCCTTTCGCGTAGACTATTTCCCTCCACGTCAAATCACAAGGTATCCATTAGTCCGAAGCCACAAAGGCTAAAGACTTAAGATCCTTCACCATTCCAATGGCCTTATGTATATAAGGATCCGCACCGGAGATTCTGCATCGTCATGCAGTACACGACCAAATGCTGCAATCCCGTCTCTTCGTGTCTTCATGTACTTAGACTAATACTCAACGTACCAGCTAAGTCATGGCTTTCAAGGGAATGTCTTACCGCGATCATCATAATTTATAAGTTTTACTAACAATTAAGTTATAAGAAAACTTATAACTTTGCATCAACAATTCAACCTAGTAATTTTCACATGCTAAAGTTTTTAAGTACTTAGCAAAAATATAAATCACGCAGCAACGAACCTCACTTGTAATTTAATTAAACATACAACAAGCATCATCGAGACTCATGCCTTTGACTTAACGAATGATCGCGGTTCTGCCAAAGTTTCTACGGGCGTTTGCCTTAGACTTTTACGAACGATTTTGCCTTAGCCTTTGAACTGGAATCTGTTCCAAAGGTTTACAAATTAACCAAGGCAAGACTTAGAGTTTTCTTAAGAGAAATTTGATGGTAAAGCCCACGGATCTTACCTAACTTGGAACTGAGCTTGCCGTGGACTATCTCTAGATCTTTTGGAGCTTAGCCGAAGTTGAACCTACGAATTTAAGATAGGTCGAGTCATCGGATCAAGAAACTATGATTAGATTCATGATCAGCACGAAAAATCACTTTGAAAATGGTAAGGTTCGGTCACGGGAAACTTACCCTAAGTCTTCCCAAACCTGCTCGACAAGGCTCGCGGTGAAACTACTCTATGGTTCGCGGTGGACTAGAAAATGGACTACTCGGTTCGGATGGACTGATCGGATGGGCCGATCACGAACTAGGCTACCGTTTGCAATGAAAATTTGCGGTGAAACGAAGTTACGCTCGGACAAAGCAAAATTTCTCGTGTCCCCTGCTTACTAGGTCAGGCCGATCCTTAAATAGGCACGCCCAAGCAGCTGAAGCAGCTGGACAGCTCATGACCACTTGCCCATTCTTCACCCCCGGTAACGTCCTAGGCTCAGTGATTCCACGATCACACTTTGCCTTTACCTACATCACATGGATAAAAGAGATGCCTGAGTATTATCACAAATACTCAGTGAGACGATCATCCCATCTACTTGGCTATACACACATGCATAAGAAAATGAAACAATAACAAACGAGCACACAATAATGCACAACCCAATAATCAGCACGAAAATTGTCCAAATCTCACAATCAATCATCATTACATCAATTCATCATCAATCAATCGCATTATAAGATTATATTTACCCAGATAAGCCATGGTCAAGCACTCACCTTGATTCTTGATCGATTCTAGATAAGAACAACTACGAAGAGACACCTCTCTCTCACCTACAGCCTCTACTCTACCTTCCCTTCCTCACGAACTAACGAAACATCGATCTTTTCTCCAAAAATCACCTAAACCGAATTAGGGTTTCAGAAAACAGGAACAACACGCTAACTTCGAAAGCACACAGAGAATGGAGATTACCTTAGAATCAGAATCGGAAACCTTGATTCTTGATCGATTCTAGACAAGAACAACTACGAAGACACCTCTCTCTCACCTACAGCCTCTGCTCTACCTTCCCTTCCTCACGAACCAACAAAACCTCGATCTTTTCTCCAAAAATCACCTAAACCGAATTAGAGTTTCAGAAAACAGGAACAACACGCTAACTTCGAAAGCACACAGAGAATGGAGATTACCTTAGAATCAGAATCGGAAACCTGATCTGAAAACTAGACAGAGAGATCTAATGGTATGAGGATCGTCTTCTGAATTCTTTTCGTTCGACGGGAATCCTCCCTCGAAGTAGACTAATCGCAGACCTAAAACTACAGAAACCTCTCTTAGTAAAATAATCATAACTCCTATAATAAACATCCGATTGATAAACCGTTTTCTCCTATATCAAGATCAGAGAGTGGAAAACTTAACCTGAAAGATGCGCTCCGATCCGATCTGCTTTTACTGGCCGTTACTCTCCTCTACAAAACCAGACAGAACTGCCTCCAAAACTTAAGCAACAAGAACACACAAGGATCTCTTTCTCAAGACTGTTTTCTCTCATTTTCTCTCTTAAAAACGTAGCCTCTCTATGCTGCTCGGCTTTTATACAGAAATCCTAGGTCTCCGTTAACCAAAACGCCAAACCGACGATTAAAATCGAACCAACCAGTTCAATTCGACCTTCCAAAATTTTCAATTTTTGGTTCACGAGCGTTACAGGTGGTATCAGAGCGAACCCTGACAAATGTGTTAGTCACACTATTAGGGGCAACGATCCTGGTACGCAACGAGGACGTTGCGATCAGTTAGTGGGGGTGCTGTAACATCCCAGTTTCTGGAAATATGTGGTGTATGCGGAGAGACTTATAAGAATTGATTTGGCTACCTATATCACCAAAGTGCAATTATCTTTTCCGTCACACATCCAGAGAGAACTCCAGAGTTAAGCATGCTTGGGCTAGAGCAATTTAAGGATGGGTGACCTACTGGGAAGTAATTTCCAGTACCGTGTGAGTGAGGACAAAACACGGAGAAAGATCACGTGGTGATTTGCAGGATCAGTAAACAAATCTTTCTAGCTTCCCGGACTAATGCACCGACCGTCGGACAGGGGTGGGCCCATGGGCCGAGAGTGGACGTAGGGCCCATTGGGAGATGAGAATTTCTCCTGAAGAGATAAGGATTTTATACCGATAGCTCGTCGGCGGTCGGTGCGTTACAATTATAGCGTTTGAATAGTATAATTAGATAAAATTATGTAATAATTGTTTTTAAATGATTTTAAAATATAATGCATTGAAAAAGATAATTAAAAATTAATAATATAAATTATTAGTAAACATATATTACAATTATTGATTTTAAAAACATTAAAGAACTAGTATATACGAATGAGTTCTAAACTTCTAAAAACGAAAACTAACCTACAATCTGGTATATTCATATAGTTTAGCCATTTTATATATTTTTTGGTTAATTTGGGCATTATAGATATATTGGATAAAAATAACCAATTAAAATAGCTCTAAGTTTTTTAATTTTTTTTTTGATAATTCGAATTCAAAATAATTAAATCGAACCAAATGCAAAAACAACGGTAATTTTGAATATTTCAAATATTTTTTAAGTAGTAAGAATATGAATATTTTGGATAACGGAAACCGAATCCGATTAAAACTAAACTGGAATCGAAACAAATTTTCCAAATACTGGAATAGATATTATATTCCTAAAACCAATAATCCGATAACCGATCCAAAACCCCAATAGTTACCCGAATATCCATGTCTAGTTCAAACGAACTTTTTATCAAACATCCGTTTGAAATTTCATTTTCCAATCGCCCGTTTCAAACGACTTTTCAAACGACCGTTTGATTAGTAATAAACGAGCGGTTAAACTAGCGACGTTTGCAAACTAGGTTACCAATCTGAGCCAACATAGTTACGATGTTTTATCGACAGACAAAATTGAGGTTTTGCGTCGCTTAATTTTTGACGTTATAACGATAATCTTATTCATTGTTATTTTTTAGTTAAATACATACAAAAAAAATTTGTCGAAAACTATCGTCTTCGAAATACCAAGAATAACATTTACACACATGCTGAAATACAACAGTTATTACTACAGGAAACGAATACACTAACACATGAATTTCTTTTCTCAAAAGTTCATTACTAGATCAATCATCAAGCGTACTAACAAGTTCCACTCAATCTCTTAAATCTAGTCTCTCACGTTCATAGATCTATATGTGATCTATGAACCTCACAACTACCCCTTAGCCTTTGATTAATCTTTCTTACAAAAAACAATTCTTAACCCCTTTACTAAGAAATATTGCTCTCCATGTGTTAAACCCTAGACACAGGTAATACGTTCCTATTTATACACAATAGGATGACGACTAAACCTAGCTTTGGCCTCCAAGTTGAGATGATACAAATTCTTCAAGCATATCACCTCTTTTCTTATTCTTAGGCAAAACATAAGGAAGACATAAGGAAATCTTCATAGCTCCTTGATTCTCTCCAAGATCTTTTTTTTTTCTAGTTCATCTACAACTTTTGGCACATCCATATTAGCCTCATACACATGGTTGATGTTCAACCAAAAAACATGATTCTGAACAAGACTAATTAACTTTGAATAAACGTGCACAAGTCAATACATAGTGGATCATTGTCTCACACACTCCTTCTGGGTGTACTATTGTCTAACATACTCCACTTTAATCTAAAATACTCTTTTATATGAAAAACCTGTTTTACCCTTAATGAAAGAAATTCTTTCAAATTATTTAAATAATTTTTGAAAAAAAACAAATATTAATCAATCACAATACACTAAAAATAGACCAATCACATTCAAGTCTTCTTCTTCCCCAATGAACTCATCAAATTCCCCATCGAACCCATATCCATTAAAATTGGAAGCTTTAAAAGATGTAATTTCTTCTCGCTTTGAGCTTAAATCCATCGTTGTGTTAGTCGAGTTAGCTAGGAACCAATATCGTAGTGAATCATAGGTAGATTTTAACGGTGGTCTGAATTAATCCAATTCGCAGTAGTATAACTGGTACAACTAGTATTATTGAGATAAATAATAAACTTGGTACAATTCGTCTAACTGATACAAAGAGCAACCGTTCCACAAACATACATTTTAGCTATGTAGGATACTACTCAAAAGATCGAAGATGTGTATCATTGGATTTTGAGAGAAAATATATATATGACTAATGATTTGTACAACAAAAAAAATGTCACATTGGTAAAATTAATTTGAAGTTAAAATCCTTCGAATTACAACTTGTAATAATCCTAACAATAGATCAAAACAGTTACAAAAAACAAACGAGTCAAAACTTATCTTTGGGTAAGATGATCAAGAATGATGGATTTGGAAGCATGACGGTTCAGAAGCATGAGGTGCCCAGAAGCACGACGTGGCGAGAAGCACGACATGGCGAGAAGCACGACGTGGCGAAAAATACGAGGTGGCAAGGTGTTTTTGAAACTTGATATTTTACAAAATATTTGAGTTTGCTGAAGCACGATATAGCTGCTCGGGATTGAATAGCTTGGGATTGAATAGCTCGGGATCGACCGAGCACGACAAATACGTAAGCACGACAAAACGGAAGCACGACAAACCTGTAAACATATGCTTACCAATGACTCGTCGTGTCGGGACCATACACGACGAGTCATTGGTTAGCATGACAAATCTGAAGCACGACAAATCCGTAAACACGACACATCCGTAAGCACGGCAAATCCGAAGCACGAAAATTTTGTAAACACGACAAATTGGAAGTGGGACAAATCCGTAAGCACGACGTGTCGCTACCGTGTACGACGTCAACGAGAAAAACAACAAATCTGAAGTTGCTGGACAAAAATGTTTTCTATAAATAGGACCTAGGATCTTCATTATTTTCATAGAAAACCATAGTGAACCTCTGATAAAATCACTTAAATATTCAAACCTTTGCTCGCGTTCGTGATCCAGTCTAAGCCATCGTCGTGAACCATCGTGTAGGATTGGGAATATTCGAAAATATAGCCTAAGCTCTACCCGTTTTAGTGACCTCATGAGGTCCAATCTAGATCATAAGTTCCAATTCGAATCATAACTTTCAGAGAACAAAGGTGAGTCTGGGCGCAGGTGGTGATGAGTTGATCACCCGCCATTTATTGTTTATCGCTAGATAATATGATTGAAGTGAGTTTGGATGGTTGTTGCATGATGCGGTTATGCGCTTAGCGTGTAATTGTATTAGTTCTTTTGATATTTGCTTGAGGTTCTTTCGATTATTCTAATAATTTTTCTAAGTATATTACCGCATATGTTTAGTTGCTATGCATATTGTGTTAAGTGGAAGTTGTTGCATGAGTGGTTAAAACCCCATAGCCATGTGCATGTAGTGGGTGTATTTGATGATTTCCTGATTCCTTACTATAAGGTAAGAAGACTTGGTTTGTGGGTTGATCACCTATGGCCAAGTGATGCACGATGGTGTGGCCCGAGATAGCCACGTTGAGGTGGAACTCGGAAAGTGATGTTCTATGCTCATGTATCTTTGGACCATGACATACGTATTCACTCGAACTGGAAGGAAGTATCTAATATGCAAGGGCCCTAGGTTATGTTTCGTTGCGTTGCATTCATTCTAGTAATTTAATAATGTTATGGCTTTTAGATATGAATACTTGATTATTGCTTGTTGATTGTTATTTTGGGTTTTGGGTGGGAAGGTTTACTAATGCTTGTTAGTGTGGCGAGCTCACTGAGTAATACTAGATTACTCATCCCTCTCTTTTTGCAGGTAACCGTAAAGAAAAGTCTTAGAGGAGTTCGGAACGATTGGACCATCAGAGTAGTTTTGGTTATCTTTTGTAAAATTTGGTTTTTGTTTATAAGGTATGTAATATTACTTTGGAAATAGGCCTTGTCGAGACCTTTCTGTTTTGTAATGTTTCTATATTTAAAATTATGAATATAAGAAATATTTTATTAAAGTTGGCGAGTTTTCGGTGATATAAGTCTTGTCTGGACTAATACAACTCGAAAGTATGGAACGGGTTGCAAAGCCTTAGGTCATGCTCCAGAGGAACATGATTCCATGGATGGTTTGACTTAGGCTCTAGATTTGTTCTAGAACTTGGTTTGAAGCGTCTATGGATATCATATTTTGATGCTTCTGGGCTGGTTTAGGCTTAGATTGGCTCAAGGATGTTACAACAACCGTTTGTATATGCGTACAACAACCAATATTAGGACAACTATACGAAAACTCATGACTTTTTACAAAATATCCAATTACTTATTTAATTACGATATACTACGTTTCAAACACAACTAATAAATATAAAACTCATGTTATATATATTTTTGTTATATACCATAAATATATTTGATAATGATATTTACCTTATTATACTTATCACATAAAATATCTTATACTTTTACGATGACTTTGTTAATACTAGCCAGCTTATGATGCAAAATACGCATACCATGTGTTTTTACACATATTACTATACGAATGGGGCAATGCAATAATTACGAAATCAAATTTGTATAACTTAAAAACTATAACTTGCAGGTAATGGCAAAACTAGTATAAAGTTAAATCTCCAAAAGTACAGTTTGTATTTTGTGTACAACCAAAAACCAAGGATAACTATTTACACAAACTCTACAGTGAAGACGAAATAAATATTTAGTTGTCTCTAAACAACCCAGTTGTACATAATACTTAGTCATGCGTAATAAACTCAATTGTACATAAATATATGATTTTCTTAATAATCCAACACAGTTTTCTTCTTATTCTTCGTCTTTCTCGTCATCATCTTCGTCTTCTTCGTCGTCGTTTGTGGCATCAGCATGTTGGAAGTTACCAAAACACCTTAAATCAAACATAATATTCCTCATACTAGTTAAAGGCTATCACAATTTCATATCTACATCGAGTGGATTTAATATACTCGGAAGCTACAAAATCCAAAAGCTCGAGTTGCATTGGTTAGGGAACCACATCTCCAATGTTTGCATTGGTTCGGTTTATTCCTCGGTATCCTACAATCCAAGTACAGTTTATCCACAATATGACCCAGTTTTAATTTTTACTTCAAACTCAGAAAAACATAATTGTTTTACCAAGTGATACAAGTTATACCAAATTGCATAAAGTCTCGATATACATACCTTTGCCACTGTCGAATCCGCCATTGCCCCAGTTGTTGATTGCGACTCATGCTCAGTTTCTTCTTCATCTTCTTCTTCCTCGCCATCTTCCTCTTCCTCTCCATTCTCATCTTCCTCTTCATCTCCATCATCATCTTTCTCTTCTTCCTCTCCATCTTCAGCTCCTTCTACATCGTTATCTTCTTCCTCTTCATTGTCATGTTTCCCTTCCTCTCCATTACCATCTTCATCTTCTTCTTTTTCTAATCTACCAATCCCATCTTCTTCTTCCTTATCTTCTACTTCTTCTTCGAGGACTTCGGCCATAACTTTTACTTCTGTTGCTTTTACTTCCGTTTCTGGTGGTACTGCAATTGAATCTGATGGACAAGCATCGTTCTTTGATGTCGTCTTCGCCTTCGATTTCTTCGATGTCGGATCTCTTTTCGTCCGCATTGTCCTCGCCATCGCACAATTCGATCTAATTCCTTCTTAGTTTTCCTAGTTATCTTTGTCGTTCAAACGGTTTTGAAAACACGAAGGAGAATCGAGAGAATTGAGAGATACAAAAAACGAGATTTGGAGATGGTAGGGTTTGTAGTTCATTTGGGGATTTAATTCAATATTTGTTTTGACATGGACTAGATCCAACTAGGTCATAAAATGGGTGGATTTCGCCTGCTTTGGTCTGTAAATACTAGGGATGGGCAAATTAATCGAACCAAACCGAGCCAAACCAAACCAACCAAACTCGACCCAGACCAAACCAAACCAAAATATATCAACAAACCAATGTGTTTTTATATTTAATTAGTTGATTATATTTAAATAATATTATAGATGTGTTATTAAAAATTAGATCTACTTGACACCTTTGATTATTTATTTCCTTTTTTATTCTCAATATAAATAGTTATTCCTATTAAAATTTTAATTATTTAATTTTAATCATAAACATGAAAAATCCTTTTGTTCTTCTCTCTATTTCCAACTATTATATTTTTTTTCTTTGTAGTAGAGATCGAAATAGTGAATATAATTGTATTAGAGTTTAAATTTTCTTTTAGTTTAGATATTTAGTTTAGATTTACATATTTTATTTTAGAAAATTGGTTTCGTATCATTGAAATATTTTTTTTTAATTTAAAAAAACAAAAATCAAATCAAATCAAACTGATAGACGTTATGGAATTAAGTACCAAAGGAAAAAGAAGTAAATTTCTTCTTTGACTTAGGATTACGGTTCTGATATTGTTTCCTTTATTTTAAAGTTAGGGTAATTTTCCTTTTAGTTTTGGGATTATGATTCTGATAGCATGACCTATATAAAGAGGTCTTATTATCAATAAAGGACTATTTTCCAGCATTAACTTTATTCTCAAGAGAGAGTAGGGTTAAAGGAAGCTTTGCTAATCTCTTTACTCAAGTAAATACGGCACCGAATTACGAGATTGAAGTCGCAACAACTAGCTCTTGAGGCAATATTACTAGATTGATTACTAGAACGTATCAATTTGGTATCAGAGATGAACGATCCAATGGGAGATATCAGTTCTGTGTTGACACAACTCGCTCTTGTGATGGAGAAGCTTAACAACGTTGGAGAAGACGTCAAGTCGCTTAAGGAGACCGTCTCAGAACATGGAGCAACGCTTGAAACACTCACCTTTGAACGTGCTCCGCCAAACAATAAATCCATTGGTAAATCTCCAATCAAATTCGCCACAGAAGAATTCTGTGAAGCAGAGGTGATGAGTGGGGTTAAGGGAAACAAGGGGTTTAATTGAAACGACCCAACCCAAAAATTTAAAATTTTTCCAATTCGGATTATTATTATCACAAATAATAATCCTCAACGGTAAAATCACAACATGCGGAAACAATAAATCAAGAAATACCAGCGAAAATCAACACAATCAATTAAACCAATTTAAACCGTTTAATAATCCCATAATTATAGAACCACTAAGCAATTCCAATAGTACAAACAACCAACCAACTAACCTATTAACTCATCAGTTCCAGAATTACTAACAACCTAGCAATTTTAGGAATACGAAAGCAATAAATCGAACCCCTAGATCATCCTCTTCTTCATCGCTCTAATTCCATGATCACGCTTTCTCTTTACCTGCATCACATAAAACAAACGAGATGCGTGAGTATTATCACAAATACTCAGTGAGACGGTCATCCCATCTACCGGCTATACACACAGGCATAAGAGACAAACCACAAACCCAACAATAACCAATCATCACACATCAATCAATATGTCAAACTGACGGCATCAATCGACACACAACACCAAGCAGTGTTGTCGATCGACGCAACAGAGCAGAAACACAGAATCAAACCTTCTCCTCTTTGGTCCGATTCAACTCTGCCTCGAGTCGATCTCCTGCACACAAACCGTCAATAAACACATCCAATAACACGAAATCATCCATATCAATGAGAATCAATCATCAATTCATCACACAAACGCATTGTGATTTATTCATTTACCTAGATAAGCCATGGTCACGCACTCACCTTGGATCTGTAAGGAAAAAGGATGAGAAAACTATGAAGAACGTGATGAACACGAAGAACACGGATCTCCAATCCAAAATCATCTCCTAAATCATAAGAACCCACACCAGAAATGATCTCCAGAGCCTCATAACACACACAAGAGCTTTTAGGATCAAGAACACGAAGAAATCAACAATGATTCTTCCTTTTCTCTCAAATCCTATCTCAAACTTTCTGGAACTTTCTCGAAACGAAAAACGACCAAAAACACGGCCACCATCTATTATACCGAAACCCTAGGGTTTCCCTAACCGACACGCTGAACCGCACGATTAAAATCAAACCAACCCGGTTCAATTTTACCTTGCGTCGATGGACGCACGATTAAAAATCACAAAGTTTGGTTCACGGTCGTTACATTAATCCTCAAGGATCTGGTGAGGTATCGAGTCTAAAGGGAGCCAACGTCTCATTTGTCCCTTTGACAGCAAAACAAATCTCTTAAATCCCTCTTTAATCTTCATATCCCTCTATTGTTTAATGAAATTGGAACTGACAAAAATACCCTTATTGAAATTGAACAAAAACAAATTAATTAAAAACAAAAATTTTGGGAAAAAAAACGTCGAACTCTCCTCCTCCCCGCATCGCACGCCGTCAACACGAGCTCCTCCTGCGCCGGACCGGCGGCTCCTCAAGCCTCCATCGCCTCCGGACCGCCGCCGCCACCGATTCATTTCTCTTAGGTTGGTATTAGATTCCGAGCAATGTAGCTCAATCTAGATTAGGTTTTAGCAAATTAGGGATTGATTGGATTTGGGTCATTATTGATGCACATTGGGTGTTTTAGTATGAATTCTGGGTCGATTAGGGCTATAAAGAGGTAACAAATGTATTTTAGTGGTTGAATCCTACTGAATTGGAAGTAGATTGGATCCTCATTTGTGTTCTTGCGACATGGTAAAACTAGGTAAAACAAGTAAAATTGTAAATATTGTAAAACTGGTAAAACTGAGAATTATGAATTACGTATAAAATCAGGATAACTGTGGATAACTACTATTACTAAGTGAATTCTTTGTATTGTTTTTGACAGAATACGATGAGCAATGAAGTGGGCATATTCTTTAAATACCAAGGTCGCATGTATAGTATAATGTTCAATACATCAGTGAGGGAGATAACTTTGTCGATGGTGGAAGCTAGGATATTGAAGAAGATTTCGTTAGATGAAAGAAGGGTTAAATTGGAATTGAGTTATTTTCCAGTGCTGATGGGAAGAGATGAGGAAAAATTAGTTATTGAGGATGAGGAGGATATGTCTGTTTACCTAAGGTGTGGTGGTAAAGAGAACCGAAGATGTCTTTTGTACGTGGAGGTCATCGCTTCATCGGAACAGCCCGAGCAACTGTCGAGAATAGAGAAAAGTTCTACTGGTATGAACTTTGATGTATTGGAATCAAATGACGAGGAAATCGGAGCTAATGTCATTGTTCCGTATGTAGGTGAAGAACAAGCAAAAGAACAACATCAGGCGATGGAGGATGATGATGATGATAGATCACGTGATGAATGTATGGACAACGGTATGGAGATATCGGATATGCGTGAGAGATATATTGAGCCTCAGCCTGTTGTAGAACCTTGTCAGTTTATAGAGGAATGGGAAGACGGTTTGGGTCTGAGTGTGGGTCAAGAATTTAAAAATAGGAAGGCAGTACAAGAGGTGGTGGATAGAGGTGCATTTGCTAAGAGTTTCGGTTATAGGATAATAAAGTCGGATAAGGTGCGATTAGTGCTAAAATGTCCTATAGAAAACTGTAAATGGGCTTTAAGAGCTGCAGTGGTTACAAACACAGAGATTTTCTCGATTAGAATGTACATGAAGATGCATACATGCTCTCGGACTAGTCAGAGTACAAGCAACACGAAGAGGAAAGGCTCGGCCCAATTGGTTGTATCTTATTTGAATGAAAAGTATCCAGGACAAATGGATACTCCGAAGCCGAAAATTATCATGGGTATGGTTCAGAGAGATTTAGGTGTGCAGATATGCTACTCCACAGCTCTGAGAGGTAAAAGTCTAGCTGTTCGTGATTTACGTGGTAGTCCCGAAGACAACTACAAGTTGTTGTATCGTTATTTGTACGTGTTAGAGCAGTTCAATCCCGGTACGAAAACAAAGTTGTTATTGGATGATGTGGGGAAATTCAAATATCTATTCATAGCGTTGGGAGCTAGCATCGAAGGGTTCCAAGCGATGAGGAAAGTGATAATTGTGGATGCAACCTTTATCAAGAACGGATTTGGTGGTGTGCTTGTTTTTGCCTCAGCCCAGGATCCTAATCGACACCATTATCCCATAGCGTTTGGTGTGCTCGATGGTGAGAAACTTGATAGTTGGACTTGGTTTTTTGAGATGCTGAAATCCGTTGTACCGGACTCTTCCGAATTGGTGTTTATGAGTGACAGAAATGCAAACCTCATCAGCGCCATAGAGAAACTGTATCCCCTGGCTCATCATGGGTATTGTGTATGGCATTTGTCCCAAAATGTGAAAACTCATACCTCATGGAGATTCATGGAGTGCAGCAGGATATACACGGTGGGTGAGTTCGACCGTGCTTATGAGTCATTTAAGATGAGATATCCAACTGCGGCGAAGTATCTTGAGGAGAGTACCGTGAAAGAAAAATGGGCAAGGCCTTATTTTCCAGGTTACAGATACAACCTAGACACGAGCAACGCCGTGGAATCTTTGAACAGCACGTTTTTGGACGCAAGGAAATACCCCATAATACCCATGCTTGATACAATCATGAGAACATTTTCCCAGTGGTTTAATGAACACCGGAAGGAGGCCGCGGGTGGTGCTGCACATAATAAACTGGTGCCTTTAGTGGAGAACTTCGTGCACGATACATGGCCTATTGCTGAAAAATTAATTGTTTCGGAGGTAAACAGTTTCGCGCTTGAATACGATGTCACCGGTAGTGACGGTAATTCTTATTTAGTGAATTTGAGGTCGAGAAGTTGCAGTTGCAGGTACTTCGATGTTCATAAGTATCCTTGTGAGCACGGGATAGCTGCATTCATTGCGTTTAAAAAGAAAGCTCCTCAAAATCGTGAAATCGGAGGACATGATATCCAATTAGAATTACATGAACTATGCTCGAGGTATTATTGGACCGAGTTGTGGGCGTTGGCGTATTGTAGGAGAATTTATTTAGTGTCGGATATGTCGGAATGGATTATCCCAGACCACATCAATGAGTTGCAGATCATACCTCCGGATCGCGTGAAGAAGAAGGGAAGAAGGAAAACAAAGAGGTTTCCATCGGTTGGGGAAAGGCGACCAAGGACGAAAAACAAAAGGCGGCGAAGGCAAGGACTCCAATGGTTGCTATTTGGATTTGGTAGCCCTGTTTGATTGTATCTTAAACGCTTGTGATGTAAAATTATGTATGGGATTTGTATCTTCGGGTAAAACTAGGGAGAATTGGTGTTTTGTTATGTAAAACTATGTAGGAGATCTGCATGTTGAGGTAAAACTATGGAAAACTGGTTTTTTTAATGTACAAATATATATGTTTGATGATCGATTTAGCCAAAAAAAACAAGGAAAAAAAAAAACTGAGACAAAAAGAAAAACAAAACAAATTGATGATCGATTTGGAAAAAAACGAATAATAAGAAAAAAAAAAGATCGATTTGAAAAAAGCAAACAACAAACAAAATATAATTACATGATATAAACGTTATAAATAGTTGTTTTTTCTTGTACTAACATGAAAACTATATATTTAGAATTTTTGGGTCCATATGAAACAATCACACCAACAAATGACTTATACTTTTAAGATCATTATAGGAACAATAGCCAAGTTAGTAGGGTGAAACTACAAAAAATGTAAAACTGAAACATATTAATCCACACAACAACTTGAATGATAGATTAAAGGAGGAAACTCAACTATAAAACTAAAAATTTAAAGTTTAAGAGTGGGTAAAACTGAATAAATTGAAAACAGCCAAAGTAAAACTATTTGGGACTTTCGTAAAACTAAAATGTTTGGTAAAACTATGTGTAATATTTGGGCGCCAAAACAAAAAATTTTTGCGCCAAAACGAAAATATCACCAATTTCGACAAAATTACACCAATTTTCGACCATTTATTTTCTTTTCCTTTGTTCTCTCTCTCATTTTCTATTTAGTTTTCTCTCTCTAGTTCTCTGCTCCCTTATCCACTTCACTTTGGTTCTCTCTCTCATTTTCTCTTTAGTTCTCTCATTCTCTACCTCTAGTTCTCTTCTTTTCCTTGTCCTTTATTTGCTCATCTCATGGACAAGATCTGTGAAACTGATCCGTGGTACACTGACGTAAAGAGGTTTAAGAAGGAAGAGGGGAGGAGGTTGTTACTCGCCGATGGTTGTGATGGCATACCAACAAACTGTCCATGCGGTGCTCGAATCGTTGCGGAGCCTTCACACCTCTCTGGATCTGACGTGGGAAGGACGTACCTTATTTGCAGTGAATTTGAGGTGAGCGATGTTGTTGATGTCAGTAGACATTTATTTTTTTCTGGGTTCGGTCGTCAAACTGGAAAACTTGGGAAAACTATCGTGTGGTAAAACTGCAAAACTTGGTTAAACTATTATGTCTTCTTGTGTAGAAGGGTAATGACCAACACCTTAAAAAACTTTGGGTTCATGGTGTCGAAGAAGAAGTTACAACCGTAAGAAGGAAAGTTGACCGCCAGGCCGAGGAGCTTTGCCTCCATGCCTATCGTATTGAGCAGCTTCAAAATGAGAATGCAAAGCTCAAAGAGGAGCTGAAAGAGGTTGCAAAGCTTAAGGCTCGTTTCGATTCGCTTTTTAGGAAACCATAACAATCTCTTCTGTTTTAAGACTTATCTTTGTGTTTTAAGACTTATCTTCTAATGTCTTGTGTTTGTGATTTATCATGTTAGACTTCGAAAATAACATAGTTTTACATAGTTTTACAAAGTTTTACGAATTCAACACATCATAGTTTTAACATAGTATTACGAATTCAAAACAACATAGTTTAAGATTGTTCGAATTCAAATAAAAAACAACATAGTTTAAGATTGTTCGAATTCAAATAAAAAACAACATTGTTTAAGCTTGTTTAGCAAACCGGAACTCATCTACTCCAAAATCATGATCTTCCTTCAAGTCATATATAAAAACCCTAACTCTTTGATCTTCAAGCAATCCTTTCACAAATCCTTTCCTCCAATTGTTCTCATAAAAAACTTCAACCTTATCCAGCAGCTTCACTGGCCTACTCGGATAATTGGCTACTTCGGGTCGGGGACGCTTACCACGTTTTTTTTTTCTCAATATAACTGTTGAGGGTCTCCTCTTGCCTATCATCTTGATCTTTCTCCATATAATTGTTGAAGGTCTCCTCCTGCCTATCACCTTGATCTTGAGGTCTTTGTTCATTTACCTGAAATCAAAAAAATAATTAAAGTATAGTTCTACAAATTTTACCAGTTTTACCACAGCATAGTTATTCCAAGTTTTACACTTTTACCTCATCTAAGTTCTTCAACACATAACTTTCAACCTTCTTCATTCTCTGATCAAACCCATCCAACTTCTCATTAACTAACTTGAACCCTAAGTCCATTTCTGCCTTCATCCCTTTCACAAGCTGTGACAAATAGTTTAAACCATTCGCTTCTCCGGATGTTCCACCTTCTTCTTTCTCAACTTCTTCTTTCTCAGCTTCTTTTTCCTCTTCCACTCTGGCAGCCACATCATCATTGTACATTTCTGGAAAGAAGATTGCATTTCCTTGATTGTAACGGGTTATCCATTTGCGAACAGCCGGATCGCCACAATCCTCGACATCGTCTTCGTCGAAGATTTGAGCAAGATCTACTTCTTCTTCAGGATTCAAGATGATGCTATGAATGTCCTGCGAATGTCAACAATTATGTTAAAAATTAAAAACAAATACAACTCTAAATAATTTAAATGCGTAAAATAACTGACCTTAGTTGTACCAAGTTTTTCGTTGATCTTTGAAAGAGAAAACCCTCTCATCAAGCTCTTCTTGAACTTAAACTTGCACATCCTTGGACAACCATCGTCTGGCGGTAGAATTGGCTCGCAGAAACTACTCGCCAAATCTGGAATTGCTTCAAACGCTAGCAGCTGCACAACACACTTATAGTTGAAATAGTTTCAATTATTACAAAGTTGCAACAATTAAGTAATTGTAAGTACCTCCAAAGGGATACAGAAACCGGCAATCGCCCTTAAAATGTGTTCCTCGACGACTCCGTCAAATTTATTCAGCATGCGATACATCTGTTCTATCATGTAATCAAAAGACAAACTACCAAAGGGATAACTCTTGCACAAGTCAAGATCGTCAACAACTTTCAGGAAGAAACCGGAGATCGGAGTTGCATGCTTTCCGCATTTTTCCTGAGCTATGATGATGCTGCAAAGGAAATACAACACAAGCATCCTCAGCCTATCTCTATCAGCTGGCATCCCATCTTCTAGCTTCTTTTTGACATCTTCATATCTGACTTTTTTTCTACCAAAGTGCCTCCTCACAAACTGCATGTCACCCAACTGATAATTCGCCTCATAATTTCTACAGTTTAATCCGGATATCAAGGCGTGCTCTCTCAGACCGTATCGGATAGGAACGCCATTAACCACGAACCACGCCTCCTTTTTCTTCTCAATGCGTGCGGTTCGGAGTAAAAGCATCCACATGCCTTGGAGCTTGTGATTGTTGTCCTTTGGCAAGTGGAAGATGTGTTTGAACTGGGGATGCCTTTCAAACCAATTCTTCTCAGCACGCGTAAGTGGAGGCTCCAAATTATCCAGAGTTGACAAAAACTCTTTCACGTAGCACCTCGTCGAGATCCTTATCTTTTTCTTGTACTCCGTTGGTTGGAAGTACATACCCAAATGTCTCATAACCGGCGCTTCATCACCAGATCCCTGCATCAATCAGTTGTATCAAGTTATTCCATTTATATACCAAGTTTGACCAGTTTTACAGCAATCTAGTTTTACCAAGTTATCCAGTTTTACAGAAATCTAGTTTTACCAAGTTATCCAGTTTTACTGCAATCTAGTTTTACCAAGTTATCCAGTTTTACAGCACTTTTGTTTTACCAAGTTATCCAGTTTCTCTTCAAATCCAACAAATTGACATGCGGATTTACTGTGTCAATTTCCATTGCACTAAAGATCAAATTGCACACAAAATTGAGAATAACTAAAACGAACTATTTTTCTCCTTGTTTTACCTAACTAAACGGGAATACTTACCGCACTGTCATCGGAATCGTCTCCTCCTCCAGCCCCATCCTTGTTTGCCTCATCGTCTTCACCGTCTTCTCTGCCATTATCGTCTTCATCGTCTTCTCGGGAAGTATCTTCCTCTTCTTCTCCCTTTTCTTCTTCACTCTCTGTTCGGTCATCTTCTTCTCCCTTTTCTTCTTCACTCTCTGTTCGGTCATCTTCTACATTTTCTTCACGAGCCGCCTTCTCCGCCATAATCGAGGAATCGTTTCTCGATCGTCGGTTTGAGTTGAGAGTAGAGGAGGAGACTAGACAGAGGAACGAGAGAACGAGAGAATTCGCCGCAGTCGCCGCTCGTCGCCGTCGAAGGACTCGCCGCCGTCGCCGTCGATGAAAGAAAGTCCGTTGAAGAGAAACGCGATAGGGTAAGAGGAGGAGTCGAGGAGTCGAGTCGAGAAGAAGGAGGAGGCTGTACGCCGCTCGTCGCCGTCGAAGGACTCGCCGGTCGTCGCCGTCGATGCGAACGCGGAGAGAGAGATGGTGGTTTTGTTTTCGTTTGGTTTGGTTTGAGCAGAAGGAGAGGAGGGAGGAGTCGAGTCGTCGTCGAGGAGAAGAAGAAGCAGAGAGACTGTAAAAAAAAATTAGGGATTGTAAATTTATTTATTTTTAACATTTTTTGGGTTTGACCCGTTTTCTTTGGGTGGGTGGATATTACCCAGGTTTCCTCTGTAATATCGCAAATATAGGTTGGTTTTAGGGTAATTTTGTTTGTTTCGGTATTAAAAATAAACATTAAACAGAAATGAGTTAGAACAGGGAGTTAATAAGATTTGAGATGGAGGTTGAGGGACATAAGACGATACACACAACAAGTGGGGGAATGTTCAGAGACGAACCCACCTCCGCTTTCACCGGTGGACTTTCGCCGTTGCGAGCTGTGGGTAGAGAACGCGGTCATCGACGCGTCGATGGAGGAGGTGATTGGCAAGTAAGAGCAATTGGTACAGCGGTCGACGAGACTCTTCAAGCACTAGGAGGCAGTGGTGTGGATCGTTGTGTGGTGCCTCCGTCAAAGATGGAATTTGCACCGTATGATGGTTCCACAAACGCAGTTGAGTGGTTACAAAATTGTGAAGATTATTTCATTGAGCAAGGAGTCTCCAATGACGAAGCTAAGGTGCGACAAGCCACATTCATACTAACGGGACAAGCTTATCATTGGAACAACAACCTCCGACGGTTAGTCACGCATAGGCTGAGTTGGTCGGAATTCAAAAGGATGTGCAAAAGTCGTTTCAGGAAGGCAGATTTGGTCAATCCAGTGGGAGAATTGTCCAACCTAAGACACACAGGGACCATCGACGAGTATTGTAAACCAATTTGAAGAGTGTTTGGGGCGGCAAACAAAGCTAACTGGGCTCAACAATTGTGGCAATTTTACACCGGATTAACTGATAGATTGCGGAAAGAATTCGAGTACCATTGACCTGAAACGATCTTCGAAGCCATGGAGTATGCGCGAGACAATGAGTATAAGATTGATAATGACAAGAGAATTGAGACTTTTGGGGGCCATCTCGCACCGTTAACGAAACCACTTGGTCATATCATTAAGCCAGAGTATCGTGGGGTTGAGACCAAAGCAACTCGTCCAAAGCCGTTTGCATCACAGAAAGTGTGGAAGAAATTGACTGTCGCGAAAATGGCAGAGCGAAAAGCAAAGGGGCTTTGTTTTAACTGCGATGATCTTTACACTCCTGGACATACATGTACTCCAGTTCTCTTTCACATCATGATAGTCAGAGACGGAGAGAATCAAGACGATGAGCTCATCGAAGAGTTGGAACTTTCCTTGAATGCGATGAAAAACAAAACGAAAGGACCTTTCAGGTCAGAGCAATATTGCTACAGGAACAGGATGGGTTTCTCTTGATAGGGGAAGTACTCACAACTTTATTAAGAGTAGCTTGGTCGAAGAATTAGGCATTCAAATGAAGGGATGAGCAGGTCGGTTTGTAGCTCTTCCTAATGGAGGTCGTTGTCCAATTGACGGAGTGTGTCATGGGTTGTCAATGGGTGCCCAAGGATACCAATTCAAGGCGAATTGTTATGCTATTTCGTTAAAGGGATTTGATGTGGTTCTTGGAATCCGCTGGTTAAATGCGCTTGGGAGAGTGGTTTGGGACGGACCAAACCGAACTATTGAGTTTCAAAATGGATCTCGAGTGGTCATTTGGCATGGTGAAGCAGCAATAAGAGATGATGGGCTTGCCGCTCTTCATGCGCTGAGCAGGGAAACAGAGCCACTAGAGCATTGGTTTTCAGACCAGGAAGAAGTATTCACAACACTGGGAGTTTGTGGTTCTACAAGTTCAATTGGAGGTCAAGCTCCACAACATGGAATTTGAGCGATCAACTCTGATACGTCATCAGACCCACTCACACAGATTTTACGTCAATATGCGGAAGTGTTTTCAAAACCAAGGGGCTTCTTCCTCCAAAACGAGATTGTGATCACCGAATTCGACTATTACAAGGATCAAATCCTGTGGTAGTTCGACCATATCGATATCCACATTTATTGAAAGATGAGATTGAACGGCAATGTTCTGAGATGCTTCGAAACGGAATAATTCAGGCCAAGCACATCTCCATTCTCATCACCGGTATTGTTAGTTAAGAAGTCTGATAATACTTTGCGTTTCTGCATTGATTATCGCGATCGTAATAAGATCATCGTTAAGGATAAATTCCCTATCCTAGTGGTGGATGAACTATTAGATGAATTACATTAAGCTCGTTTTTTCACCAAGCTTGACCTTGCATCCGGTTATCATCAAATCCGAAAGCATCACGAAGATGTGGAGAAAACAGCGTTTCGAACGCATTATGGCCACTACGAGTTCTTAGTAATACTGTTTGGTCTCGCGAATGCGCCTTCAACCTTTCAGAGTCTCATGAATTAGGTGTTTAACAAGGTGCTTCAAAAATTTGTTTTTGTGTTTTTGATGACATTTTAATTTACAGTCAAGGCTGGGAGGAGCATATGCAACAAGTTTTAAAGTTGATAAAGGAACATGGGTTGTTGTTAAAAGAATCTAAGTGCTCGTTTGGGAAGTTGGGAGTCGGTTACCTCGGTCACGTGATTTCCCAGGAAGGTGTTAAAGTTGACCAGACAAAAGTCGAAGCTATAACAAAGTGGCCTCGTCCGGAGTCAGTAAAAGCAGTTCGAGGATTTTTAGGACTATCCGGTTATTACCGAAAATTTATCCAAGATTATAGAGTTCTTGCAATTCCATTAACACGGCTCTTGAAGAAAACCGGATTTTATTGGGATGAGGAAGCAGATAAACCTTTCTTAGCTTTGAAAAAGTTATTGTCAGAGTCGCCGGTTTTAGCACTTCCAGATTTTACAAAAGATTTTGTCATCGAATGCGATGCTTCGGGGAGTGGCATTGGCGCAGTAGTTCAACAACAAGACCATCCAATTGCTTTTTTTAGTCGAAAGCTCATGGACCAACACTTTAAGTTAGCAGCCTATGAAAGAGAATTGATTGGTCTAGCTAAGGCCGTAATACACTGGACCCCGTATTTATGGGGACGTCGATTCTTAATCCGTATCGATCACTATAGTCTCAAATTTTTGTTGGAACAACGCCTCTCAACGTCACCTCAAATTTATTGGATCAGAAAATTGCTTGGGTTTGATTTTGGAGTTGAGTTCCGTTCTGGTCGAACCAATAAAGTAGCGGACTCATTGTCTAGGCGAAGTGACAACGAACCAGAGACAGTATGTGAAGTATATGCCTTACATAACTCTGAGAAAGGGATTCTTACACGTCTTCGTATCGAGGTAAACAACAATGCCAAACTCTGTGATTTACATGATCGAATTATCCGTGGTGAAGAATCACCTATTTGGGGGGGGGGGGGGGGGGGGGGGGGCACAAGACAAATTCTAGTCAAATGGACAGAAGATGCAGCAGATGAACCTACATGGGAGGATGCAGAGAAGCTACTCGAGGCGTATCCAGAAATGGAGCTTGAGGACAAGCTCCTAGTCGAGGAGGAGAGTAATGATACACGATATGGAATTAAGTACCAAAGGAAAAATAAGTAAATTTCTTCTTTGACTTAGGATTATGGTTTTGATATTGTTTCCTTTATTTTAAAGTTAGGGTAATTTTCCTTTTGGTTTTGGGATTATGATTCTTGTAGCATGGCCTATATAAAGAGGTCTTATTATCAATAAAGGAGTATCTTCCAGCATTAGCCTTATTCTCAAGAGAGACTAGGGTTAAAGAAAGCTTTGCGAATCTCTTTACTCAAGTAAACTCGGCACCGATTACGAGATTGAAGTCGCAACAACAAGCTTTTGAGGCAAAGTTACTAGATTGGCTACTAGAACGTATTACGAACTATAACCAAACTAAATCGAACCAAACCAAATTTACTTCGGTTTAAGTTTGGTTACTATTTTACTAAAACCAAGCAAACTGAACCAAACTGAACCTAATTAAACCCGAAAATAAACTGAATGCCCACCCCTAGTAAATATATCAATTATACATGCTTTTATGTACTTTACTTGTTTTTTATTTAAAAATAAATTGAAAATATATTCTCTTAATAGAGAGACTAGAATGGGTACTTCTTGTTGTGAACCAGAGTAAATCAGACAATGATCCATACATAGTCTTAACCAAAATTAGAGAGTTATGGAGTTATCAAGATACAACCACAAATGTAGAACATCGTCTCCTAACTTGCTAACTCCACTAAAATCTTATCACTAGTGATCCAAATCAACAAAATTAAATCAATGCAACACAAAGAACCATGATTCAGTCACACTCCCCCACAATTCAAAACATCACACTCCTTCACAGTTCAAGACATCTCATCATCTCCCCCTGCTTGTGAGCACACAACTTAAAAACACATACAATTAGCACATAGGGAATTGAACACTTACCATTTTACAGTCTGATGCAGTCTCTGAACGATGACAGTGATGTTCTGGTTGACTTCAAGAGCTTCAGACATCCCTTCATGGCTTACATTACCAACTGATACACAAACTAACCCAATCGAAACAATGTCAAACAATGCTGTCCCTTCTGAATACTTACTTGCTCCAACACCGGATGCAGATGACTTGAGAAAAAGAAGAATCTAAGCTTTTGCCTTGAATTTTGACTCTAACTTGGCCTTAGCAGTTTTTTTCTTTAGAAATGCAACTCCACTTTTCAAATAGGCTGAACTTAAAACAGGGGACAATCCAAAGAGTAAACTGATACGTGAGAAGACTTGAACTAGCTCTAATTCACTACAACAATCACTTTTATGGACAAATAGAATCAATAGCACAAAAATTAGACAAAATTAACACATCCAAATTTGATCAAGCAACATGATGAGTATTAAACTTACAGTGATACTTCATATGTCATTCTTTAAACTGGCTCTGAAAACTTTTTACACATTTTATTTTACCTTTTTTTGTTGAGATGCAGCACAAACTGACACAACACTTGACACAGAGGCACATACTCAACTCAACATGATTGGTAGCATCAGATTATCTTTGACTTCAGTGGTTAGTTTTCACATTATCATGTCTTTACCTTGCCAAGTCAGATATCAACCTTTATTCAACATGAGAAAGCAGCTGGTGCACCTTAGGCGTTGAGTTTGATTGAGATCAACTCTCTTGTACTATCACCAGATTCCTCATGTACAAGATTATATTTGCTTTTAAGCTCCAACTGAGATCAATCTCCTTGTACTATCACCGGAATCCTCATGTACAATGATGCGCTCTATTTTACCATCACTAGAAAGTGAAGATCCAATTAGAAGCTTAAGCTTTACATTATAAAGCCTCAAATAATCTACAAGTGCATTGAACACCGAAGAGTATTTAATGATCGATCACACGAGGATTAAATATTGCACACTGGAGATGCGAGAAACAAACTAATATATTGCAATATTTTTGGTGTTTTTGTTTGGTTTAAAATATAAGAAATGAAAGAAACTAAAATACAAGAAGTAAAACAAGATATAAGCATTGGACCATGAGCTAAACTATCATAAGAATGGATTAACATTCAAACAATTATTTAAAAGGTTGAATCAAACACTATCCTAGACAATGGAATATTCATTCTTTAGGTTAGTCAACACCAATGGTAAAAATCTTTCCTCTAATCACATTCAAGATCTGTGGTTAAGCAGTCACCAAATGCCTTAATAATGTAGGATAAGGATGATCTAGCAACCTAATTAACCATCCATCATCAATTCCATATCCTAGATTATGTTGAAAACTTCCTAATTTGATATTCATCTCTCTAAAACCACTTCTATTTTCCGAAGATCTCCATATTGCAACAACAACATCAACACAAACATATCCAGAAGCTATATTTTTAGAGAGAGAGAGATGTGATACCTAAAAAATACCCAATCAGTAAGATTGCATCTCAAAAGCAAATCAAAATGAATCTCTTGTGGTCGTGACTGAGATCCGAAGAAATAACCATCACATCCTGCAAAAATTCGATTGATAACATCAGAGAAGAATCATGACGCGAAATCTCTCGATTTGAAGGAGATATTATAGCGCGAAGTGAAACAACTGCAGAATCGGAGATTAACTTGCGATTCCTGAGCTTGAATCAAACGTGAAGAGAATATGGAGAACCAGAGGCATCACAAGGTGAATGAGACTTGTCCTAAGGTCATGGTGAGAGAAATTCCGGTAAAATTGAAGCAGCCTTGCTAAATTTCGAAATCATCTTGTGTATCGTCATTGAAATCAGACCTGAATGAGAACGGAAAGAAACAAGGTGAGAAAAATCCGAATGTCCACGAAGAAACAATGAATTGATCTAGAATCGCCGGCAAGAAACAGAGAAACGAAGCGGAAAACTTTGGTTTTCCGGTGAAAAACCAAGAAATCGAATGAAAAAATTGAATGAGAAAGAGAGAGAAAGCCTGTAGAAATTTTATTTCTCTGATACCATATTAGGAAATCAATCCTATTCTCACTGATTCTCAAATGATGTACAAGGTCTGTATATGATTAGTAAAGGAGACTTAACCGTTAAATCTATAAATTAATAACGTTAAATCCTATTCTCACTTATTCTTATATTTTATTAATTTAGCCAAATATTAATTTATCGAAAGATTAATTAGGTCGAAAACTTAATTTGGAATTTGAAAATTGTATTAATTTAGTAAGGTATTAATTTATCGAATATTAATTTATAGAGGTTCTACTGTATCTATTCTAATATGTGCTAACCCATTGAAACATTTTAGGAAATTATTACTAAAAAGAAGATTTGTGAGAGATGTGAGAAAATTTGTTGAAGATATTTTTTCATTAGATTCAAAATACAATTTGTACAAAATAGTATATACATGAGATGTTCAAATTAACGAGAGAACAAAGGTTGGTAAGAATATATGCTACTTGATCCTTTGTACGTACATGAAATATTTGTAAGAGGCTTTTATACAATATTTCACGGACTGTATGACAATCCAATTCAATGTTTTTGGTCTATTTGTAAAAAGCGGATTGGTAGAAATTTATATAGCTTCATAACCGTTAATTAGGGTAAAGAACATGATCTGCAGAAGTGGCAACCATCAAATCTTGAAGGAAAGTATTGAGCCATACATTTCACATGAAGTTAGGGCTAAGGGTGTTTTATGCTTTAGCAAATGATCAAGATACAGTGAGTTGTTTCTTGGATCCAAGAGATTCGTGAAGAACCAACAAACATAGTAAAACTAGTAATGGATCTTCTACTACCATAACAATCAGCAAACCCTTTAAGAGTAAGATCATGATCATTTGAATAGAATAAACGTTTTCCCACTGATATATTGAAGAACTTTGGAAAAAGTTGTGAGATGAGAAGTACGAGGAGTAGATGAACATTGATATAACTTGTTCACTGCAAAAGTAATGTATGACCTTGTAATGGTCAAGTAAATTAATTTTTTTACGTATACTGACATAATCTAATTCTTGAATCATTCATAACAATCGAATGTCTTGCGTGTTTAGTTATGTTATTTACCTTTTTACGTACAAAATCGATTATAGTATTTAATCTTAAAATTTTAATTAACTCAAAAAATATGTTAAAAATGAATTTAGCGGTTACAATTAAACACGTGCATTAGCACGTGTACTAACCTAACCTAGTATATATATTAATTGAGAAAATATAAGTGAAAAAAAGTATATGTCGATCAAAAAGCATTTTAGGAAATACGTCATTTAATTTAATCAATCAAAATATTTCAGTTAAAACTATATGCGATAGTGAAAATCTATACATAATATCATTAATTATAAAATAACCTATTAATACATGTTTTATAAATTTAAACCCAACTAAATATAATATTTTAGATTTATCATATCAATGTTTTCATAAAAAAATTGATATGTTAACTAGTTCTTACGAAAAAAATTTAAAATATTTTAGTTTGGTGTAAATCTAGTTGTCGTATTAATTAAGTAATATTATTCGAACATTTTATAGTTAAAATAGCAATAGAGTAACTTAAAGGAGTCATTAAAGGTGGAAAGGGGAGATGCGTCTAGGGATTGCTTCGACTTTACGTAATGCTATAAAAGTAAAGGTGTGAGGAACGAGTGTTTATTTTATTTGTTTTCTCTCTACTAATAATAGTAGTTTTTAAGAACTTAATTTCAATTGCCAAATACAATCTCATTTCATAAAACTAAGATTTTTTTGGATAAAAACTGATTCATCCACCCTTTATTAAAAAAATAACTGATTTATCTAGATTTCATGGCCGTAATAGTATGGATCTTTGCCCATAAATGAATGAAAAAATCATTATTAACTACACCAAGTATTGGCTAATATATTGCAAATCATCCCAAGTATAGAAATATGTTCTAAACTACACAGACTATTATATAGTACATTGTGACTTACACCAACTAAATGTAAACATGTTAAAAACTACAAATTAGTATTTTTTATAAATATTTATCAATTTAGTCAATTTGTAATTACTTTCATAAAAATATAAAAAATCAAAAAAATTAAAACTTACAAAATTTAACAAATTGAAAGAAAAAACCATAAAATTTCAGAAATATAGGGGAAAATAATAATTAAATTTTTAAAATCCCAAAGTTTCTAAATTTACAAAATTCAAAAACAACAAAATAATTTCAAAACATTAAATTTACGAAAATACATAATGTGAAGGTTGATATAAATATTTCATTATATTTTCAAATTTAATTTCGGAAACGAAATTAATTTCTTAAATTACCAAAATTTATAATAATAAAAAATTTGAAAAAAATCTAAAAAACTGTGTTTTTTAAACAACAATTGTATAGTGTAGATAGAAGTTATATTATACTTTCAATTTTGAATTTCAAAATTAAATTAAATTTAAAATTCACTAGTTAATTTTGGGATAGTACCGAAAGCACAAGTATAAATTATTCTCCGAAGAATAAGTGTAATATATATGTTGTTTACGTATTTTATTCTACATTATTGAAATTTATTAATATGATTTAAACTATATTTGTTGAAACTATATGACCAAAATTTTAAAAACTTCTGTTTATTTTTGTCTAACAAATTCAATGGTTTCAAAATATATAATTTTGTAATTTTAAAATATATACATTACATTTTCAATTACCTTTTAGAGATTAGTAAATTTTTGTAATTTTAAAAAATTTGGGATTTTACATATTGAAATTATATTTTTTTCCATACATTTTCGAAATTTTATGGATTTTCTTTTGGTATGTTAAGTTTTTTATGTTTTTAGTTTTTCGGATTTTCATAAAAAAAATTTATGAAAATAATTACAAATTGATCCTCAAATTGATAAATATTTATAAAAAATTACTAATTTGTAGTTTTTAACATGTTTACATATAGTTGGTGTATGTCACCATGTATTATATAATAGTCTGTGTAGTTTCTAATATATTTCTATACTTGGGATGATTTGCAACATATTAGCCAATACTTAGTGTAGTTAAGAATGATTTTTCCTAAATGAATTGAGTGGATTGCAAAATAACTAGAATAAATCATAATTTAAGAATAAAACTATACAAATTCGTTAACGTCAAAACCTTACATGTTGGTTTATAATATACAGTATGTATTCGCAGATTCGAATGATGTAAGTTTTAATAAGATTTTAGATGAATTGTCAAAATTTGTTATTAATTTTTTTGTAATTCTACATAAAACATGAGATTTCTTTTCTTTTTTTTTTTCTATTGGAATGTAAAATTTATTGATAAAAAAAAATGTCCTTTGTAAACATATAGCTTTTAGTCAGGTTTGAAAAGGAGATAATAGAACATACGAGGGAGAGAGAGCAGTTCAGTGTTTTTTTTTTTTTTTGATAAAGTAGAGCAGTTCAGTGTTGCATAGCCACAAACCACCATTGAAGAAGCTCTTGAAGCCTCGATCTCACTAGCTAGCTGGAGAACAGTATTGTATATGTAATTAGACATATATATATATATATTAAAATTCAAGAATTATGTTTTTTTATGTAGAAATAAGACCTCTAATTGGTTATACAAACCAAGAGCCAATAGATTAACTAGTATCTCTGGCAAAGTCTAGAGGTCGCTGGTTCGAGTGACATTTAAACCGAAACTAATATTACATGTTGTGGTTTCGGGGTTGTGGTGGTTCCGGGTTTCGGCCAAAAACTTCATGGTAATTCAAAAAAAAAAACACAGCTATACGAAGGAGAATTTAAAGTTGGTTGTCCCAAAATAAAGAATGCAATAAATTAAAATGCTGGAAGTAAAACGAGGAAAATACATTAGATCATGGGTTAAACTATTACAAAAATATCAATAATCAAACAATGATGCAAAAATTTGAATTAAACACTATCTAGAGTAGCTAAAAAATATGACTTATCCACTTTCACCACATTAATTACTTCATTAATTATCTAATTAAATTAATTTATGTTTTCAAACAGCTAAATAATAAGCATTAAGAAAAACTCTAATTAGTTCATTTTACAACCTAATCAGAAGTTTCCGTTGCCTAGGTATATATATAAAGCTCACAAAACTTTTGGTTAAACCATTTTTACAAGTACCATATGGGTTTAAAGACCTAAAGTCTAGATTTTGAGTGATTAAGCTGAAAATAGCATTAATCTCATCCTAAGTGTATGATCCAACAAAGATCGACCTAAATTATCATCATCTAACTATCAAATCATTTTAATATAACCTTACCCAGGATCCAACTAAACTAGTTCTTAAACATGATAAAACATAAAAGCCAAAGGCATAAGCATTATAAAAAAAAAAAAGCATAAATACAAAATAAGCAATAAAGGATTGAAAAATCCTTCACTAAAATTGCATGAAATGTTAAGCTCAATCCAAAAAAAATAGAGAAAAACATTCTGAATCTAAAACGAACATTTTTTTGTTTTTGATAAATCGTAGGTGTTCCGAATCTTTGGCTCATAATCTCCTCGGTACTCGGAGGGAGTCTTTGGATATTCCGATTTAAAGAATAACCCTCCATACCAAAGATGGTTTGAACTCGGAGCACAAGAGAACCAATTCTCTTGTGTTACCATTAGACCACTTCGAAAACGAATTTCAGAGAAAAGAAATTTAGATTTTTCTGAGGTTTAAAAACTATTTATACAAGTGGGGAAGAAGGAGGTCCATACCAAAGATGGTTTGAACTTGGGGCACAAGAGAACCAATTATCTTGTATTACCACTAGACCACTTTCTAAAACGAACTTTAGAGAAAAGAAATTTAGATTTTTCTTAGGCTTAAAAACTATTTATACAAGTGGGGAGGAAGGAGGTATTTGGTTAAACCTTTGATCATTTCTTTTTTTATTACACAGATTAAATTTAATTTTGGTAATTTGAATACACTATATATGAAATTTTTGTATTATTGAATAAAAGGTATTTCCAATTTTCTAAGTTTTTCTTTCTTCACTTTTTGGATTATATAGATTTAATAGTAATGAATTACATTTATCATTTGATTTTGATTATTTAATGTTTAAATATATATATAATAATGTTTAAATATATATATATATATATTATTGTTTATTCAATTTAATGTTATAATAATATTTTTAATTTGTTGGTAAGTGATATCAAATTTTTTTAGAAAAAATACTTTCATTTAAATTCTAAATATTTCTTGGGAATGGGGATTTTGTTGAACTTTCTTTCTCTCTTCTCTTTTTCATTATATGGACACGTAGTTTTTAAATTTAATATTTGTAATTTATTTTTCTTTTTAGATTTTTCTTACTTAATTATCTTATAAATATCCCAATCCTCAAAATCAGAGTAGAAAAAAATTAGTAGATTGAACGGATATTATAACTATCTTCTTCTACATTTGCCCAAATTTTTTCCTTTAACCAAAACATTTGAACTTCGGCCTACATTTTCTTCCAAGTCAGAGACCAAAACAGGTTGATGGCTAGATAATACATGCGTTGAGCTCTGCTTAATTTGCTAGAAATGTTTTTGAACTAATCATTTGAACATCCAATATTTAACTACAAAACGTTAGAGATTTTTTCTTCACGTCATTTTTTTTGTCTGTTTTACAATTTTGGTTTTCTATTATAGGGTGGAACTAATGCATATTCTCTATATATTAAAGAAAATATATTCTTATATCATTTTTCTTATATGTATCACCATAATTTTTCTCAAATTTTTTACTTAATTAATTCTATATTATTTAATCATTTACTATTTTATTTGTCAAACACTCACTTAATTTAATTCCTACTATTCCATTTGCCAAACACTCTCTTAATTTTATTCCAATTATCAATCACATTTGGAACACTATTAAATATAAGTTCCTATAAACAATTAGGACATATATCTTTCATATTAATGATTGTGGTATGCAATAAATATTTCTATTTTAAAAATATTTGTTGAAATTTATTTGTAAATACTAAAATTGTTAAATATATATATATAGATATAATTATCCTTATCCTCTATATATTAATAGAAAAGACACTAGATGAAAAATCATAGGTATCATACAAAGAGGATTTTAAGGAACTCTTAAGGAAATCTATTAAAAATTCTTGACGACATTAATTTATTATGCAAATAATCAGAATAACCCAACTATATTTTAACCTAATTACCCACCTAATTTATATCATCTATACAGTATATAGTTTTAATATTTTTATGCAAAGTTGATCAAATCATATAACATCAAAATATGTTTGATCAAAATTTAACTTTATTACATTTATGCACAATACATATCATTTGGTACGTTTATATATATATATATTATAATACACTTCTAAGTATTAAGATTGATTAGAAAACATATTTACGTATTTAATCTCACGCTTGGCGTGGATCAAAATCTAGTAAATACAAAAATGTAGATTCACATTTGGTGTAAGCTATTCTACACCGGTGTGATTTATTTAATTTGAAGTCATATCAGTTTTTCATACTTTAATGTATTTTTTTGAATTCCGCAATGTCCATGTAATCATATATATTCTAATATATTTCTTGTTTCATTTGTTATAATTGAAAATCTCGTATGCTTGATTTTTATTTGTTTTTTATACTTGTAAAATCAGTTATATCAATTAATTTTAATAAATTAAAGAATTCTTTTACAGTTAAAATAATTTAGTGGCTATAATTAAAAGCACCGATACTAACCTAGAATGTATATAACAGAATTTTAGGATAATCTATATCCATAGCTTGTGTATACAGGGGCTTCCAGATTAAAAAAAAAAACAAAACACCAAATACTAAAAAATCTGATATATATTTTGGACCCGAATATAAAACCTTGCAATTTTTTTTTTTAAATTTCTCTAAAACCTTTGATCCTTATCTAATTTCGACATTTCCAAAAATTTCTATCCAGATGTAATTAATTATATCTGGATCTAACTCAAATAGTTTAATTTTAAGAGTTTATTATATCTCGAATAATAATTATATCCCTGTTTACGATGATTACATCCGCTAAAATTTAAAAGCAATATTTTTTTACATCATTTAAATAGTTTAAATGGTTCTTTTACATAATTTAAAGTTAGCGAATAAGGTTTGTCTACGGAAAGTATCGTGAAATTCACTTCATTTATGTATCTTTCTCACTGTATGGCGCATATATCTGCTTATGTAATAATTTGTCTTCCGTAAATTCTGTATACTGACTTTGTAATCTCGATTTGAAATCAATGAAATGTTTAGCCGGCAAAAAAAAAAAAAAAGAAAATGGTTCTTTTCCTCTTTCTCTTCACATTGAAGCTTTTGGGCTATTTTATTTTTCATGGGTTCCGTGTTCTCCAAGCGGTTCTTTCTTCTCAAAGGTCTTAACGAAAACGCGGAAAATCCACTTTTGTTGACGTTTCTTTACTTATTTGGACGGTTTCTTTCAATCTATTTCTCCGACAAATGTCTTTCTCTTTTCTCACTTCTTCTTCTTCCTATTCTTTTACTTTCTCACTCTCACTTTCACTTTCCCAGCATTTCTCCGGCTCTTTCGGTTCTTGGGTTTGCATTTTCTATTCCTAAGCTTCCAATAATATCACTTCTTCTTCAAGATTCCAGCAAAAAGCTTCCACCTTTCTTGTTTTTGTGTTTCATCAGAAGAGAAAGGAAATGTTCGGTGGAGGAGAGACGGCGCCGCCGCCAAAACAAGACGAACTTGAGCCACATCCGGTGAAAGATCAACTTTCTTCTATCTCGTATTGCATCACCAGTCCTCCTCCTTGGCGTAATTCCTCTTTTCTCCTAATCTTGTTTATCATTTGTGCAATGTTATATGTGTAATTCAACAACTAAAGATCACTTTTTTTTGTTTGTTTTCTGATTCAGCGGAGGCAATACTTTTGGGTTTTCAACATTACTTGGTGATGCTTGGGACAGTTGTTCTCATCCCAACATCGTTAGTTCCACAAATGGGTGGAGGAAACGTAAAGTCTTCTTCTTAAGACAAATCAATTCATGAACATTGTGAGAAAGCTCTGTTTTTTTTTTTTTTTTTGATAAAAATGTTTTGTGTTCATTTGTTGAAGGAAGAGAAGGCAAAGATGATTCAGACATTGCTTTTTGTTTCTGGAATTAACACTTTACTTCAAAGCTTATTTGGGACTCGTCTTCCCGCCGTCATTGGAGCTTCTTACACCTATGTACCGACCACGCTTTCGATCATCTTGGCTGGTCGGTACAGCGACATTTTGGATCCTCAGGAGGTTAGTGAAAAGAAAACTGAGAATCTATCTGTTTTTGTGTAAGATTTGGTCAGTGATTAATGAAACAAATGCAGAAATTTAAGAGGATCATGCGCGGAATCCAGGGTGCTCTTATCGTTGCCTCGATTCTTCAGATCGTTGTTGGCTTCAGCGGGCTTTGGCGCAATGTAGTTAGGTTAGCTAAGATAATTCCGCACACCACGAACATTCAGATTCTTACTGCTGCTTACTCATAATTGTTGTTTCTTTTCTTTAGGCTCTTGAGTCCTCTCTCTGCAGTTCCTCTGGTAGCGCTAGCCGGTTTTGGACTTTATGAGCTCGGTTTCCCTCTGGTGTGTGTTCCCTTAATTGATCTCTCTTACGGTTTTGTAACATTTTCTAGAGTACATTGAGATTGTTTTTTTTTATCTTGCAGGTAGCCAAATGCATTGAGATTGGATTGCCTGAAATCATCCTTGTACTCGTATTCTCACAGGTTAAAGCTCCGGGAAATGCTCTTCTCATTATTTCATAAAGAGATCTTAACCAGATTTATTGTTCTCGGTTTCTTTCTGCAGTACATTCCTAAACTCATGCGAGGAGAAAGACAAGTTTTCCATAGATTTGCTGTGATTTTCTCTGTGGTTATTGTCTGGATTTACGCGCACTTACTCACCATTGGTGGAGCCTATAAGAACACAGGAACTAAGACTCAGGCAAGTTGCAGAACAGACCGTTCTGGCCTCATTGGTGGCGCTCCATGGTAATGAAATTATCTCTTTATCTTTGTGCATTCTCTAGTGACTTTAGGCTACATTCTGTACAAAATTCAGACTGGTTCTTGATGATTGCAGGATAACAGTGCCTTATCCTTTCCAATGGGGACCTCCAACATTTCATGCGGGTGAAGCTTTCGCTATGATGGCTGTTTCATTTGTTTCCCTTGTTGAGGTTAGAAATCATCTATACATTTTTCTTTTTGCCGCGACAACAACAAACACTTAAAGATCAATTTCGTACTCTTAATTAGTTCATTACGCGTGTTCATGTTCTTATTCTTGTTATTCATGGAAACAGTCCACAGGGACTTACATTGCTGTATCGAGGTACGCAAGTGCAACTCCTCCCCCGCCTTCCGTTCTCAGCCGTGGAATTGGTTGGCAGGTAACATGTAAACTAATGACTCTAATTTCATAATTCCCTTATATTGTAAATTTTGACATATTTGTTAACATATACATTTATTTTTTTCACCAAAAAAAAAATATACATATATTTTTGTAGGGCGTTGGAGTTCTTCTATGTGGATTATTTGGAGCAGGCAATGGAGCAGCAGTATCTGTGTAAGACCGGTTTCTCTTTTAAAAAAAAAAGTATTTTTCACCCGAAAAAAAGGTCTTTGTTGCAAAATTCAATGGTTATTTCCATCATCTTGCAGAGAAAATGCGGGCTTGTTAGCGCTAACACAAGTTGGTAGCAGAAGAGTAGTTCAAATATCAGCCGTATTCATGATCTTCTTCTCCATTCTTGGTAAATTTGGGGCCCTCTTTGCTTCGATTCCAGCTCCTATCGTCGCAGCATTATATTGCTTGTTCTTCGCATACGTTGGTACGTTTTCTTGAAGCGCCTTTCTTTTTTCGAACCGCTATGTTCTCCAAACCGCAAATGAACATCTCTAAGATTCAAACCAATAAAATCGCAGGTGCTGGTGGACTATGTTTACTTCAGTTCTGTAATCTAAACAGCTTCAGAACAAAATTCATCCTCGGATTCTCGGTCTTCATGGGATTATCGATACCACAATACTTCAACCAGTATACAGCTCTTAACAAGTATGGACCCGTTCACACAAGAGCAAGATGGGTAAAAACCAAAAACATAATCTGTTTTTTTTTTTCTTTTTCCCGATATCCTCTGGCTTACAATAATGCTGATTTATGTTCTTCACAGTTCAATGATATGATCAATGTTCCATTCTCTTCTGAAGCATTTGTGGCTGGGATATTAGCATTCTTTCTTGATGTAACTTTGCCATCCAAAGACAGCGAGACGAGGAAAGACCGGGGCATGTTTTGGTGGGATCGTTTCAGGTCGTTTAAATTGGATACAAGAAGTGAAGAGTTTTACTCTTTACCATTCCATCTCAACAAGTATTTCCCCTCTATGTGATATTCAAAATGATGCTTAAAGAGTTCATTGGCTTCACCTTGACTCTACTCTATGTACCTCTTGTATCTAATCTATCAATTGTCTTCTTAAACTGCATCCTGTTTATTTATGTGGTATTTGCCTGTTTTCCACATAGGCACATGCACTGCTTGCCAAATTCAGTTAGAAACCAGATCTGAGATTTTTGAGGCCCATACAAAAAAATTACTAACATTTAGTTTGAATAATTTTTTTTTAATAACAATACATTCATTTTTTTCTTATGTGAAATAAAATTATAAAAAATATAATTATATAATCTCATAAAAATTTGATCCCACAAAAAATATGTATGCTATTTCATTAAATCTTCAATTTTTTCATCAAATAACATATTTTTAATAACAAAACATATAAATTTAATAAGTGGGACTTTTTGGAAGTGGATCCATGTGTTCAGATTCGGCTATGGGTATTCAACATTTTTTCCAACTGTGGCAGATTTGACATTGATGTCTAGCTTCTTGAATTTAAATAATTTTTAAGGCCATAAATCTAGTGTTTTGTAGGCTTTTATGTCTTATAATCTTGAACTGGTTATGAAATTATCTGTCTATTTGTGCTTATGGTAATTTTGTCTTTTTCCAAATTTCTAATTCACAGAAAATGCAAGAACAGGTCTTATGTGTAAAGTTGGAAATGATTTATCATTCTTGTGGTTAAAACAAGAAATTTGAGTACATATTTTTTTATTCATATGATGATTGCACCAACAAGATCCTTTATAAACCAAAGGTGTATAACCCGGTGATCTCTTCGAATGAAAGAAGATTCGTACGTAGATCTAAGCCAGAAAACAAGTTTTACTATCTACGAAAATTATTATAATATATTTTGGTAGTGTAAACATCCTAAATAACAGAAGTGCATGGTTTTTAACTGGTTTTGAAAATTAGTCTAAGTTTTGGGCGCAACTCTATTAGGGTTAATATATATATATCACCGTGAAGAAAAAATATCCACGTCTTTTTACACACCCTTAAATACAATTTTTCCCAATCAATTTAGTTTCTTCACCGATAACTAATTGTTCAACTGATAAAGATTTCAGACAAAGCATAGAAGTCACTAGTTTGGTTGACACTTGGGACAAAACTAATATTACATACTATGATTTTGGGTTTACGAAGATTACGGGATTTGGCTCACAACCTCCTAGTAACTAAAAAGATAAAAAGATAAGTTTCTTGACCATAGATAAATATAAACTTACATAGTGTATTATTAAAATAAATTATTATATTTCGCTAATCTATATATATAATAACAAAGTTTTCTCTCCATCTAAGGTGTCCACATAAGCAAACTATTTTTTTAACAATAAATTTGACTTTTAAATTTCACTTAATTTATGTATATGTCTATTTATTGTTACATATAAGTTCTAAAGTTTGGAAATAAACAAAAAACGAAAATCAGAAAATAAATGACTAAAAACATTACATTCAAAGTATTTTATTATGGTAAACACCATATTACAATAATAAATATATTTCATTTGAGAGTAATAAAAATATTATGAGCTTATGATAAAGATAAACATTTACATATTTAATTTCAAAAACTAGAAATATATAAAATGAATATACATATAAAAATAAATAAATAAATAAATATGGATAAACGATATCATAGAATGAAAGAAAAAAAATTTGAGTGTCAAACGATTGTTAAGAAGTAATAGAGAATGATGATATATTATTTTACTAAAAGGAATAAAGGATATTGAACCATCTCATTTTGAGATAAGGTAAAGTGAAAATTTAAAATATACGAATTTATTCATAATTTTATGGAAGTATAAAGAATGAATTTGAAAGTGTTATAATATCATTACTTAAAGTAGAAGTATAAATTTCTATACATAAAGGTAAAAGATTAAAGGTCCCATTATTCATGAATTGCATAACAAAACACCCATAAAATGATATGTAATTTATATAACATATCACATGTAAAAAGTGTAGTTTTACACCATGATATTTGATATATATATATATATATATATATATATATATATATATATATATATATATGAATCATATACTTTTAACCCGAAAAATCTAAGTAACCAATTATTTGAAAATTTAAGAAAAAAATAAAAATTATACACATTGTTTTAATAATATTACTATGTGGCATCCATTATTTCAACATTATTGTTTTAACAGTACGAAAATGATTGATCGAAAACTATAGTAAATATATATATATATATATATATATATATATATATATATATATATATATATATATATATATATATAAATAATTAGATCAAACTTTTGTTGTTAAACTTTATAAAATTATATAGCAAAAAGCGCGAGTTATGTTCTAGCATGAAATAGTACTTGCAAGTTGCAATTAAATAGAGGAATTGAAGTAGCATAAATTATTTTTGTATTTCTTGTCACTCACGTGATTAAGATGATTAATGTTGCTTAAAGAGTCACCTGTTGACGTGATTATATTGTACAATAAACTTTGGATTTTTCATTGGAGATTGAAAACAAGTGGAGCAACATTAGAGGCCAATGACTTCTGTTTGACTCTTCTCTGTTTTTTTTTTCCGACCAACATTATCATTACTTAAGAAAATTGCAGAGTTCATAATTATACATTAAAGAACCATGTAATAACATAATTTGATTTCAACATTCTTGCTTCTTTTGCTAAGGCATCTACTACATGAACAACTTCCCTGGGAACCAATTCAAACTTGAAACCATGCTCTTCTTTTTTTTTTTTTTTGAAATGTTAAGTTTATTTATCAACAAAAAAAGAGAATACAATCTTTTGAATCTAACTGAATCTAAAAGAAGCTCATACAACTTGTCAAAAGCAGAGCATATTGTTCAAACATATCAAAAGTTGAATTCAATGTTTACGGCGAAGCTTAGAGCCATTGAGTCACCGCAACGTCTTCTTCATCCATTAATGGTGAGAGTCGGAGTGAGTACAATCTGTTCAGAACCTCTTTATGGACAATTCTTGTAAGAGCTCGGGGCGTGTAGTGAGGTCGTTGATGTCGACGACCGTTTCGCTCTCTCCATATCCAGTAGAATGTTGTCTGAAAAGCCATACGGAGAAGCTGAGAGTCAGTCTTGGAGAGTCAGCTTCGCTTGAGGCGATTGATTGTAGTCAACCAATCTGGATTAAGTCTTGTTCCCATAATTGGATTCAAGAGGGAAGTCCAAATCACATACGTGAAAGGACAAGCGAAGAACAGGTGATCCCGAGTTTCATTCAGTTCACTACAAAACTTACATGTTTGATATCCTCCCCATGCTCTGATTCGATCACCTGTTGATAGCCTGTTTCGAAGAGCGAGCCAAGTGATAAAAGCTCGCCGAGGGACAGCCTGTGGAAACCAAACCAGATTGTGCCATGCCACTTCTTGTCGGTCTTGTCGTATCAGCTCTCATGTCCTCTTAGCTGAGAATCTTTGTTCATACACCTCATGCCGCTGCTTCCACAATACTCGATCTCTCCCTGCATCGATTGACGGAGTCGAAGCTTCCCTTATTTGCCTCAACATCTCATGCAAGTGTTGGCCACGACATCTCCATTCAATCCCATTTGCAGCATCAGCCACTTTAGCCTTCTTCGGTATTCCCAGAATTCGAGTTCCCGCATCTCTGGTTACTTGAATTAACGGTCCCATGCTTAACCAATTATCATGCCAAAAGGATGTGCTTTTGCCATCACGCACCTCTACTTTGATGAAGTTTGCAGCAACAGGCCTGAGTTTTAAGAGCCTTCTTCCACATTCAACAACCTTTAGTTGTCGTATCAGAGATCTCCCAAAAAGATGACCCTCGTAAAAGTTACTTGTGAACCCATGCGACCCACAGAGACCCATAGTGAGCAAATAGCCTCCATATGAGCTTAAGCGAAAAGACAGTTGAGCTATCCTGTAGACGTCGGATGCCCAGTCCCCCTTCCTTCTTTGGGGCACAAATGTCATCCCAAGATACCTTCGCTTGTGAAGTATTATGTGGAGAGCCCGACCAGAGAAAAGCCGATGCCATTTTTTCGATCGTTTCTAGACATCTCTTTGGAAGACGAAATACAGAGCACCAAAAGTTGGTAGTGCTTACAATCACTGAATTGATGAGCTGGAGTCGCCCCACATAAGAGAGAGATTTGCTAGACAATGCAAGGAATCGCTTCCGGATCTTATCGATTAGCGGTTTATAGTCAATCTTATTCATACTTTTAGTGGTCAAAGGGAGACCCAAATAGCGAATTGGGAGCCGATCAACGGGAATTCCTAGTGTTGTAGCTGTTTCCTGCAAATCATGATGAGTTTTCCTAGCCATATATAAAGCAGACTTACTCATGTTGATAGCTAATCCAGAATCCTGCTCAAACTCTTTTAGAACGTCCGCAATCCCTTGGATAGATTTTGCTGAGCCATCCGTAAAAATGATCATGTTATCGACGAAGCTCAAGTGAGTTAATTCCACTTCCCTGCATTTCGGATGAAACCCGAATCGATTGTCTATCACTGCCTTGTCTAGTCGATGCGAAAGCACATTGATTGCAAGTACAAACAACAATGGGGATAGTGAACAACCTTGCCTCAAACCACGAGAGCTTGAGAAGAACCCCACCAATTCTCCATTAAGACTAACCGAGAAAATTGCGGTTGAAATACATCCCTTGATCCACCGAACATATATTTTCGGGAACCCCATTACTTTCAAAACACATAGAATAAAACCCCATCTCACAGTGTCGAATGCCTTAGTGATGTCTATCTTGAGAGCACACCGAGGCGATGTGAGTCCTTATGATAGTCTTTCACTAGTTCTGTTGCTAATAGCACGTTTTCGAGGAGGAGCCGACCTTTGATGAATGCACTTTGGTTAGTTTGAATTGCCTCATAAAGTAGAGTCTTTAGTCTATTGGCAAGTATCTTTGATATGACCTTGTAGATTGTGTTGCAACATGCTATCGGCCTGAAATCCTTCATTGTCTCTACATCAATCTTTTTAGGTATAAGTGCTAAAATCGTTGCATTCACTCCACTCGGCATGTGCCCGTTCTGAAAGTAAGATTGAACCGATGTCACAAAGTATTTCCCTATAATTAACAAAGCCGCAATGTAGAATTCCTTAGTAAAACCATCGGGTCTAGGGGTCTTTCCAGATGGCATAGAGGTTAGAGCATCTTTGATATCATCTTCCGTCACTGGACGCGTCAACATCTCTTTCATGAGATCAGAACAGCGGAACTTGATTAATTGATCAAGTTCTTCCTCCATTGAGCTCTGATGTTCTTGGGAGTGCTTGAGAAACCTTTCGTAAGGGCATGATCAATGGTGGTTATTAGGGAGTTTCTTAAAATATAAAATTATTAAAACACACACTCTCTCTTCCTTTTACTCAACTTTATACCTTCTCTTTCATCCTTTTACTCAATTTTTATTAATTTTATATTTAAACACTCCTAAAACCCCTCTCCAAAAGTTTCTTCTCATACACTCTATACATACCCTCTCTCCAAAAAATATCCACTATCTCTTCTCTTTACTCAAATTTTATTAATTTTATATTTCAATACACCTCATTATTTCAACAAAAAACACTCTCTTTCTTCCTTTTACTCAAATTTTAATAATTTTATATTTTAAGAAACCCCCTAATAACCACCATTGATCATGCTCTAATACCCTACTGCCTCTGTCTTAATATCTTGGAGCTCGATCAGACATTCCCCATCCTCCTTGATCAGTTTCCGATTGGAATTCCTAGCTCTCCTTGTTTGTACTGTGCGATGAAAGAAAGTAGTGTTATGATCTCCCAGCTGTAACCACGTGATCCGAGACTTCTGCCTAATGAATTTTTCCTCGATCTCAGCATAATGATTCCACTGCCTAGCTGCCTCTGCTTCCGCTTCAAACGTTGCAACATAAGGATTGTTGAGCGCTTGCTTCTGTCTTGCACAGAGAACATCAAGCGCAATTTTGGTTCTCCTAGTTATATCACCATACATGTCTCTATGCAGAGCTCTCAAAAGAGGTTTGAGTTTCTTCAGCTTCTTACTAAATCTGTAAATTGCTGTCTTCGAATGGAAAAGTTCCTCTGTTTCATCCCAACACCGAGCAACCATTTCGAGAAACAAAGGGTGATCCACAAGATAGGCTATTGTGAGTTTCTGTGGAGCTCATCTTGATTGTGCAACGTACGTGATCGGATATGCCATTGGTTTCAAAGAAGCGTAAGCTTTAGTAAAGACATTTGCCCATGCTCCATTAATCAAAGCTCTATCAAGTTTCTTGCCGATAGGACCATCATCTTGGTGATTCCACCATGTTAGTTTCGGACCCGTGATCGGTCAATTCGCAGTCAGAGACAAGCTCCTGAAATTCTCGCATTCCCACTTGGTCTCCTAGTCCGTATTGCACTCTGGAGTGCTCATCCAAAGACAATATGACATTAAAATCACCCAATAAAATCCAGGGGAGATTTGTGTGGCCATATAGCGTATGTATGTGTCAGATCTCCTCCCACAAAGTGACCCTATCATTTCTGAAATTAGACGCATATATGCATGAGCATATAAAGTTCCCACCCCGAACTGATTCAATACCCACCGTGATTATTTGTGGGCTCTTGAATAACATCGTAACTGGAACCTTGAAGAAGGTTCCTCCCAATACCGTACTAGACCCGACCAAACATCAGGATCCATCCTTAAAGACATCACATCATCGCCTTTCTCCCGCCAAGCTTTCTTCCAATTACCGACAGTGCCATTGAGACACAATTTAGCCTTCTTCTCGAAGGCTTCTCGCACTTCGTGAGTACGAAATTCTTCCCAGTGCCACTTTTGCTAGAAAAATACGAATAATATTAAAAATACGAATAATATTGTTAATATTTCTAAAATCAAATAATTTAATAAATAAAAATAAATAATATAATATGACTTACCGCCCATGACTCAAACTAAATATCTCGAACAGATTGCGGCGTCTGCGTCCAATTAGCATGCTACATATGGAAATAGCCGATGATGACTTTGGTGATCGAACGAGAGACACAGTTATCGGTAAACCTACAAAACAAAATATTTCGATGTTAATAAGTTAATTAGAAAGGTTGCAAAAAATTAAACATACCAAAAAGTGTTGGGAGACTTCAGCGGATGGAGTATCGAAATAGAAGAGTTGAGAGATTGTTAATATGGTTAATTAATGAAGAGAATAGGTGGATGAGCAAACATGTTATATTACAAATGCTAGAATTTTGTTGTTATAAGAAAGATAAAATAATAGAATTTTTTTTTATATTGATTGATTAGTGTCTACATTGTGCTTTAATATTTAGTTTCACTGAGATAAAATTAGTCAGAAATCAATAGATTTAGTCTAGCAAATCTTGGCATTTGAATTAGAGATTCAATGGATTGTTGTCAAAGAAAAAGAAGGATCATGAGAGGTAATTTAGAGTTTGAGAGTAAAACAGAGTGTATAATCAGAGTATACTTAAAAATCAATCGGACCATGTGCTAGAAAGGCTTTGTGTGTGGTTATATCATCAAAGTGTATATGAAACACTAATAGTCATCAATAACTTTTCAAGTTGAAACGTCTTTGATGGATTTTGGACATATGGTGGTAGTTGCAAATATTCAATAAAGCTAATATTTTGTGAGAAAGTAAAATTTAAGTATCATAAGTCTGGATTGAAACTCCACAAATTTGAAGTAATTAAATTGGGTTCTTCAAATACTTTTAAATTTTACAATCGATTAAATAAATATGTTTGACAAACTATTTTTGAAGACTACAAAATTATTTAAATTTGGAACAGTTATATAATCATCAATTGATTTTAAACATAGAAAGTTAGAAATTATCTCAGTCGACTTTTGTCTAGGGAATACATTGAGAGGACAATATTTATAGTGTGGATGAAAAAACAGAGAATCCGAAGATGCCTTGCAACTAACTTCAATAAAGTGTGGACTGAACAAATACAAATTACTGATACAAATTCGTAAATTAATTATCTAATTCTCTATGATTGCTTCATTTTCTTACCATCATATTTTTGCATCCGTATATGTCAATATCTACTAATTTAAAAATTAGAAAATCCAATTTTATATTAAACTCATCGATAAAACAAACCTACGCGTAGCGTGGGTATAAAATCTACCAATAGAAATTATCCATGTCACCATCTTAATTATATATATACATGAAAATGCCAAGTTTCTCTAAAAAAAATGGAAATCAATAATAAAAAAGCTAAACTAACAAACGAAAATATCAAGTATAAAGGAAATTATCTTGATATCTAAGCTAACTTTTTGGAAAAAAAAAGCTTAACTAACAAAAGAAGAATTTAAAAAGAAACTTTTTGGAGTTCTTGACATTTTTTTAAAAACATTTTGTTTCTTTATATATATATATATATATCACATAATTTCTTATATATATATCAGACTTATGATCTCATAATTTCTTATATATATCACATCTATGATCTCATCTCTAAAATTCATAATCACGCCTCCATATATTAATGTTCTCTTTTTGTTAATGATTTTTTTTTTTAGTCTTTTGATAGATGTTGCTCCATTCATATTTGCAAACTCTTTGTTTGTTTTATCTTAATTTTGTATGTTTTTTCTATTGTTGTTTAAACGTGACTGAAATTTTGACTATAATTTTGTAATGTTGTATTTTAAAAGGACCAAGCTCCTTTGACGTGGACAAATCAAGAACTAGCGAGTTATGAATTATGTGGCCGTGAAAAGACTATAAGAGTGGTGATAATTAAGCGAAAGATTAAAAATTAATTGGTTGTTATCCTTTTGATACTTACATTGGAATCCGTTTGAGAATTTATACAGACATTGTTATAATGGAAAAATCATCGTACTAATTAAAACAATCATTAGTAGACATCTTCTATAGTCTATACCATCACGACAAAGAAGAAAAATCATGCCTCTACGTACAAATTCTTTCTCTATCACACCGCCATCAAATAGATCGAGGTTTGTACTTTGTATTTACTTAGCTTTTCATCCAAGTAACAACATCGACTTCATCTTCTATGGCTTTAATGTTTGTTTTGACACAACATTGTTTGAGGTGATATAGGTCTCTGCGAAATGTTCAAGCCTAACCATGAGACGTCTAAGCGATGAGTTGATTATATCTTCTTTTAGATTTGATTGATGGCTTTTGGTGGAAAATCGTTTAAAAAGTTTGTTTCGGGTTTTAAGACTTGAAGTGTTGTATACTTGCACCTAAACATCAAAAGAAAAATATTAAGTGTTAATCATGCGCTTACCTTTTTCTAATAAGAATTCCTGAAATTTAGATTTTCTGTAACTTTTATATAGTATACCTATTATTCTTCACTTTGGATTCTTATAGTGCATGTGTTTCCTCTACCTATTTCAAATCATAGTTTTGCTTTTCTATTAGTATTTTTTTTTCTTACGGGTTTTTGTTATTTTCTGCTTTCTATCGGGTCTTTTTAATCTTCTTTCATATTTTTATTTATGATTTTCATACATTTTTGTTTATACGTCTTTTCCGTTGATTTTACAGACAAGTTTTATGTTGATCTATGGAGGTATAAATTTTTTTATTGACTGTTTAGTATGTTTTATCTGAAATTAGTTTTTCTCATCATTTCTCTTTTTGTTAGATTGTTTTTCTAATAATCATATGTATTAATTTGTGATTTAGGTTATAAATGATTTCTAATCATATGTTTTAACTTGTGCTTTTGATATGAATCATATTTGATCCCAAAAATCTTCTAAGTTATATATATTATTGTGTCATTCCCACGAGATAGATGAAAGAGGAGACCAAATATATACATATGCAGTGGCGGAGGCAGAAATAATTTTCAATGGGAGCATAAATATTAATCGATTAGCTGCTGAAAAAAAAATTGTTAAAGTATTTTATATATGGGTTCTTATATAATAAAAATATTATAAACATTTAGTAATGTAATATAAATGGGGCCGAGGGATGCAAATAAGCCCACTCAAAGTTACGTAATACAATTTGAAAAGAAAAAAAAACAAATTAAAATGCAAAATGATGTAACGGGGCACAAATATGTTTTTCTTATGGGTGCACTAAATAAAATCTTTAAAAAATTGTATTGACTGATCAAATTTTATTGGACTTAACACACTTGCCTCCGCAATGTTTGTTAGACCGTGATGCAGCAAAACTAACTGATATAAAAATCAAAGTTCAAGACCGCAATGTTTGTTAGATGATAGAGGGTGCACTTTTAAATTTTATGTGACACTTACACCCTATAACGTCAATGACGCTCGCCAAACTATCGCATTTAAGAAATCAATGTTGGTGACGAAACTCTCCAAGAAGACGTCAATAGTGGTGGCAAAGCTCTCCAAGAAGAAGTCAATGTTTGAGACCATGACATTGATCGAAGAAACATAGCAAAAACATTTAGATCAACTGATGAAGACAGTGACACAAAAGACGGTGACATGGTTGACATCAACCATAGAGAAAAACGCATCCGTCACGAGTGATTTACATACAACATCAACCGTTTTTATATTATCGTCGCTTTGAAATTTAGATTTATGAATACTTTGTTCAAGGATATGCCACAACAAAATCTAAACATTATATATTTATGTTAAACATTATATTTATATATAATTCTCCACGCACACATCAAATTGAAGATACAAATTACTATTTATGGTAAATTAATTATTTAATTTTTTACGGTTGTTTCATTTTCTTATTATACTTTTTCATCCGTATATGACAACATTTGGTAATCTAAAAATTAGCAAGTACAAATTTATATTAAACTCATTAAATGAACCAAACCCACGCATAACGTGGGTATAAAACCTAGTTAATATATTCAAAAGTTCATTTATTTCCACGTTGCGCAACAAAATCATAAATTTAGTAAGGGAGAAAACATAATCTCCAAAATAATTAAGTTTCAAAATTACCATTGTTTTTGCGCATCTAGATGTAATGCATTGAAGCTCAAGTGTGCATTGACACTCCATAATCGTCGCGCTCGCTTTTTAGGATTATAGAGCTCGTCTTAATTGCTCCGATCATCATTGTCTTTTGTTTAACCAACATGATAACTCCTATCCACATGTTATGTAGCATCCAGGTCGGCTCATTATTATTTTTACGCCATAATTTCTTTTCAGTCAAAAAACTGGTCAGCAGCACATAGCTTATCGAACTCTTCTCGAATGAGTGTATTATGAAAAGACTCCCATATTTTTGATGCATGTGTTTTTGAAATACAAGAGAAAACTATTAGAATTATGGGTTATTTACGTTTATTGGTACTTTTTCATGGGTTAATATTGTGCAGAGAGGTACTTTGGATGGATGCTATACTTTTTGCATTGTTCTCTAAAAAACCTTCCCATTATGCCCCTCGTTTGTTCACTCTCTCGTTACTTTTTATCCAATTAAACAAAATTTCACTATTAAAATAAATAAAAAACAAAACTAATATTATTTCTTCTCTTTTTTCATCAGATCTTTTCTCTTTCTCACCATCGAATCGGTAACGAAGTTGAGAGCCATCTGATAAAAGAGCGCCGCGAATAACTTTTCCGGGGAGGATTTCTCAGGCAACGGCCAAGTCAACGAAGTAAAACACCAACGCATAAACCTGACAAATTTGAGAACCCAGAATCAGAAGCGACAAAAAAATTGGAAAGAACAACTGCGACATTGAAATCAAAGGTAAGAGAGAGATTGCGATGAAGGAATGAGGGATGGTAGAAGAAGACTGAGATCCATATCAAGCATTAGCACAAGGATTCAATGTAGAAGATGAAGCATTGGAAATCGTCGATTGTATCGCCCTTTTCGCTTTGTTTAATTCAGGCTATCTTCGTTCTGCTTTCTTTCTAACACCAATCTTCTCCGAATTCTTTTCCTCTTTATAACAGCAGTCAATCTCTCTCTCTCTTTCTCTAGCTACCAACAACCAAATCGTTTGGAATCTTGCTTTCTTCCCCGTTGTTACATCTATTCTTGTACTTAGCAACGATGAGAATGCGAATATGCCGCTTAGGGTTTGAATTATTGGGTATGGATTGCTATGTATGATGCATAGGGTATGTGTTTGTATGGATTATTGGGTATGATTGCAATTTGGTTGAAATTGCAGTAAGGAGCTTTGAAAGAAGACATTGACCAACTTACTAAATACAAATTCCGAAAGATCGCTGTTGATGAAGAAGAAGCACAAGGAGATTCAGGAGGAGTGATGACTGAGTGTGGTACAGATTCACCCGTCCAACATACTCTTCCTCATGAGGATGCAGTAAGTAAACACGAAATCAATCTATATTCATGTTTTGATGGAGAAAACCGGATTTTAATGAGCAAAAGTGGATTATTTTTCTATGGATATTGTCTTATGGATATATTATCATGTATGGCCCCCTTGTCTCATGGATTAGATTGTGTGGATAAATTATAATGGATACTTGTCAATTTCTTTAACATCTTCTCTGTTTTTAGGTTCTTGTTTCCATGTTTTTAAGTACCTTTTGTCTCTCACTTTAATATAAGGCATTTGGTCAGTACCTTGAGTAAATTTGTCTTCATCACGCAAGTATTAGGCTAGAGACGAATCTTGAAAGATCTTCAAATTTATGTGTCTTCCAAACTTTTGCCTTGAACCTCTTTGCTTTCATTGTCTTTCAGGGAAATACGGTGGGGAAAAATGAACCGAGAATGATGCAAGCCTAATGATAAACTCAAGCTCCTCTAAAAAATTTTAAAATGAAATCACATCGCCATACATGATTAGAGAATTAATGTAATTGTCTGTGTGCCTTAGAGATCACATGGTCAAAGTTTTATGGTTACAAAAAAGACCTTAGAGATCACATGGTCAATGTTTTATGGTTACAAAAAGGGTTAACAATGCAAAACTAGGTTTAAGACAGGTTGGAGAAAGAAAAGACAACAAAATGGCATCTAATTTTTATTTCAATTCCAAAGACTTAGCCAAAACTAGTTTTGGAGAATTTAACCAAACCATAAGTTCATTTAACTTAGGTCTTTTGATTGCAACTTGCAGGTCTTCTTTACTCCCTTTGCACCTTCGACAAACCTTGCAATAACTTGAAACTTATCCATCTATTAAGTGATTTCTCTTTGTTATGCATAATGTCCACTCAAACTTGTCCATGTATTTATGCTTCTTTGCTTCTCTATGTTGGAATCTCTTGCAAACTCTGCCATAAAAAATGCAAACGCATATCTTAGATTATCATTTTCCATAAATTTTATTCATGTCCACGATAAACTATAAAAAATCAAATAACATAGTATCAAAAAGTCGTAATACGTATCGACACTAACCATAAAAATCTGACCATAAATCCCTCGACACTAACTCATGAAACATTCAAAACAAGTGGAAGCATTCTTCCTAATTAACCCAAACAAATCACATAACTTGGGTCGACGACATCAATCTGTTCTATAAAGACTTCAAAATCAACACAAATGTTCACAATTTAGGGAAGATATACAAATTACGCAAATCATGCCCACATAAAGATCACATCGGTGAAGCTTATAACCCTTAATCAATTTCTATGGGAGAAGCTTATGGGATATAAAACCCAATTGATTTCAGGAACATAAATTGACAGAGAAGAGCTAAGAGTCTCCAACAAACCGTGATGGAGTCATGACAGTGGTGGAGAAGAAGAAAACTCCGGCGGCGAAGAAGAAGGCTTTGTTCCTACGGCAGGGCAGAAGAAAAACGTAGACAAGAGATGGAGTCGCAACGGCGAAGAAGAAAAGATCGGATCAAAACCTCATATAACCCTTCGTTATAAACTCAATTTACAAACGCCCTCGTCATAAAAGCTTTTCTTTTTTATTTTCTTTTTTATTCGAAACCGTGCGAAATGACAAAATAACCAGACAAGTTCAATTTAATTACTGACCCAACCAGTTATTGACTCGACCCATACGGATGATCTGACCCATCGCGTGTAAATCGAATTTAAACCGGACAGTTCTCATTCGTTATTCCATCAAAGAACATGGGATAATCTCTGGATTGTACTGTCACAACTATCCACTTAACTGGGAAATGATGGGCAAAAGTGAGTTTATCAAGAGGCACTTCGAAGTTGGTTCAACAATTAGGTTGGTGGATGTCGAGAAGAACTTTCATTATTGCTCTAGAGGTAATTGATTCATAATTTTTAAATTAAACATATTTCCTTTACTATATTTTAGTTTCAATATCTATTTAAATTGTTCATGTCTTATATATGTATGTTGTAGCTTCTTGCGTTTGCGACAGCTCCTATTCTGAAGGTGGCGTTCCGCAGAGATCTTTATGATCCAACCCCTTCTTGTCCTAGGATGTGCAAGTCTCTATTCAGACATAGTCCTAAGAAAGGGATTCCTCATTATGAAATTTATGAAACACTTGGTAAAACTGAGGTTAGTATTACTTTCTCATATTGTGTAGCAAGAACTGTTTTAAGTTGTAATCTTCCACTAATTGTATTGTTTTTACATCGGCAGGACATGGATAGTATCTTGGTACCGAATCGTGGTGAAGGTCCTCTTTTGGCTGAAATCTTCGATGAGGAGGAGAACCATCGTGATATTGATTGTTACATGGTTGATAGTTGGATGGATCGTCTTTTGAAAGACCGAAATCCTGTTTTCTGGAAAACGGAGTTGGAACTTGATGTGGCAGGTCGATCCAAACCTGTGGATGATGGGGCTGATGATGAGGGTCTTGAGGTGGATGGTAAGGTGGATGTTAATGAAATGAAATAGATAAAGAATGTGTTGATAGAGGTACAAGATGGAATGATGAAGATGAATAAAACTATGGAAGATGGTTTTGAAAAGATAAGCAGTATGTTTGGTGGGTATGAAACAAGGCTCAAGGCTGTGGAATAGTTTGTGAACTCTCAGGGATGGAATGATAGGAATAATTTTGGTGTTGATGAATATCGTTCTCGATCTAGGTTTTGGAATGATGGTGATTGCTCTGGTGGTGGTGGTGGACAGAAGGATCCATTAGAGAAGGATCTGAATACTGGACTAGAGAAGGATCCATATGAGAAGGATCCATCTGATAAGGATCCAGAGAGTGGAGTGGAGAAGGAGACACAGGCAGAAGCTGAAGTGAAGAAGGAAGCCGAGAAATTTGTGGAGAGTGGAGGGATAAGGAGGGAGAGGCAAAAGCTGAGAAGGGGGAAGGGAGTGAAGTGGAGAAGGAGCCAGAGGCAGAAGCTTAGAAGGGGGAGGGGAGTGAAGTGGAGAAGGAGCCAGAGGCAGCTGAAGTGGGGAAGGAACCAGAGGAAGAAGAAGATGATGAAGTTGTTGGTGAGAAGAGGATTAAAAAGAAAGTAGCAGCACTAAGAACTCCTTACATGGTCCCGAAGTCACCAAAGAAGAGGAAGAAGAATTGAAGAACTGATACTCATCTTCTTGAACTCTATCTATTATATTTTGGTTTTTTTATACAATTTGGTTTAAGGACTCCATACTACTAGTTCTTTTTATGGCAAACTGTGAACGTTATCTTTGTTTCCAAACCGGGTTTAGTGTTTGTACTACTGGTACTTTTAGGTAAAACTATGAACGTATGGTTCGAAATGGATTAGATCAAAGACAAGACTAATTTGTACAATCCAATAAAAACAAGGACAATAGAAGAACCAAACAAGTTTAACAAAACAATCCAAACTAGTTTAACAAAATAATCCAAAACATACAAGTACAATAGAACCAAACAAGTACTCGTTCAACATAGCAATCCAAAACAAACAAGTAGAATAAAAAGTTTCCAAATCCGTCTCCCTTTCATCTCTTTCAGCTCTTCAAATCCGTTTCCAAATTCGTCACCTTTGCTTGAAGATTGAAAGCCATCTCCTTTCGGTCATTGATTTCTTTGTCACTTCTTACAACTTTGGTTATCATCTCAATGAGTTTGTCGTTATGTTCCTTGTAAAGGTTGACCATCTCCTGAAGCTTCTTCAACAGTGGTGAGCAATTCAAATAGGCGACCTTCTATTTCTCCCAATTTGGTTTTGGTCAAAGTAATCTCCTCCAAGATTGCGTTATCTAACAATTTTTAAATGTGGCAATCTCCATCCTATGCTCCAATTAATTAGCAAAATGATAAAAATGAGGAAATTTAGCAAAATGATATAAGTTCCTTACGCGAATATCACCAGCACAAGAGTAGAATTTGGTCCCAGTCAATAATCCAATTGTTTTGAGTCTTAAGCACAGCTGGTTTTCCCAGTAACATATGGTCGGAATGCCAAGAGGTGAGGGCTCCCATGTCACCGGAGTCGGAGCAAATCGAGTCGGAATTATATTTGCCATATAATCATATTCGGGGAGGATGAGTTCGTCATCCGAATCTGATGAGTTGCTGTCGTTGGACCCAGTATCGAACTCGCCGAATATGTCCTCATGTTTCCAACGACCCATGTTTCTAGAATCGAAGATTTCTACAATCGAAGATCTAAATCATAAAACTAAAACTAAAACTAAAACCCCAAAAAAAAAGATTATCTTACCGATGAAACGCGAAGTGAAAGGTTGATTTACTTACCGTAATCAAAAATGGAAGCTATCGAAAATCCGAGTTTCGGTCTCGATCACCGTCGCCGTACAAAGGTGGAAATGATAAACCCTAGATTTTGGGGGAATTCGATATTCAGTTATTTACGGTTTTAATTAAAAAACCGTATCCTTTCTTTCTTAAATATTTGAAAATTAAAAAAATATATATACACATAAATGGGACTAACCACCACTTGGGATCCCTCCTTCATGACCACTTGGGTTATCAATGTCAACCGCCTTCTTCTTCTTTGGTGGTGGTTGAGGTTCTCCAGTTGATGGATGCCTTCTTACTCGACGTCTTCCCTTTTTGGTTTTCTTCTTCGAAGGTATCATGCTTTTTTGTTTTACTAGTATAATTACCAGTGCTAAAGCATGGGAATTGTTTTTCTGTTATATATATAAAGTAGATATGGCCATAAAATCTAAATACTAATCTCTAATTTCTTTATAAGAAAACTATTAAAATGTTTTACAACTTTGAGAAACAAATCTATTGCAAAAGAAAATTTATTAAATAATGATAGATTATAATTTCTTTAAAAATGTTAAAAAATATTTTTAAATCAAAAGAGAAACATTGAATTAGTTTGCAAATGTAAAGTTAAACATAGTTCGAGAAAATAAAGATAATACATATGGTGCTAAAATTGATTCGTTGATCATAGCCACCATTTGAATCTTCTCTTCAATTTTTAATTCAAAGTTCGCCAATCTTTTTTCTATCACATGGAGTATCCAGCATATCAGACGTGTTATGTTTATGTTCATTAGGAATAATGATAAGAGCATATGTTTTTATGTATAAAAAAGCATTCATGTATGAAAGAATCAGAAACATTGTTTTTTATATAAAGAAATATTACTTCTCTAACAAAAAATACTCTCAACTAAAAAATGTTTTACTACCCAACTTATGTTTTTTTTGTTAACAATCACTGAGGATATTAATGATAAAACATTTTTTGTTTGAAAAAACGAAAAAAAAATGTTTAATGATATCGATGAATGAAAACACACAAATTAATTTAATACCAAATTATGATGCCAGCTCCAAAAGGACCAAAACACATGTTATTGTGTATTCTTACAACTTGGAAACTTAGGTCTACCATTTTAAAGTTGACCGAAATATCTTTTGCACATTAGCTTCCAATGGACTGTACTATCTCAAGAAGTTTTTTTTCCCCCTAAAAGAGACAATGAAAAAGAATCATTAGCAATGATGATGGATTGAATGAAAAAAACAACAAAGACAAAAGCTAGAATATAGTATCAAAATAAGTTATACCTCTTGCGAATAGTATGAGAAGAGAAGTTGCCTTGTGTTCCAGTCCACTCTCCTGATGGCCTATCACACGTTTAAAAAATAGATGTTTATATATATAGAGAAATAGGAATTTTCTATTTCAAAAATTGAATGACATCGGTTTACTCCATGTACCAAGATTCACGACACAATGGCACTTGTTTACGCTATGACATGTGTTTTCATTGATGAAGGACAATTGCATCGCCTCTCTTTCCCGTATCCTCAAACTTGAGTTACTCTAAATGGCATCATTATTGTGCTCCACCCTCACCTACATAGCAAATTTCACGTGGACCGAAGGTGATATCCTTGGCTCCACCGTCTTCTTTGTCTTTGTCGTAGTCTTTGTTTACCTCTCCGCCACATTCCTCTTTCGTGTCACCGTTGATTCACTCCCCTCACTCGGTCCCGCAATCTCAAACCAATGAAAAAAAAAAACACGAGAAGATTCTAGGCAAATCAGAGTTTCGTCTCTTTGATTCATGACATGATTGTTTTGAAGATTCTAGGCAAATCGTAAACTTTAGGTATGGGTTGAGAGATTATGGATTTGAGAAAATGAGAAAAAAAAAAGGAAAAAGAAAGTGCGAGCAAGAGGAAGGAGAGATTTTAGTAACCGTTCATGAAATGAACTTTTTATGAGGAAGATTAAACAGTTTAAAATCGTGAGTTTAGTTTCAAAGATCGTGTAACTATAAACGTGGTGTGTGGTAGGTGAGTAATTTTAGGGATTTCTAGAATCAAGTTATTTGGTTTGTTATAGAAAACAGTTTTACGTTTAAAAAAAATGTTTTTAGTAATTTTTTTAATATGAAACCAAGTCATGTGGCAGAGTATTATTGGTCGTGTGACTTGTGATTTAGTATAATAAAGATATCATCGGGAATATTCCAGTCAGACTTATGCGGTACTAGATAAATGGTCTTGCAATACGCAAAAACCCACTGGTCAACGATATTTTGGCGAACACAACTCATATATCACGAGGTTCGCCATTCTCGATTCTTCTCTTACGAGTTTATACACTACGACTATCGCATGGGTACAAGGATACTTGTCAATATCAAAAGTTTTGCAACTGCATTTCATGTTTCGTAAATCCACCATATAATATTTTCCATCCCGTCCAACCGTACTATATTCAAGCAAGTACATGTTTAGCTCAGTCGCAATCAGATGACTCGCTTCCGCACATCTTTTGTGCACTATGTCATTCACCTGCGGCACTAGAAAATTCCCGGAGCTTCTATAGATAACACTCGCCTTCCTATGTTTGTTAAACCATTCGAAAAAATTTTCGACAATCGCATCTATCATAGGTAACAAGTTGTAGTGTCTTGCCTCCTCAATCACTCTGTTCAGAGCCTCTACACAATTACTTGTGTCTATGTTGTACCTTGCTCCGGGAAAATAGCACCTCGCCCATTTGGACACCTCAACGCTTTCATCTAGATATTCTGCTGCTTTAGTATATCGTCTTCTACAATCATTATACCTTCTTATGAACTCATGCTCTGAATAAATCTGAGCAATATCCTTGAACATCTGCACAACTACCTCTTTGTTGATGTTCGAAACTCTTAGCCTAACATTTTGGGATAAATGGAAGATACAGTACCCATGTGCAGACTCAGGGTACACCTCAAGTACCGTCTTTATGAGGCTTGCGTTTCTGTCACTAAGAAAAACCAGCTCCTTACTATCCTTAATAACGAGTTTCAAAGTCACAAAAAACCAGTTCCAACTTGCATCATTTTCACCATCCGTTGCAGCAAATGCAATCTGATAGGTGTGACGATTAGGATCCTGAGCTGTAGCAATCATTAGCACACCAGCGTAACAAGTCTTCAAAAAAGTGAAAACCACAATGAGAACTTTCCTCATCGATTCAAACCCTTGAATACAAGCTCCTAGTGCGATGAATACAACTTGAACCTTCCTTCCTTATCCAACTCAACAACTATTTTTATTCCAAGATTCACTTGCTGTAGCATATACAAATAAGAGTACAACTGCTTGTATCCTATTTCTAGATCACCACGCAACTCGTTAACAGCTTCATTCTTTCCCCTCCAACACGTACTATATGACGGTGGGACACAATATTTTCTTTGAACCAAACCCATGAGATGTTTAGCACTTGGGGTCTTCATTATACATGGATAGTCTTCTCTCAAAATACCAGCAACTAATCCTGATGTGGCTTTGTTTCTATTCTTGCTGCTTGTACTAGCACTAGCCCGAGAGCATGTGTGCGTGTTGTTGTATACTTTAACACAAAAGCACTCTGAATTCTTGACCTTTGTAGCTTGTAAATACCATTCACACCCTTGTCTATATTGACAACATTTCAACACATATCTATCTCTCTCACTCTTGATTATTGAGAAGGCAAAACAACCTTTATGTGCACCACTCTCAACAAAATCTTTCACTTCCTTCTTATTATTGAATTCTTGACCAACTTTCAAATTCATACCATCTTTCCATCCCTGAGCAAACTGATCCCCTCCTTCCTCTTCACTTGGAATATATTCATGCTCCATATTGTTATCCAAACTCCTATCCGAATAGTTATCCATTCCGTTATCTTCATCATCACTTGAAGATATATTTTGAAACTCTCCACCACCATCATTATCCAATGGCTCATACTGTTCTTCCAATGGTGTTTCGTAAAGAGTAAGAGCACCAGCATTGGGATCCATAAAATTGCTACGACCTCTTGGAACCACTTCCTCTTCCTCGTAATTGAAACCAACTGAACTACCTTTTTCTCTACCTGAAACTACACCCTTACCCTTCTCCAACTGATCCCTTCTTGAAACTAGACCCTTACCCTTCTCCACATGCAATACACTTTTACATTTATTTGCATCCATCGACGTTAGATAAACATAAACTCATCATCATCGACGATATATGATTTTCTCAAAGGTCTCGTGTCCAATGATATGAAACTCAATTTCAGTTCTGTCATGGCTGAATCTATCTCAACTTTTCTTGCATACACTTTTTAATAACATCGAATAACTAATCTCCTCCGCAGATAATCTCTTCAACAATAGTGGGTACATGCGATATTCTGCTGAAATCCATTCATACCCATCTCCGTTATTTACATAATAATATCCTCCATAATAAAAAATTAGGCTTGTGCTCATTGTCTCCTGAAAAAAAACAAAAAAAATACCTAAATCAGTCATATCAATTGTACCCCAGTTGTACCCAGGTGTTCTAAGTCTGCATATTCCAATTCTGGCCCGATATTTACTAATCCTCTATGATTCAACAACAGTGAGATGTTAATACTCTACATTACTTGATCTAATTGACCTAGATATTATCGCTAACAAATAGGATAATGAGACCCAAGATCATCCCAAATCCAATTGGATATCTTCCAACTTGTGACCTACTAAATTTAAAGATATAACGCACCTCAATTTATTCAGCTAAGGTGCTGAATATCCTAAGGTGCTTCAATTGCGGATTGACCTTCAATTGAACAAATGTATCCAAATGTGCTTCAATGGTGGATCTTCAATGGTGATGGTGGGCGCGCGAACAGGAACAGGAAGAACAAGAAACCGATCCCGATCGAGTTTATTTTTCTTTTCTTTTTCGTTTTTTCTTTTAATTATTAGCTTAGGAAATTTTGGTCTTTTCCCACTTTATTAAAGGTTAGAGGGTTATATAAAGTTATTTTGTGGTGGAGAGATTTGGTATTGAGAGAAAAGGTGTTATAAGATGTTGATCCGAAAAGATCAGACCTAAGATGGAGTCACGATGGAGGCGAGGAAGAAGAAGAAAGCTTAACCTTTGATTTAGATCTGTAACTATAACCACACAATTTTAATCTCAGCCCTTTATCTCCAACCTTTATTTTTCAATCAACGATCCAGATTTCAAGACACTTAACTAAACCAAAAAACGTAACTAGAAAATTCAATTGGAGAAGCAAAAGTCTGATTTATTAAAATCAAGGTTAAAAACGTCTTTAACCTGCCAAAAAGTATACTTTCCCCATGAAGTATGTTGTTTGCAAGAGAAACATAAAAAAGTAGGGGTGGGCAAAAAAAAACCAACCGACCGAACCGAACCAAACCGAACCGTAATTAGGTGTTTCGGTTTGGTTTTGGTTTTATCTATAAACCCGTTTGGTTACCATTTTAAAATTATTTTGGTTTCGGTTCGGTTTTGGTTTAAAACCGTAAAACCGTTCGAGTTTTCAGTTTTTTCAAAAAAACTATTATTATTACTAGTTTTAGAAATCTTAGTTAGATACTAGCATGCTAATTAGTCAAATGCTAGTAAAAAGATAATATATATATATATATATATATATATATATATATATATTCTTTACAAGGTATATATAGATATTTTTTATACTCAAACACGTTGATGTTGATAATAAAAGTGTTTTTCTAGTTTTCTCCTTCTACCTACTAGTTTTAATAAGATTAAGTTTACAATTATTTTGATTTGGATCATGTTCTTTAAATTTTAATGTTCGTTTATTTATATTTATTTTAGTTTTATGATATTTTTAATTTTATATATATTATTATAAAATAAACCGAAACCAATCCGAAACAAAATACAAATGGTTTGTATATGGTTTGAGTTTTTTGTAAAACCGATAAACCGAAGAAACCGAAGAAACCAAACCGAAATACGAACGGTTTCTATATGGTTTGAGGTTTTGTAAAACCAATAAACCAGAAAACCGAAGAAACCGAACTGTAACCGAACCGAAAACCGAAACGCACACCCCTATATAAAAGTACCTATAGGTGAAAATAACCCTAGAATTCTTCTCTCTACAAAATTAAGATGAAAACATTATTTTTCTAACGATAACTTTTCCTCTCTCTATTTAAAATTTTATTTTTGTCTTCTCTATTCTACTATTTATTGAATTAGTCACATCCTATATATTTTTGGCGATGGAATAAACATCGTTTGTTGTGACTACTAATGTAACACCCGTGAACCAAAAAGTAGATTTTTGGTTGGTGCGTCGATCGACACACGTGTTGTTGACTTGTGAGAAGTCGTGTTCTGGGAGTTGCGTCGATCAACACAAGTGTTGTTTGTCGATCGACACAAGTTAATTTTGAACCGACATGTTCGGTTTCTGATCGTTGGTTTCGTGGCTCGGTTTAGGAAACCCTAGGGTTCATTATATAAACACGTAAGGCGTGTTTGAGCTGCGTTTTTCCAGAGTTTCAGAGAGAAATCAGAGTGTTTAGAGAGGATTTGAGAGAAGTGAAGGAATCATTGTTGATCTCCTTGAGTTCTTGATCCTAAAAGTTTGTGATTGTGTGTGAGAGGCTGTTAGAGTAGGAGAGGAATTCGTTACTAGTGGATTTCGTGATCTGGGGAGAAATCAGAGGCTGGGCGAGTCTGAGTTGTCGTGTTCTTCTTGTTCTTCGTCTTTTTCATAGCCTTTTCTATCCGAAACCAAGGTGAGTGCGTGACCATGGCTTATCTGGGTAAAAAAATTGATAGGATGCGATTGATTATTGTTTGTGGTTGGATTTCGTGTTGTATTGGTAGGTTTTGTGCAGGAGATCGACGGAAATGCGTCCAGAATTGACCATGAGAGGATAGGTTCGATTCTGGGTTTTTTCTACGTTTATGGGTTGTGTGTCGATCGACACAAGGAGGTTACCGTCATTTTGACATATTGATCGTTGAGTCTTGCGTGTTGTATTGTATCTTTTGCTTATGTATGTGTGTATAGCCAAGTAGATGGGATGACCATCTCACTGGGTATTTATGATAATACTCACACATCTCTTATAACCATGTGATGCAGGTAAAGATAAGATGTGATCATGGAATCATGGCGAGGACGAGGAGGATGATCTAGGGACTCGGTTGCTTGTGTTTCGTTATGAACTGTTAGAACTGCTAGGTTGCGGGTTCTATGGATTGGTTGAGATTATTGAGTTGGAATTGATTATTGGTTATTTCATTTGATAATGGTTACTGGATTGCTCGTTGAAATGAATTGGGTTTCTATGATTTCTGATGTTTGTTGTTTGATTATTGCTGATTTAATTGGAGGTTGAGAGTTAATGTTTAGAAGCATTAATTCGAATACAATGTTAAGACAAAAAAAATAGGTCGGGTTGTTTCAATTAACCAAAAAAGTTTTGTTTTCTTCGGGATGCACCATAAAAGAGGTTTTTTTTTTACTTAAATACTTCTTTTCGTTTAAAATAAAAGTTTCCGTCCAATAAATAAAGAGAGAAAATTATTTTTCAATTCTTATCGCACTAGCCACACCCATCATCTTTTTGCAAACTCTAACAAAACTTTTGGTATTATTAGAAATTATTGTGCATGTTATAAAAAGAAGGGAGATTAGCTAGAATAACCTACTTTTTTTTTAAAATAGATAGAATAACCTTACTATTTTTTATTGTTGAAATAACTTATTCTAGATTTTTTTTTTCTTTTATAATACCAAAATTGTCCTTCGCAGACTCTGCCGAGGTATTAGCAGACTCTGCCGAAACGTTGGCAGACTATACCGATGTATTGGCAGAGTTTGCCAATATCTAAAAATACGTAGACTCTGCTAAAACATTGGCAGACTCCACCGAGGTATTGGCAGACTCTGCCGAGGTATTGGCAGACTCTGCGGAAACATTGTTAGACTCTACCGATGTATTGGCAGACTCTGCAAAAACATTGGCAGACTCTGCCGAACATTGGCAGAGTCTACCAATGTTCGGCAGAGTCTGCCAATACCTCGGCAGAGTCTACCAAGGACAATTTTAATATTATGAAAGAAAAAAAAATCCAGAATAAATTATTTCAGCAATAAAAAAAATGGTAAGGTTATTCTAGCTATTTTTTTTTAAAAAGTGGGTTATTCTAGGTAAGTTTTTCTAAAAAGAATGATAATTTATCTCTAAGATAGATATAAACAAAGACGAAAATTTATACCCTGTAAAAAGTACGGGATACTGATAAAGTAAAGAGAGATATGTTTGCTACTACTTATAATTTGAAGTTAGAAATTGTGTGTCTTAAAAATTGATGAAAGATGCTATCTATAGACGTAAAAAGATAAGTTATTGTGCGCGTATAGTGATGATGGGCCATACACAATAAATTTTACTATAATTCACTCGTGTATGTTTATGACTTTTGTAAGCCTTATTTTTTTCTAACTTTAATAACAGTGCAATAATTTGACATTTCACACGATATATTTGTAATAATATGAAACGGTTTTGCATCTATTTCCCCCACCAATCACATTGTTTCTATTAATTACTGTCACCATTACTAGTAGTTAAAATACAAATATATGTACTAAACATAGTGAGATTGACGACTTTAGACTTATTCTTTTTAAATATGGTGGAAAATAACAAATTTAATAGTGGTGATCTTGTGGTAATAAAATTGAAAGAAGACGTAAACTCTCCTTCCCCCACTCCTGAGTTTGATTTTTCGGATATATATCCAGTGCGAATAAAAGAAAGGTAAGAGATAAATACGATAATTAACCTATAAATCAATTTTAAGTTATGTGTTTGCAATTTAGTACAATAATAGAAAGAAGGAAAACAACAAGGATGCCTTCGTTCAATGTTATATGGTTTGGTAGATGAAGCCAAAAGATAGTGCTAATGACGTAATATTAGAGCTTTGGATGTTTAGTGGAAAAGCAACGAAACGACATTCTAAGCTAACTTTCTCCACTTAATGGTACGAAGATTACTAACATCATAGAATAACTTTATCTTTGTTTTTTGTCAAAAGAATAACTTTACTTTTTGATTTTTTTTTTTTGAGAAAAGAAAAAAAAAATAACTTTACTTTTTGAGCTTTTATGAAACAAACAAAGGCGATGTATTATATACTCCGAATTGAGTTTTTGATCCGAATTGAGTTTAGTTTATTCTTACTTAACTAAAACTGAGGTATAAGAAAGCTACAACAAAGAAACAGATGAAAGTCGGTTTGATTTATTAAGAATCGTCAAGTTCGTTGATACTACGAACACTAACTACTCAAACATTGTAACTTGCACAACTTGGGTAACTAAATTGAATTAAAGAATAAATTGTCCCACCATTTTGTTACAAACTTAAGCATAAAGCAAATTAGAAATTAGCCAAACAATATCATTAGGACATGCATTGATTAAAACACCTTTCGATGCGGCAAACAAAGACATGATTACGCCTCACCTGAACTTTTACATGCAGAATGATTATTCTCACTCGGATTTGTATTTAACCCCCAAAAAATGTTATTTCTAAAGTCACAATTAATATACTACTTATAAAAAGACGGTGATTTTGATAGTGGATAAATAAAATTCGTGATGAGGATATTCCAAGTTGAATTCAACCACTACCCTAGTTTAGTCTCATGCCTAGCTATCTTTATTAGAGTTTAGATCATAATTATCTCAATCACCTTTTATTTTTGTCTTATATATACAGTAATACAAAAACAATGGTTTTATGTCTTTTTCTGATGGGATAATTTATAATTTTATATAGAGAAATTTCTAAAAATGTTATTTTTTAAATGTTAATTTACAAAAATGCTATTTTTATAATTTTTATAAAAATACCATTTTTCAAAATTATTTATTCATTATTATTTTTGGGTTAACTATGTTGTATTAGGGTTTAGTTTTGAAGGTTTAAGGGGTTTTAGGGGTCAAAAGAATTTTTAGAGTTTAGGATTTTAAAATTTAGGCTCTAAAAAAATCATAATTAATGACATTTTTGCAAATAGACACTAAAAATTTACTCTCTTTTCCATCATTTTATTTTATATTTTTTCCATTCAAAAAAATTTGGAATAAAATTTTTCATTCCCTTAACTTCATTTTTAGAGTAAATCTTACCCTTTATAAATTAAAAGAGAAATTATTTTAGGAAAATTGGATTGCATACCCTAAATCTTATTAAAATTTTAGATCTATACAAAAATTTATTAAATTTTGAAAAGTACCATTTCTGTTTGTTTGAGATGACATTTTTATCTTTAGTTAATGAAAAACATACCAATTGATAAAAAAACAATATAAAATACAATTACCAATTGATTTTAATTAATTTTCTAATTTAATTTATTTAGATAATAATATGTCAAGTTGATGAACATAAAAATTAAATCAATGGTTTGAACAAGTCAACAAAATAAAAAAATCATTTAACCAAAATATAAATCGGTAGTTTAAAATAAATCGATGAATAAAAAAATTTAAGTCGACGAACTAAAAAAAAAAGGTTAGTGGTTTAAATAAATCGATAACTTCAAATGTCAATCAAACGAAATATAATTTAACAGTTTAAAATAAGTCAACAAAACTGAAAATAAGTTGACGAAAATAAAAAATAAGTCAATGGTTAAATAAGCTGACAAAGTAAAAAATCAAGCAAACGATAATATATGTCAACAATTTAAAATAAGTTGACAAAGCTAAAAATTAAGTCGATAAAAATAAAAATATAAGTCAGTGGTTAAACAAGTTGACAAAGTAAAAAACCAAGCAAATGAACTATAAGTCAACAATTCGCCGTCGTTTCTTTCTTCCTATTCTTTTCTCCTCTCACCGTCGCCGCCTCTTTCTTCTTCATTTCTCCTCTCGCCGCCATGCCATCGTTACCACCACCACTACCGCCTCCTTCTTCTTATTCTTTTTTCCTTCTCTCTCTTCTCCTCCTTCCTTCGTCTTCTTCTTCTCCTCCTTGTCTTCTTGATATTTCTTCTCTCTTAATTATTTTTTCTTAACTCGTTATCATGAATCGAAATCTTCAATCATTGATTAAAATGATGTTTCATCTTTTGTTCAAATTGAATTGTTGCAAATGATCAACATAGTTAACTATGCTCAAAAGGTACTATCATTCTCATAATAGTTTACTATGTATGTTACTTTTTCATTATAATAGGTAACTATGTTTCTAATAATAGTCACCTATGTATGTTATTTTTCATTATAATAGGTAATTACGTTTTGAATTAGTTAACTATATTTGTTTAAATAACTAACTAGTACAACAACATTTTCATGTAGTCAACTATGTCTTGAAATCAGTAAAGTAAATAATTATGCTCTGAAAAATAGTTCACTATGTTTTAAAATTGGTAACTATTTTTAAAAAATAGTTAACTATGTTTTATATAGTTATGAATAATATGATGTAGTTAACTATGTTTTGAGATATTACGGAAATAGTTAACTATGTTATCAAGTAGTTAACTACTACAACATATTTGTTGTTTTTATCATTTTCTAATCCAATTTTTTTTTTCTAAGGGCAATTGCACAATCGCATTAGCCATTTTTCCAGGGATTAAATCAAGAAAAGATTTTAAAGAATTTTTAATATATATTTACTTTAATTATAGTTGTAATGGAAATTTCGTCATATTTTTAATTCTCACTACTAGTTACTTAATTATATTTTTGGATATCTTACTTTCTTAATTATAGATCCCAAAAATAATATTCAGCTAATTAATTCTAAAAAACAAATTGGAAAACGAGAAAAATTTATAATAAATTCAAAGTAAAACTTTCCTCCTATATATGTTAGAGATAAAATTATGTCAACCAACGATCTATTTGACACACATGTTAAAATGATACAAGTTTTTCATTGTCATGAGCACACTTGATAGATGTGTCAAAAAATTTTGAGAGAATGTCTGGAAACCTCATGTTGACTAAGTCTAAACAACTAGTTGTACTATGTCTTTGCAGTTGTACCTAGTTGTATTATATCTGTACCAAGTAATACCAAAGTTGTACCATAGTATAACAGTTGTACCAAACATTACTACCGAAATTGTATCACGGTACAGTAGTTGTAGCAAATAGGAGTATGTGGTACAAAGAGTATGCCACACAATAGAAAAGTACGGCAAAAAGGAATAAATGCAGATTAGAGTATATCAGACATTTATCCGCATAAATTTGATCAGATATTGGCTACGGTATAAGTCAATTTTTAGCAGTCCAAGACTCTGACTAGGAACAACGGAACGCTACCAATCCAAGACCCACTTGATTAAATAAGTCGTTAGTAAATTTATTATTTGGTTATGGATTGGGAGATGCGACATAGTGAACAAACTTGAAAATGAAGTTCCAATCGTCAAAGACATTTAATAAGTTGAGAAACGAAAAACCTCCCAACACCATCACATGGCACACACTCTCTGACCGTTGTATCAGATCACGTATTCACACATGTCAACAAAATGAAGTATTAAACTCAAAATATTAGCTAAATCCTGGGATTTCGATTTGTTTATATCTTTAATTATTCATATATATATTAATATTAAATTATCTCAAGATTTTTTTTTCACAAACAAGTCCAAGATGCTCTATGGAAAATAGCTGGTTTTGTTTGTGTTTAACGAATGTAAAAGAATATTATAATTTGTGATGTTGGGTGGATGAAGAACCAAGCGACATAATTTGCAATCCAAAATCTTGATTTTTTTTTTTTTGCGTGTTGGTCGCCGTACAAACGTCAACGTGATTAGGTCTCCGTATATATGCAAAATCGGAATTTTAACTTTAGTTATTATTATTGGTCTTACGAAAAACTTTGTACAAAACAATGAATGATGAAAATATTAGGTAGGTCGTAAGGATGTATCCAGGAAGGAGAACCCTTTTTCATTTTTAATTAATAGTTTGAAGGCCACATACTGATCACACGAGTCAGGTTATTGTGGCCAGTAACAACTTTATTTCGTATTTAATTTTTTGTTTGGTATGAACAGTAACAACTTTATTTCGTCTAAAAATATGATTATTAATCTTTATCATGAGAATGTTTCCTTAGGACATCCGAATCTTTGGTCCTACTTATAACAAGAATTGATTACGTCATGTGAGTAACTGTAGAAACTTTATTTTAGACGGGACAATAACTTCGAAAATGTAGAAAAAAACTGGTCCATGTTTATTTTATATATTGTTGGCAACAAATGTGTAAAAGAACTTGACACATTCTCTATTGGATTGGGATTCTAGATCACTGTAGGTGGATTAATTGTTATTTGACATGTAAAAGAACACCCTTCACATGACACACCCTTTAACAAAGAGAAGGAAAAAATAAACAACACAAATGCATATATGGGATATGGCAAAGTCAACTATGGATTACGGCAATTACTACTCTGGGCAGAAGCATCATATATGGTTCATCTTGGTTCTTATTATTCTCAAGCTATGTTATTAAAGTTGGTTCATGTAACACAATCGTGGGCACTTTTGCTGCTTTTAAATTTATACAAGGTTCAAAGAAAAAAGAAAAAAAAAAAAAAACAACACAAATCTGAATTTGAATTTTACCATCCCTTACCATCCCTTACAATTTACATGGCGCATCACTACGTACTTGTCAGAAAATTCATTTTTTTTTTGCCATGAATGTTAGTATCATTATAGAAATGAAATGTGTAGGTGGTACATGAAAATTCTAAAATATAATAACCTTAGCAAACAAAAATAAAAAATAAACCAAGGTCATAATAGATTTGGGTTAGTTTGGGTGTTGTTACCGAATCCAATTTAACATTAGATTTCTCCAATACTTCATGTGCCTTCGACTTGTTTGTATTGCGCACTTTAGGATCAAAGTTTTCGAAGATGATTAGAGGAGGGATAGCTTGCATGTTGTGAGCCACATTTTTTTGTTCAACCCATTCTATAAATAAAACTAGCACATTATATTCATAAGGCTCATCTTGCTTTAGTATTAGCAGAACGAGGGATATGAGTAAATAAAACTGAATTAAACATTTCAAAGCACAAACGGATGTCTGATAAAATTTTCTAAATTTCTGAAATCGGAGATCCGAGGTTGATAGGCTGAATCAGCTGTTGCAAATCGGAATTGAAGATTACGTTCTTGAATTTCATAGTCGAAGCCTGTAGAATTGTTGTCCTCATGGCCAAAACTTCGGCGACTAGAGTAGAAGAAACGTTAAGGAACGAAGCAGAGTGTTCCACAATACAAATCATGCCAGAGTTGGCCATCCACGCCGCGTCGTTGAAACAATTGGTAAATCCTTCCATGCTGGGAATAAGATTTTGTAAGTGGTTCGAGTGTGTCAGATCAATCAGATTAGGAGTACTCGATTGAGCCAAGAGCCACTCCCGAGCATCCTGAATAGCTTTGAGGATGGTTTCCGCAACCGTGAAGCTTTTGTTGCTAATTTTTTTTTTTAATTCAGGATATCCACAGAGTCCAGCAGATCCAAGGGGAAATAGCTGCTTTATCGACTCCAAACGAAGGCGAGGAGAAAAGATTTCTTACCCTTACAAGTCAAGCAGAGACTTCTGAAATCTGAGAAGAATTGATGATCTCTACACTTGATTTTTGCCAGACTTCTTTAGCAAACATGCACAAGAAAAAGCAGATGGAGGATCGACTCGGAGCCATCACATCTGCAACATTTTGTGTTAGGATCACATTCCTCAAAAGCAACTGTTCTCCTACTGGCAAGGCACCATGGAGGGCTTTCCATAAGAAATTTGACCTTTGGTGAAGTTTTCATCCTCAACACTTGGTTGTTCCACTCCACCTCCCGTGTTGGGTTAGACCTCATAATGATTTCACTTTCCTCTGAAGCTACAATATAGACAAATTTTGTAGAGTACTCACTAGATAGGTTTCTTACCTAGATTCTTTTATCTTTGGCCCCCTAAAGACTATGTTTTAATAGGAAGATCACATGTTTAAAGTTTGGCAGGATTTGATCAATTTTTGCAACGTTCCAAGAAGCCGAATGTGGATGGATCAGATCGCTGACCTTGAGATGTTGATGAGCTTCCGATACAGGCACCATCGGTTGAACTCTTTCCCTTGGGGACATACAAGTATCATTCCACATGTTAATCTCTGTTCCATCTCTAGTAGTCCAGCCAACTTGTTTCATGAGTAAATTTCTCCCAATGATCAGGCTTCTCCATCCATGTGATGGAGTTGTAGGCACCTAACACTCTAAAAATGGAGCATCACCACAATACTTTTCTAAGAGAATTCTGGAAAGGAGGCCCTTTTTGAAATGCAGCAGTCTCCAAGTAGGTTTTGCCAATAATGCATCATTGTAGTTGTTGGTATTTTTGAAACCTATCCCTCCCATCCATTTGGGTTTAGCCATCTTCTTCCAAGCCACCCAAATGACTTTTTGTTTTTAAGGTGAGGAGTCCCACCAAAATCGAGTCAGTGCAGACTGTATTCTTTTACAGAGGGATTGAGGGAGTTTAAAGCATGTCATTGCATAAGTTGGCATGGAAGCCAAAACACTTTTCAGCAGAACAAGTTTGCTAGCACCCGAAAGAAGTTTAGTAGACCAATTAGCAGCTTTATGTTTGATCTTATCAACAGTGAAAGTAAACAGATCATTTTTGCATCTTCCAAAATGTTCAGGTAAGCCTAAATACTTTCCTACTCCTCCGTCACTGTTGATTTGGAGAATCTACATCATCTTAGCCATTTTTCTTTGAGTCTCTTAGAGAAAGAAATTGAGGATTTCTGATAATTGATATGTTGACCAGAAACCTCTTCATATTTGGTTAGGATTCTCTTAAACTCTTGACAGCTTTTGACATTAGCTTTGCATAAAAAACAAAGTGTCATCAACAAATAAAAGGTGATTTATTCTAGGACAGCCTCTAGCTACTTTGATGCCAAATAGTTTCCCTTCTTCTTGAGCTTTATGACACAATCCTGACAAAACCTCTCTACATAATATAAACAGGAGAGGAGAAATAGGATCTCCCCGCCTAATTTCCCTTTTAGGTTTAACAAAGCCTCTAGGAGATCCATTTACCAGGATAGAAGACGAAACAGTAGAGACACACTACATTATCCAATTCAACCAAGAGGCATGGTATCAGAGCTTTACTAGGACACTCTTAATGAAATTCCATTTAAATCGGTCATAGTCCTTACTCATATCGGTTTTCACTTCCATTGAGGATTGTTCTTTAGCTTTTGAGGTCTTCAGGAAATGTAGGACTTCATGAGTAATTAGAACATTATCTGAAATAGCTCTCTTAGGGACAAAAGCATATCAGTTTTCTAAAATGATTCCTTCCAAGATAAGTTGAATTCTCCTAGTCAATAGTTTCGAAATAACCTTGTAATAGACATTACATAGTGCTATAGGTTCACAGTCAGCCACCCTCTTTGGACCAATGATCTTAGGAATCAATCTGATGTATGTCTCATTTACATATTTTGGCATGCTTCTGGATTGAAAGAAGGCTCTAACTTCATATATCACATCTCGTCCCACTACATCCCAGTTGGATTGGAAAAAGCATGCTAAGAACCCATCAGGGCCTTGTGCTTTGTGAAGGTAAATTGAAAACATAGCTTCCTTAATCTCCTTTGCAGATGGATCCTTGATCATGGACTGATTCATCTCTTCTGTAATTACATGATCGATAGCAGCATCAATCACAACCTTGACATTTGTAGGCTGGACGTCTTGAGAGGTAAATAGTTTGTGGAAATAGTTAGTTAAAACTTTAATGATTTTTTCTTCCTCAAATATCGTCTGGCCTGACTCATCCTCTATAACAGAGAACTTATTCATGGCAAATATGTTATTTGTTGAAGCATGAAAGTATCATATGTTCCGGTCCCCTAGATTCAACCACAACTATCTAGAGTATGGAATGAAATGCACAAAAAACATAAATGTAGAAGAAACGGTGATGATGTTTCTTGTGATATGTGGTCATAACATGACCCAACATTCAACAAGGCTTTTATTTGGATGGGCACAAGAGACAGTTGGACGTAAATTCAAAGAGTGCCTAAAAGCATGCATGAAACTGTATAGTAGGTTGCTTAGGAAGCAGACCCCCGAACAACTCCGGCAGGTACCCCGAGGTTTACGAGATAATCATAATTATTGGCCTTATTTTAATGGTTTCATTGGTGCAATGGATGGTACTCATTGTGCGGTAATGGTGGTTGGTGCGGATGCGGCTCGCTTTTATAACAGACATTCACAGACAAGCATTAGTGTTTTGAAAATATGCAACTTGGATATGTTATTCACTTACATATTTGTTGGATGTGTTGGATCGGTACATGATGCAAGAGTTTTGTCGTATGCAATAGAGCGTGACCCAACTTTTCCAACTCCTCCGTCCTCGAAATACTATCTTGTAGATTCTAGTTATGCTAACACGCAAGGATTTTTAGGACCATTTAGAAGTCATAGGTCATTTGCCGCATTTTCAAGATGGTTCTCCCCCTAGTGGTGAAGAAGAGTTGTTTAATCGGTGGCATTCCTCGCTACGCTCAGTAATCGAATGAACATTTGGAGTTTGGAAGAAAAATGGAGAATTTTATCAGAGTTTCCAAGATATGATGTCGAGATACAAAACAAAATAATCATAGCCACAGATGGACTGCATAACTTCATATGCCTTTCTCAAATTTTAGACATTGATTTTGATAATATTTTGCATACTACTACAATCTCGCAAGAACATATTAATAACAACAGAGAAAGTGGGGTAGGTACAGAAAAATAGTTTTTACATTATCAAGAGGGAACAACAGAAAGAGCTCATATACAGATAATACAAGAGGGAATAAAACAACAAATATGGGATACGTCTCATAAATGAATTTTTGTGTTATTAATACATATTTTAGAATGAAGTTACACAAGTATTATGTTTTGAAAATTTATGTTTTTAATATTTTTATATGCTACATATATATGCGTAATATTATAAATTAATTTCTTTATTACATTTTTAAACAAGTCTACAAAAACTTTGTTATCCTAGACGAAATTGTAATATTTTATAAACTAGTTTTACTAAGAAATAATTCAATTTCATTAACAAAAAATTATACCATAAATTATGTATATTAATTTATTTTATCAATATATTAATTTATTTAATTAATTACTTGTCCAAAAATTCAGCAAATTCAGCATATTCAACATATTCCGCTGTGGTATCTTTGCAGGTGTCCCTTAAATATATATGTAGTGTGATTAAATCTTACTGAAATTTGCTTGATAATTCTAAGATAATATTGTAATATTTTAAAAATTAGGTTTACTAAAAAATAATTCAATTTCAATAGCAAAATATTATATCATAAATTATGTATATAAATTTGTTTTATCAATCTATTTATTTATTTAATTAATTACTTTTTCAAAAATTCAGCAAATTCAGCAAATTCTGCAATTACCATTTAAGTTTGTAATTATTCAGCAAATTTCGCAAGATTCACTAAAAATTCAGCAAATTCTGCGATTACCATTTACACCTCATATCTACAATTATTATTTTTTTGTCAACAGCAATTATATTAAAACGGTTCAGAAATCCAAAGCGGGGACAAGAGTTTACAGATGAAATATAAGTCCATCCATATCTACAATTTTCTGTTACAATTTTAAAATTATAGACTTTTAAGCTAAAACAAATTAAGAATACTGTTTTACTTATTTGTGTGGCTAACAGTGGCAATGGTCCATCGTGGTCCAAAGGCCAACAACAGTCTGGCTAACAACCACGCTCCAACGGATTTGTGATGCTAATCATTAATCATATCAGATTTTGACTTGCTTACAACTTTAGATATCATATAATAATATACAAATACACTTCACAAATTACTTGTGAACATCGGACATATTATTTTTGAAAACTCTGTTTCTAGTTTCTACTATAGTGGAAAATCATGGTTATTCATATCAGAAATATTTACATATGAAATATTCACAAATAACTTATTTTCGTGAAAACTTTATAAAAACATTACTTGTAAATATTTTCGATATGACTAGTTATGATTTCAAACTAGGTGCCAAATAATTTTAAGTTATATGATTTCATACTAGTTGCCAAATAATTTTAAGTTAAAAAATATATAAGTAGCCATGAAACTTTCTGAAACTTTGAACAAAAAAAAAAAAACTTTCTGAAACTTTTATTCTATGTGTCGCTTAATATTAAAGCTAAATTTTAGTTTAAGAAAAAACCCTAAAATTATTCAACAGAACACATATATATTTCGGGTATTATAATAATTTTGCAGAATTTTAAGTAATTAGAGAGAGAATAATAACTGTGTATGTATTTTATAGATTTCTCAATATTATTTCACTAATTCTTCGGCTTAATAGACTATGGGTGTAACTGGTTAATTAAATGGAGGAAAAGAAAAAAAGAAATAAGAAGACAAAAAAAATCTTTTCAATGGAAAAAAAATTTATACCATGTATTTGAAAAATGAAGAATTACTCTACATTAGTTACTTTTTGAAAAAAAACATTTTATTTTATTTTCTTTTTGAATGGTAGATTTAGAGAATAAATTTGTTTTTTTTCTTTTCTTCTAAATATGTCCTCCAATCACACATATACATATATGATATCTAATCATTTCTTGAAATCTCACTTTAGGTTGTCTTATAATTGAAGCCCAAGTCTTAGCATATATCTTCCATACTAGCCATCATTAAAGTTGTGTATTGATTGATATATGTTTCCCCTAAAAAAGATGACGATAGTTTCAAGAAGACTAAAAAAGCGAGCAATGTAATAAATCTAAAGATTTAGAGAAAAAAAATACTAATAACTATGACTATGCAACAATTAGTACGTGATGCCTAGTAAAAAACATTGGACTTTCCAAAGATTTTTAAAAATTATGTAAGAGTTTTGCGGAATTTTCAGTTTACTGAGAATGTATATCTTTCTTTCAGTCACGAACCCATACTTTTCTATTTTTCAAATAAATAATTATTTGCTTTTATACTTGTGAAATAAGGCATCAAAGTACTTACATTTTGTCAGTATTCAGAAACTATCATTTTGTTATGATAAACATCCAACAAAAAATGTTATGAAATAACTAATGAATGTTAATCAAGTAACATTTACCACAAAGAACATAATTTCTAACAAATTTTTATGTGTATTCTCCATATAAAAAAAATATATTTTTCTTATATAAATATATACAAATATATAACAACTAAAAAAAACTTTTTAGTTTTTTTTTAATTGAATGTAAAATTTATTCAAAAAAGTCGTTTGTACATTAAATGATGTTTTGCATTTGAAATGAATAAGAAATAAGAATATAAAAAACTAAAAAGAGGTATGATTTTAATTTTCAAAAGTAGGCGATCATGTGGTTGTTGAGGTTTCACCGAGTCGAGAGCCAGAAGTCGATCGCCGCGGTATAGGCGTGGTTTCCTCTAGCTCGGATGGAGTTGATGTGGTTCTTGACATTCTTGTACATCGGCTTGATTAGCGACGTTGATGTTTCTGATGTTTTCACATGTCGTCTTTGGTTTTTCTCTTTCCATATGTGGTAAACGCTTGATTGAAATGTATACCAGATTAAGAGCATATCAAACTTCTGGCGATTTGATGTGAGAAGAGTCACAATCTGGTTCCAATCAGATGTGAAAGCAGAGCTAAGGAGCTTTAGTGTAAGCTTCCTCCAAAATTCTCCAGAAAAGCGACATTCGAAGAAGAGGTGATTTCGACTTTCTTCGGTTTTACGACATAGACAACAATCCACAACTTGTCTCAAACCCCAATCTCTCATACGATCACCAGTTGTCAATCTATTATGAACAACAAACCATGTCAAGAAGGAATACTTGGGGGTATCATACATAAACAAGAACGCTGCTCTACATTGTGCCAAGTCGTGATGGATCCAGCTGGTAGAGATTTGAGCCAACGAGAAGCTTTTTCCGTGAGTGAAAAGGGGAAAAGTTTGCACTTTAAGAAATCCGGGTTAATTCCATTAGAACTCGTCGTGGAGCAGATCTCCTCGAAATTTTCTATATGGTCAATCGGAATTTCAGTAGGCAGTCCATGGAACAAATGCTGCTTAACCAGCGATATCGTCTGAGGCTTTATCTCATAGTCTTGCCTCTCAACAGCAGAAGGAACAATAGCTGCTCGGTTCCGGTAGAAAGCATGAGGATTGTCCATATCCCCAAACTCCCTTGTACCACGATCTAGTTGGCTGTGAATTTCGAATTGAAATCCAACTGTTTTTGGTAACAAATCTTTGTTTGTATTCACTTGCTAAATACTTCCAATACAAGGAAACTGCTAGATTAGTCCTCTCTGATTTCACCTAATCAATCACATCCTCTATTGCTTGCAATGATTTCATACGATGTCTGCGATGGCGATGATTCTCAAAAACCTCAGCCATTGTGGCGTAAGTTGGGATACACATATCTATAGTTTCTCTTTGACCTGTGATATCATATAAACGCCCCATTAAAGACCAATTATCACGCCAAAAGGAAGTTTCTTTACCATTATCCACTAGGCGTGGACATAATAACCGGATCCAGATACCCGAACCTGTACCGGACCCGAAAACATAGGTTCCGACTAGGTATGAGTATCTGTGTTTTACCCAGTTGGGTATGTTAGAATACTACCGGTGGATACAGGTTCATATCCGTGATTAAAAAAAAAAACCAAAATATTTTGTTACTTAATATTTAGATTATATATATTTTGTTTAGTTATGGTTATAGAGCCATTAATGTTATGGCATTATGGGTTTCAAATGCATTTTGTGGTTATTGGTTTAGTTGTCTTTACAGGTTATTTTTTATAGCTTTGGGTAAAAAAACCTGAACCAAAACCTAAATCTGAACCTGTACCCGAATATTACATGTACAATTAATTGTGATCCGATCCGAACTTGTATTCGTAAGACCCGAATATGTATCCGATCCGACATTTTATAGGTTTCTATATAAGTTTAAAATTTCTAAATCCGACAGAACCCATATCCGATAGAACTCGACCCAAAAACCCGTTTGTCCACACCTATTATCCACCACGACTTTATGAAAAAACCTTACAATTGAACGACAAACGATAGTCTTTTTTTATTCACAACAAAATTAATATTATTCAATTGAACCACATTTTTTACTATTTTGCCACCCAATCAAAATAAAAACGATTGGCAATTTTTATTAAAGTAAGAACGATTGGCACGACCCATTCTTAACCAAAGTACTAACCGGATGAATCATACAAAAGTAAATAAAAACAAAGTAAAACGTCAAGAAAATGCATTTAAGTCCGTGAAAGTGAGAAAAAGAAGATAAGAAGTTGCAGTTTCCCTTGTCCACTCAATCCACAGTCTTATTTATTTATTTTTATATTCTTGAGATATCTCTATATTTTGTCTCCAACTTCAAAAAGAATATTAATAGTTTTGTATTTTTACTCGTCATGAGTGGTACCAAAAATGATTTTTTTGGATCTATTAGTTATGTTATCTTCAGTTATCTATGATTTTTCTTATATTCGTCTAAATCTACATACCATAACTTTTTGTCCATGGTCCAAGTTCAACGTGCATTCAATGTTATATTCGGCCAAATTTGAAAATATGCTGAGTAATACTTAAATTTCGGTCGGTGGCTTGAAGAATAACTAATTTTACATGACCTATATCATGCTAGGTAGGTCAAATGATTTATACATGTGAGTAAAGATAAACTACACACACAACAATTAGTAGCTATCGATAACATCACTTGCCAAGTATATGATGTTTACATAGAACTGCATGTTGCTTGATAAATACGAACGTTACATGTTTAAACGAATCAAAAACATATTAGTTTGTAACAACATTTTGTTCGAATAAAAAAAATACGGAACACTTGCCGTTTCAAGCTATTAGAGTGATAAGTGGTATATAGTATTATTTTTGCAAGTATTAGGATAAAAAGATAGATTATTATTTGCAGTACTTCTTAAAAAGTCAAACGTTACTACATTCGATAAATAAATCACCGATCTAAAAATAGACTAACAAAGTTAAATGCAACAAATCAAAGAGAGAGAGATTATGTTAAAATAGTAAGAACAAAAAAAAATGTCACAATCATCGGTCCCTGATCTCCGGTGCCGGTACCCACCCGTTGTAATCAACTATTTAATTTCCGACCATCCTATTACCACTATATTAAATTTATAAACTCCAAAAAAAAAAAAACAAAAGTAACGTCAGATACTGCCCCTACAACCACAGTCAAATCTGCAAAATATGGTTACAAATGTTTTATTAATTAATAATATTATTATTATTATTATTCTTTATCATTAAACCCGAAATGACAGTCCAATATAATAATAACAATCACAACATCAGAAAAGTAACCAATTAAATACTAAATAGTGATTAGTTTTGGGTTTCACATGTTTTATAAGCAAAGCTGAAGAGTATGGTGGACCTAACCCTTCACGCTGTTCCGAAAAAGACTCTCTTCCTCTCTTTCCTTCACTCTCTCTCTCTTTTTTTTATTTGTTCTCTCTCAATCATAACAATTTCTTTTCTTTTTGAAGAAGAGAAGAGATGGGAAATTGTCAGGCGGTTGATGCGGCGGCTTTGGTTTTACAACATCCAGACGGGAAGATCGATAGATATTACGGTCCTGTCTCCGTAGCCGAAGTCATGCGTATGTATCCTGGTCACTACGTTTCTCTTATTATTCCTTTGCCGGAGACGAATATTCCGGCGACTACTGCGACTGATGATAAGAGTCAGACAAGGGTCGTGAGGTTCACACGCGTTAAACTTCTCAGACCAACGGAGAATCTCGTGCTTGGTCATGCTTACCGTCTCATCACTTCTCAAGGTTTGATTTTGTTGTGTGATTTGAATCTCTTTTTAGATTCTTTTTTGTTTGTTTGTTTGAGAGTGTGCCTTCTAATGGGTTTGATTTGGATTTTCCAGAGGTTATGAAGGTTTTAAGAGCGAAGAAGTATGCAAAGACGAAGAAGCATCAGAGTGAAATGACTAAAGAGAAGAAGAAGCCATTGTTGGAGAAGAAGATTGATGAAGATTCCGACAAGAATCAGAATCATCTGGTAATTAAATATTTTACTCGAAATTAAGCTTTTAATTGCACGGATTTTAATAAAGTAAAGTAGTTAAAAGATGAAGCTTTTTCCACTCTCTTTCTTGACTCATCAAAACTCAGAAAATTGGTGTGCTTTCTTTATGTAATGGGTTTGTGTTTTTGTTTGTTTGTTTGGGTACAGGAAACGAAAGAAGAGAAGCAACGTGCACTCTTAACGAATTCAGCTTCGTCGAAATCAAAAACATGGAGGCCATCGTTACAAAGCATCTCTGAAGCTACGAGTTGATGTTTTCTTACGTGAGGGACAAGAAACAGAGTCTCTGTTTAGAGATTATCACAAGAAGAAAAGAGATATAAACTGTCTCTTGAATAAAAACTCTTTGCTTCACTTGTGTTCCTGTCTAGTTATTACATAGGTTATGAAATTTTTATAGATTAAGATGTAAAAACCTATGCAGAGATTAAGAACCGAGTCTTTTTTGTTTTTGTCTCGTCAATGTATATATGTAATCGTTGGAAACCAAAAAAAAAAGTTGTAAAACAGGAAGAAACAGAGCTTTATTTTACAATTGATTATGTCTTTTTCCTTAATGTTTAGGAATAAAATTGTAGCAAAAGGCCATTTCATGAGATTAAACTCACAAACACATTTGTTATATGACTCCAAAAACATTTGATTTAAATGTCTGTGAAGTGTAAATGGTTGTAAGAGTTGCATTGAGTTGGAATGATCATTGGTAGGTACACATCCTTTCAAGCATTTATGTGAAACCCAATTTAAAAAAATAAAATAATAATAACCAAACTTATATGGGAATATTATGACATTTTCTTATACCGAGAAGGTCGACTTTTTAATAAATGTGTAAACGTCTTCGAACAGAGATAAAATTTTGTTTTCAATTACCATAAAGTTCTAAATTCGTAATCTCTTCAAAACCGAAACCACAATATGTAGTATTAATTTCGTCTCAAATGTCACTTGAACCAGCGACCTCTGACTTTTGCCTAAGATTTTTATCGTTAAACTATTGGCTCTTGGTGAATTAAGATAATTTGCATCTCATGTATCAGGATTATAGGTTAATTAGTTGTATGATCAAACATTATTTCGAACGCTTTTTACTTTCAAATAACACATTTCATTCTCTACTTTCCTTATCTACATATCTTCGATTTTGTGTCATAAAAAATCAAGGATATACTATTACACATATAGTTTGGCGATTTTCATCCATATTAATACTTTTCTGATCTATGCATCTTCTCCTTCTTAAATCTCAATGGTGATATGCCGCCGCCATAGCCTTCTTCCCATCAACCATCCACCACCTCCGCGACATCTCTTACAGTACATTCCAAATCTTTTAGCAGTCACACCAAGGACACTTCCAAGATAAACAACCAAATGTGACCGGATTCTTTCTGGAGCTCTAACGAACGAGAGATTTTCTCTCCTCTATTAATGAAGAAGAACAAGTATTGAACAAAAAGATCTCGATCATGATAGAGAAAAACTTGTTTTCTAGTTGATCTGACCATATTGTGATGACTCGTTGATTTGATACACTTACGTGGGTTTGAGTGAATATGAGTTAGTGGTGATAATTCAGTGCTCCGATGAACGGAGACGTATCGACGAGGAGAACTAGTTTTATTAAACACAAAACATATGATATTATCGATAACTAATTTTTTATCTGCTATTGTACATGGTATATGCATATTATTGAATTTGGCACACTAACTAAGACATACATAAGTTCAATTATAAAATATCTAACAATACAAATTACCGACAAATAGTTTTTGTATCTACTATTATATTAGCGAACTAATAATGAATTTAGAAGACTAGTTTAAAATCTAAAGATACAGTTTTGTACATATAACTTTTGTAGCTTTTCAAAATTTATAGTGTTGTTACCAGCTTCTCAAAATTTATAGTGTTTTTACCAGCTATACAAAATTACTGTCAGCAAGCCAATTTTTTTTTTCTAAGTAACAAATAAGGTAAATATTTGTTCAATACCTTAATATTTAACAATAAATATTACTGATATATTAATTGGTATCCACTATAACAAATATTATCATTCTAACAAAAGAATTAACTAGCAAATTCTTTTTACTAAGTAATATATAGAATATAAATTTATTTGGTCATTAAACATCTAACAATATATATTACTCATACATAAATCGTTTATCTACTATTGTATATGCTAGCAAAATAACAATGAATTTAGACGACTAATTTTGAATTCAAAAATACTAACATAGGTACATATCATTTAACTATTGTTTACATATTATTTTCTGTTGATTCGGAGAGTTGAGTCGACTCAGGATTGTATGTATAGTTACTGTAGATGCATCAAGATTTGGATCAAGTATCAATGGAGAAACAAGATTTCAGAAGAAGATCTGTGTCACTCAGGAGATTTCTGAAGAAGCTATGTGTCACTCAGGATCCAACAAAGAAGTCAAAGAGTTAAAGTCAACATGCTAGGTGGCGTGACAGGTGGCGTCTCGAGCCATGGGAACGCAAGTGGGAAGCTTGCTGCAAAGAAGTGGTTCAACTAACAAGGAATTGACTTTGTGCAAAAGGTGAAGAAGCAAAAGTGAGTGGGCTACTCAGAGTGAAGTGACAGGTGAAACAGTGTCTCTGTCACAGTACAGTGGTTTCCCTGCTGGTCCATAGCATGTCTCTTCAGTTATGTTGGTAAATGGAAAACCAATATAACTGAGTGTTACAGCTTCGTTTTAGTTAGTTCTTCTTGCAGAAAAAATAGTGTGAGAGAGAAAGATATTCGAAGAACTCAAAGAACTCAAACCCAGAAAAAGAGATTGGAGTATTGAGTGAAGAATAGAGGTTTCGCAACTTCTGTTGCATTACAGGCTTGGGTAGATTAGGAATTTATTCAGGAGCAAATCACAGTGAGTGGTGTTGCGTAATTCTGGGTAGAATAGGATTGTTGAATATGTTCTATAGAAGTATTCTTGTAATCTATCTGTTGCAGCAGGTGCTGTTTGTAGCAGTTGCTACGGCTTCGTAACTGTTGTTGCATTGCATTCTTGGGTAGATTAAGAACACGTTCTAAGTAGAATAGGATTGTGAATTTGTTCTATCAGACTGTTTGTGTAATTTTTCTGTTGCACGAGTTGTTTTGTAAAAACAGTTGTTGTGAATAGCAATAAAGATAGATTGTTTTATTGAAACTGCTATGTGTTGTGCACTATATTTCTGTTCGTATCTTGTGCTAGGGTTCCTGCTTTTTCATTTGGTATCAGAGCGGATCACCAATCCAAGGGATTGTTATTCCTTAACAGGTGAAGATCTTGCGACATCATGGAATTTGCTACAGAGCTAGTTGCTGCTAACAAGACTCTACTATTGGAAACAGAGAGATATGGTTTTTGGAAAGTCAGGATGATGCAGCTCATTCGTGACCAAGGAGAAGACGCATGGATTGTAGTTGAAGATGGTTGGAAATCTCCGTTTCAACTCTCAGAAGAAGGAGTTAAAATTCTTAAACCAATGTCAAGTTGGATTGTTGAAGAGAAGAATCTGTCCAAATTCAATGCACGTGCCATGGATGCAATTTTTGGTGGTGTTGATGAAGACGAGTTCAAACTTATCTAGAATTGTACTTCTGTAAAACAAGCCTGGGATATTATGCAAAAATTTCATGAAGCTCACAAGGCTGATATGAGAGAATCAGGAAACATAGACCCCTGTGTTGCTCAGAAAAAAATGGAGGTTGATGGGGACATGATGAAGACCTCTAAAGAAAACAATTTTTCAGTAGAGGAAGAACACAACCAACTTCATGATTTGAAGGTTAACATAGCTCTACAAGAAAAAATGTTTGGTAAAGCTCTTAGAAGAATTGAAAGAGATAAAGACAAAAAGAAGAGAGAAGTTCACTGCTTTGGGTGTGAAAGAACTGACCACTACAAGTTAGATTGTCCTACAACCAGATGGAAAAAGCTGAAATGTTTTGGGTGTGAAGGTATTGGTCACATCAGACCTCACTGTCCTGTTATAAAACAGAAAGAACTGAAGTGCTATGAGTGCAAGGGAGTAAGACATACTAAGGCTGAGTGTCCAAATCTGCAGAAAAGAAAGAAGAAATCGTTCATTTGCTTCAATGAATCTGACTCAAAAGAAGATAAAGATAGAGCAGAAGATAAGGTGTTTAACTTTGTTGCTTTCATGGTTGATTCAGGCGAAGTACCTTCTTTCTTTTCAACAGACTATGAGGATGAAACTATGGCAATAAATCCCAAAGATGCATATCGTGCTATGTATGACAGTGGGGTAAAACTGAAAGAGGATAATCTGCTGTTAGCTCAGAATAATTCCAGACTTAAGGCCATAGTTGGACAACTACAAGAAGAAGAAAGTTCCGACACGCCTCACATACTGTGTTCTGGCTCTCAGTTAGGAAAATATGATGAGCCGATAAAAACTCTTCAGATTAAGTACTACAAAGAAAAGGAGAGAGCTAATCAGGATGAGAACTATAGAAAACATCCTTTGAAATATCAGGATGCTCGACAGTGGATCTCAACATCTAAACGACATTCTAGCCATGGGAAGAACTAACACTCAACCTACGGGTCTTGGATATCATGGTGGCTCATGCTGTCCTAGCGGGTCTGTGGTTAAACCGGTTGTATTTGTAAAAGGATGCAGTTCTACTGATGTTCAACAGAGTTATTCTACTCCTAAGCAGACTAAAGCAGCTAAACCAGTGTGTAAGGTCATGCGGAAAACACAGATTTCCAGCAATGAAACTCCAAGACTGCTTCCTCAGACTAAGAGACGTAAGTCATCAGTTACTAGTGTCTTAAAGGATATGAAGAAGTCAAACACTCGTGGCTCAAGGAAGCCCAGTCGAACTCAACGACCTGAGCCATCAATGCACAAGCCTCAAGGTAAAACTGCTCACAATTTCAAAGGATGTTTTCACTATGGGAAAACAGGGCACAAATGGCAACAATGCTTCAAACGGATAAGATGATTCAATTGTTGTGGAGTTTGCACATGACTGGTGATAAGACCATTCTGAGCAATTACTCTAATTCAATCAGGGGGAGTGTCATGTATGGAGATGGTTTGACTAGATGTATTACAGGATAGGGATCCACTATCAACAGAAATACTCCTCATCTCGCTGATGTGTATCTTGTTGAAGGACTCAAGACGGATCTGATCAGTGTGGGTCAGTTGTGTACAGAAAGGTTAAATGTTGTGTTCAGCATACATGGATGTGAAGCACTGGACGTAAAAGGGAATATTATGATGTCTGGTATAAAGGCTGAGAATAAATGCTACATATGGAAAAACCCTGAAGTGTATAAGTCTGTGAAGCGACTCAACACTAGTTCTCTGCGACTCAACACTAGTTCTCGGCGTAGAGAGAAAAGGAACTCACGGTAAAATATTTTTTGTTTTATGTTTATTCTTTTAATTTTGTTTAATGTTAATTCTTTTATTTTTGTTTAATGTTAAAGTAAAAACAAAAACTTGTGAAATTGAGGGCTAAAAATAGAATTTCATAGGACACAAAATTTAGAAACCTAATTTTGGTTTACCTAAAGTTAATCTCCTAATTGTGTCTTAAGAGACTAATATATGGCCTAATTTTCCTTCTTTATATTAGTTTTTGTTATTAGTTAAACTAACAAAAAAGTGTCATTCCATATACCCAACAAAATGTGCATAGTTTTGTGAACTATAAGGAGGATTTATTGGTTTAATAGATTTAAAAATCTATGAGTATTTGAAAATTTATATAGAATTTTCAGATTTTCAAAATCGATAAATTGAATTTAAAATCAAGTAAGGAGGATATGAAAACCAAGTAAAGTGAATATAGAAATAAAAAAAATTGCATTATAAAATCAAAAAAATTAGTTTATATTAAAATACTATGACATAAACAATTTTTTTTTTTTTTCAAGACTTGCAACTTGCTCTTCAATAATTTGTTTTTTTATTCGATTAAAAACCAAATTGTTTTTATAGTCGTAGTAAGTGTAAACATATAAACACAAAAAATGACCAAAAATTTAGTTAGATACTTTTGGACTCTTAACTACGTAGGGTAAGAATCTCAATACGTAGATAACAATATTAATTTCTTTATGTGCACTTCTGATTTATTTTTTCTACCTAAACATATGTCGGAATCCCAATACAAACAAATGGTTGACACATTAAAAAAAAAAAATTAGGTGAAATTCACTATTTCTTTTAATTTCTTTACAATTCTACCATTTGCGTTGAATTTCTTTTCCTCCAAACTTTAGTGAAACTCATCAAATGAGAGAAAAATAAGTTAGATTCATCTAGATTTGATACTCTTCAGAAAAAAAAAAGAGGAACACGATGGAAAAAATGATAATTTCAGTCCTCTTTTTCTTCTTATTAATTTTCCTTTTATTCCTCCCACTTGCAACTTATTTCTTCTCATTAATTTTAGTCGGAATATTCTTCTTCTCATCCCAAACAATCAAGACCAAACGAAATAGCTCGGGCCAAACCGAAATAAACCACCCCATCTATTACCAAGTGAGATAATAGAACCATATGATTCTAGTCTTTCTAGAGTCTTTGCCATGATGATAGGCCAATCACCATTTTGGCCTTATCCAAAATCTTTTGTGGGTAGAATCGTCTCTGTCTCAAGCCAATCTCTCTCTCTCTCTCTCTCTTGTCTCTCTGTTCAGAGAGAAATGGCAGCTTCCACAGTAACACATCCCTGCTTCAAACTCCATCATCAACCTAACCTTCTCCTTCGTTACAACAAATCATCTAACCAAACACTCCTCAGATTCCAATTTTCACCTCCAAAACCTCTCGTGCTCTCCTCACGTGGTAGCTCCCGGCGATTCAAAGTCTTCCCGGAGACCATCACCGTCAAATTGGAAGAAGAGGAGGATACAGCTGCTGATCTTAATCCTCCTGTTGCCATTAACACTAAGCTCTACTTTGGGAACTTGCCTTACAATGTAGACAGTGCAACTCTCGCTCAAATCATCCAAGATTTCGCAAACCCTGAGCTCGTCGAGGTTCTTTACAACAGAGATACAGGACAGAGTCGTGGATTCGCCTTTGTAACAATGAGCAATGTCGAAGATTGTAACATCATTATCGATAACCTCGATGGAACTGTAAGTGAGTTAAAAAAAAAAGGTTTGAAGCTTTACAAAAGAAAAAAACCAAAAAAAATCACATTTTCGTTGTTTGGTCTTTCTTTCTTAGGAGTATCTTGGTCGGACTTTGAAGGTGAATTTTGCAGACAAACAAAAGCCTAACAAAGAACCTCTGTATCCAGAGACAGAGCACAAACTGTTTGTTGGTAACTTGTCGTGGACTGTTACTTCGGAGACATTAGCTGGAGCGTTTCGAGAGTGTGGAGATGTGGTTGGTGCTAGAGTTGTGTATGATGGAGATACCGGGAAATCACGGGGTTATGGCTTTGTGTGTTACTCTTCCAAAGAGGAAATGGAGACCGCTCTTGAATCGCTTGATGGATTTGAGCTAGAGGGTCGGGCAATTCGAGTAAACCTGGCTCAAGGAAAGAAATACTGATATCATACAACAACATTGTGGAATCATTTTAAGCTTTTTTTTTTTTTTATATATTAGAATTATGTTTCAACTGAACTAATTAACTCAATGATGAATAAATTTTGGTAAGTAATCAGTACCAGTCCAATTCTTCCAGTCTTTGTCAACATGATCATGTGTCCATTTCAAGACTTCTCGTGCAGCTTGCGGTCCTCCCAGATAATCCCCATTCGTTGAGAGTTTTGATCAAGTGTACCCGGACCTCCATACCCAGTGTGCAAGAATGTCCTGGATTTCACGCAAAGCAAAGCTGTAACTATCTGTATCTTTGCCAGAAAATACAACATTAAAATCAATCAGGGCAATAATCGTCTTCCTTCTCTCGATAACAAGAAACCCAAAAAAGATGAGCTAGTTTCTCTGTGAACGGTGTATTGAGGCTCATGCCTCGATAGCTCGTTTTCTCCCATTAGTACAAACCATACTGCTTCTACTGAACTAAACACCTCTTGGAATCAAAATATGTTTTCTGATAGGCAAAACACTTTTTGGCCTTCTTCACAGGTTCAAACCAAAACACTTACACTCAGAAGCCAGAGAGTCGCACACTCATAGCTATAGCTCAAAGTTTGGTAAGAACAAATAAGCACCAACCAAATTCTCAAAGTTTTATCAATTCTAGTGAAAACATGACATAGTCAACTTATTGCAGGCAAAACTTGTTGATCTTTATAAAACCGTTTCATTACTAGCCTTACCTTGGAGACTAAAATGTTTAGTTAATAATCTAAAGACTTGATTGTCCCCAATACAAAAACACATGACTCAGATTAGGATTCCACATCACAAGACGAATCCATATAAAACCTAGAGAAGTAGTGTGTATAAATAAATAAATCTATAATTCACCATCTACATCACTCTAATCAAATATAAAATCTGAATGAATGTGAACTTAAAATAAAAGGATACAGAATTGAAAACTCTGAGACATCATCCCTAGTCCCTAGATACATAGAGTCCACATAAAATGTACACATACATGTGTGCATGTCTCATACCTGAGTGCAGATTCCCACAACTTCATCTCTAACTATCACCTAAAAACCATTTTCGTGTATAAGTTTTTTCAGAAAGACGGTCTTTAAATTTCTCCGACTGATGAACAAAAAAAAACCCATCAGTCAATTCAATTCACAGAAAACAACAAAAAACCCCATAATGTTTTATCCAAAATTCAAGAAGGCAAGAACATATGGAAAGCGAGAAAACAGGGGTTTATTTGCATTAGCCAAAAGTTATGGGGTAATGAATTAAAAGAAACAAAAAAGTTGAGGGGCATATAAAAAAAGGGACCTGTCAGACCGCCGTGCGACCACCCCGGCAAGGATCGGACCGAGCCGAGTAACGATCCTCTACAGCACACCAGGGATAACATCTTAGAGATGAGATCGTGGCCGTTAATCACGCTCTGATCGCACGGTCATGGTTCATCAACCAGGGTTAAGAGCCTGTCTCCTTAGAAATCAAGGATACAGAGGTACGAGCCTATAGAACTGATCCTGTTCAAGTAAGGTCGTGACCTAAACGAACCTCTCTCTTTTATTTATACGGCACAACTCATCTCCAAATATTCGATGTGGGACAGAAGATATAAAACTTTTTCAACTTCACAGTGCCAATACGTCGTCGTTGTACAGTAAATAAGCTTATAGTGCCCTATACGTCGTCGTTTATACCTCGATGAAGAGACTGAAGCAGAGGTTTTCTTCTCTCATCTCTGAATATCATTTTGGTTAAACCCTAAACCCTTTTTGGATTAGGTCTTCTCAAATCTTATCCGCCGTGATTTGTTGCACTTGATGAGAGATTTTCCGGTAGGTTTTATTGTCTGAATCCGATGATTCTATCACGCTCTGTCTCTGTGCTTCATTTCTGTGGAGTTTCCTCTGCTCCGAAGCTCTTATCTCGAAAGTTTAAGGTCTCGTTCGCTCTCGCTTATGGTTCTTCTGCGTCGTCGGTTTCTTACCGTTTGGTATCTTTCAATCGATCTGATGGGAAATGGGTTCGTGGGTTTGCGTCTGCTACTGAAGCAGAAGTAGAGAGAAAGGGTAATGATACGTTCTTCGCGGACAATTCTGTTTCGTGGAAGTCTCTTGGGTTGTCGGATAAGGTCTCTGTAGCTCTTCGTGATTCTGGGTTTGATAGACCATCTCTTACTCAGGTAAGTTTTCAAATTTTTGTGTATTTGAAACAAACAACTTAGTGATTGTGAAATGATGAGTTGAAACTTTGCTGCTTTTGTGAAAAATTAAGGATTTTTAATTGAAATCTTGATTCAATTACTGGTCTACTCTCTAGTTTTCATGTAGATAAGTTGTGAAAGAAAATTGAAAGCAAACATTTTTCCTTTCACGGTTTGGTTCTTAAATGTTTAATTGTGAGTCTGATTCTTTACTGTTTATTACCTGTTAGGCTGTTTGTATCCCGTCTATATTGTCTGGGAAAGATGTTATTGTTGCAGCAGAAACGGGTAGTGGTAAAACACATGGATATCTTGCTCCAATAATCGATCGATTAACCCACACCGCTCTTGATACCGAGCATACGAATGGAGAGGAAAGGCCGATTTCACTAAAGAATATCTCTCTTATTCTGTGTCCAAACGTGATGCTGTGTGAACAAGTGGTTCGGATGGTTAATGGTCTTCTTGGAGAGGATGGTAATCCACTTCTCAGAGTTGAAGCTGTTTGCGGGTCACAGGTAACAATTTCGTGTCTTTATGTACTTCACTTGATAAGTCTAATCAGTCTTTGATACCTATGTTTTATTTGATATGAGCTCTGTTTCGTTGTAACCGTTTGGATTTGTTGCTGCTGCAGGGTTGGCCAGATAAACAGCCTGATATAATTGTTTCGACACCCGCTGCTCTTCTGAATAATATTGAGCCAAAAAGAAATAGGCGTGTGGAATTTCTTCGATCTGTCAAATACGTGGTATGGTTTCTTGTCAAGAGTTGTATTGTATTGCGTTCTGAGCACTTTTGAAATTGAAGATTTCGTGTTGAATATTTGGATCACTTGCAGGTCTTTGATGAAGCCGATATGCTTCTGTGTGGAAGCTTCCAGAATCAGATTACCCGTCTCATAAACATGCTGCGTTTCGATGAGAAACAAGTGTCTCGTTTGGCTACATCTAATGTTGGCAAACCCATGGAGATTGATGCCTCTTTAGCCCAACTTGATCTAGAAAATGAGGATGATGCTGAAATTGAAGATGGATCTTTCTCTGAAGAAGAGGATGAGGAAGTCGAGTATATTGATGATACAGAACATATCCCTACCGGTGAAACTGAAACTGGCTCAGATACCAAAAAGGGCTGGAGAAGAGTGAGAAAGATCTATAGCCGTAGCAAGCAGTATATTTTCATTGCAGCCACGCTTCCAGTTAACGGGAAGAAGACTGCCGGTGGAATGTTGAAATATATGTTTCCAGATGCTATTTGGGTTAGTGGAAACTTTCTTCACCGAAACAGTCCTAGGTGAAAACTTCTCTCCTTCATATTCTTTGAAATACTGTACATCATTTCCGCATCACTCACTCCTTTAAGTTGTTGATTCAAGTCACATATATGTATCATAATAGAGGTAAGAAATGAAGATAGTAATTCTATTTTAGATTCTGGTTCGCGAGCGATTCCTTGATGGTTCTGAGAAACTACATTGTTAATCTGCTTCTCTTGTGTTAATTACTTAGTATTAGTTTATAACACTGCAACTCAAGAGTTGTTATTGTATTTGACATGTTGCAGACTAAAGCAGAAATGGGTTGAAGTCACAGTAGACACACAAGTTGATGCTCTTATAGAGGCTGTTAACAACAACAACAACAACAACAGCACAGACAGGACTATGGTGTTTGCTAATACCGTTGAGGCGGTTGAAGTAGTAGCCGATATATTGGAGAAAGCTAGTATCAAGTGTTATCGTTATCACAAGAACCACACTTTAGAAGAACGTGCTAATATATTAGCTGATTTCAGAGAAAACGGTGGTGTCTTTGTTTGCACTGATGCTGCTGCTCGTGGAGTTGATGTTCCTAACGTCTCACATGTTATTCAGGTTGCTTTTCTAATCTCAACTCACACCCGCTTCAAAGTACTCAACTCTCTAAACCCATTGTGAAATTCTCTGTGTGATTGCAGGCGGATTTCTCTAGTTCTGCAGTGGATTTCCTTCACAGGATAGGTCGAACAGCTAGAGCTGGGCAATATGGAACAGTGACCAGTCTATACACCGAGGCTAACCGTGATTTAGTGGAAGCAATCCGCCAAGCAGTAAAGACGGGTCAGCCAGTGGTATAAATTCAATCAAACTCCCACGATTTCAATTTGTTTTTATCATCATCAGTAGAAGGAATCTACCTACTAGTGCAATAGCCATACCATATTCCTTCTGGTGATTCATTCTTGTGTTATGCAGGAAACTGCATTCAGCAGGAAAAGAGGTTTCAGGAACAAGCTTAAGAAGAGAGGTAAAAGACTAAAATCCATACAGATGCAATACAAAACATTGAGAAAAGAGAAGCTAATAAAAAGCATTGTGTTTACTGTTTCAGCTTTTTTGAAAGCTGGAGAGGCAGAGGAGCTTCAAGCTGTGTGAGAGTTTAAGGAGTGCTCACTGATTATGATTTTATAATATCTGTTTGTTTTTCAATTCCATAGGCATTGCTGTGTACAGAACTACCGCAAAATAAAATAATGACTTTAATATTTTTGTTTCCTCAATTTTCAGAAGTTTAGATTAGTTATTTTATCTGAAGGACCAATATCTGAGACAATTTTTTTGAAAAACTGTTGAAATAATTGTGATTGGTAACGATGTATTGCTGCGGTATAATTTGTACTACCTCAAATGATTTAGGGTAGTATAACCATCCTCGGGAAATCATTTGGTACATCCAAATCAGCTAAGTGTTAGTAAGCAAGGGTGCATTTGAAAGAATGTGTAATTTTTTGAATAGGGAAATAGTAGAGAGATGAGAACACAAATTAACAAAGTGTTGTTATAAGGTGAATGTACATTATAGGCCCATGTTCTAGATTTACTTGTTCTCCAAATTCTACTTATTCCCCAAGTATTTGTAATCCTATATATATTTTCTATCCAAATTCTACTTATTCTCTAAGTATTTGTAATACTATATATACTCTTTATTATTGATGGAATAACACAACACAATTCTTTCTCTCTTTTTCTTATTCATAGCACGTTATCAGCACGAAACCCTAGCCACTGAGAAAATAAACAAAAAAAAAAATTTCTAACCCACGTGTCTTTCTCCGTCGCCTCCACTTTCAATCTCTTCGAGATTCTTTGATTCAATTCAAGTTGCTCTGTTACCTCCGTCCAAAATCTAATCGAGATAAGTGATTGATCTGCTCATACTTTATTGTTTATAGCTTTATTCAATATGTGATGGCTTATTGAAACACACGTAATTGTTCGATTTGCATGATTTGATAACTTCACCATGAAATCTGTTTATTGTCTCTGATTACTTTATTACTTTATTGCTTCATGGTTTAGTTGGTTATATTTGGTTCACCATTAGATTTCCCCTATTGCCACATTATCGTTATTTCATATTTTCTTCATAGATTTATGATGTTACTATTAGAGACATGAACATACACATATAATAAAGTGTTTCTTCAATAATTATAATACATAGATATAATAAGATTTTGCTAGTGGAATATATGTTCATATAATGATTTATCCATAGAATTGTTTAGAAATTTTTTAAAGTGAATCTTTGTGTTAAATAATAATACCTCGATCCATGTATTTCTAGTTTAATATTTGTTTCTTAATTGGATCCCATGAATATCGAATCATAATTGTTTATAATGATTTCTCTCTTGGTTTGAGAACTTTTAATTCTAGATTAACAGAAGAAACATTGATTTGATATATGATTTTGGTTGTTTGGTATATATTGGTTGTTGATAATTTTATATGATGATCATACTAATAACACTACGCCAAAGAAATGGCTATAAAAATTGTCTTGAGGTTTCTTTCAAGAACTTAAATTCTCACCAGAAGTGCAAAAAAAAAATAGTAAGAAGTTGATCATGGTTCATTCCCTGAAGTGAATATAACGTCTTATACATAAGATCATACTAATAACACTAAGCCAAAAGTTGTGGCTATAAAGATTGTCCTGAATGGTCAATATCGAGATCAAAGAGTTTCTATCAAGAACTCAGATTTTCACCAGAAGTGAGAAAATAAATATAGTACTATACAAAATAGTCCAATGAACATATTGAATGCTAAAGAAGAGTATATGTATATTAATGCTTCAGAAGAGCACAAAGATAGTATTGCCTACGAGATCTAAATGAAAGAATTTAGTGTGAATACAATATTAAGAAGTGTAAAGCTTAGTGAAAGCTCCTGAAGAGCATATATAAAATTTGCCTATGAGAACGCGATTTAAAATCATTGATGCATTATACTCTGCCAAATCTCAAGTATTAAAGAATGTTGTTGATTTTAGAGTGGCAATTCGAGATTGATGAACCTGAAGTTTCACCATCTCGAAGGGGAGAATTAAAGAATTATGTTCACTAAGTTCTTAGAACAATTCTCAAAGGAAAAGTGTGATCACCAGAATGTGATAGTTAAGCTACATGATTTGAAGTCTATAAGTGAATTAAATCAGTTATGTTGAGATAACATCTTTAATGAGTTGTTGATGAGAAATCACGATTCATGTATGGTTAGTGTTGGTCAATTCACTAAAGTGAATATGATATCTTACATATAAAAGAAAAGACCAAATAAAATTCACCGAGAAAATGGCTACTAAGTGATAGCCTCACTTTTGATTTTCCGGAAGTAATTTTAATTACGATATCCCCTGAAAAGAGTAAATGATTAGCAAAGCAAAGCAAAGTAAACTAGAAGTTTACTAAGAATGTAGAGTAAATAAGAATTACTACGATTAAATATGTGGTTTAACCGGATTGGTCATGCTGGTTTAATGATGATGCGAGAAAATTTATGTGAAGATTCCATGAAGAATTAGAAGTTTCTTCTTAATGATTTATCATAGGTTGCTTGTTGAGAAAGCAATATGATAATGTGGCTTTCACCAGATTAAAATATAGTATTATCTAACGATAATGTGAAATATATACAAGAAAATGGTTATGGGCTGATCACCCACCATGTGAAGGTTTAGATATCTTATGGTTCTAATAGACGCATCGATTCAGTGGACGCATTGACTCGATTGACGCATTTCTCCTTGTCATCAAACCGCAACCTGAAGTTTGTGAAGTTATTTGATATAGATTCATTTAAAAAAAAGGTTTATTTGATAAAGCTGGTGAATTCATACCTAAAGTCCATTGGAATAAGTGTAGGACATCTGGAAGTTCATGTTCATACACGAAATGGTTTGTTACCAATGACTCGCATCAAGCCAATGAATAACTAATAGATCCTCCCCCCATCATTATTGGATTAGGGTCAGAAACCAAATAGTTCTCATTTTTAATCTTTGAATGTGAAAAGTGCTCCACTACAGTGCTCTAAGATGAGTCCTCAAAGAAAGATAAAAATATATGTTGGATATGAATGATACTAATTAAGTATATAGAGACATCTCAAAAGATTTATTTAAGGCTTGAATTGAAGACTCTCCTTTTAATGAGTCAGTTTTTCCAACATTAGGGGGAGAAAGTAAAATAGCTGGAAAAAGATAAAAGTATCTATGAATTATCAATGATCCTCGGACTAAATGATGAGAATTAGAAATCCAAAAGATAATTCCAAGTTTAGCGTATTGATTGCCAGTCGCATTTACTGACCCAAATAGAGTGATGAAATCACCTATCCAGCTGTATATACTCTATTTGGGTCAGTAAATGCGTCTGACAATCAATACGCTAAACTTATTTTGAGCTATCTTATAAGTTTGGCAATAAGAGAAGAAACACTGGAAAAATGACTTTTTATGCAATCCAAGAAGGATACAAATATGAAAGATATAATCCATGAAAAATTAATGATATCAGAGTTATGATCTCTGAAGGATTAATGATATCAGAGTTATGATCTCTGAAGTATTAGTGATATCAGAGTTATGTTTCTGGAAACTCTACTCGATTGAATGATAAAAAATATGTAACATGGGGTATAATCATGTATTTATCAAAAGATTTTGATAAAGTGATTCTTAATTGAAGATCATCGAAACTCCAGCAGAGTTTTTATTCAAGTAGTACGATGATAATATATGATAAAAAATCACTCGATAGTGATATTTACATGAAAGTCCAAGAAGGATTTAATGCTAGAAGATTTGTGAAAAGATTTGTTATAATTGCGGTGATGTGATGATTCGAACATCACTAGAACTCCTGAAAAGATTAATATCTGAAGATGAGATTTGGGAATATACCTTGGAAAGATAAAATTATCTTCAGATCTTCCAAGTTAAACATCTAACACAAAGATGATATCTCAATAGATCCTTGCAGGATTTTACAGAAAAATGCTCATATATGTTTGGTATTGAAGTATCATATATAGAATGCGATTAGAGCAATTTACTAATTTCTTTCATGCTTGAAATATATGCATGACCATAAGAGAATGAACAACATGTTTATACATAAATGAAATTTAGGCATGAAGTCTAAATAGACCAAGAAATGATCTTCTATGAGAAAAGATGTCATGAACCAGAAGTTCAATGATATAAGAGATCATACACAAGTTTGTTCATTAGGGTTGTGCTTTGGATGATTCCAAAAAAAGATACTATAAATGGTCGGAATTCATCTCCTGAATAAGATGTTTCCGAGGGGAAGAAATATAATGATGAGCGTGGATGTACTCTTTTTTCCTTATCATAGTTTTTATCCCAGAGGGTTTTTCTATGAAAGGTTTTTAACGAGACATCAAAAGAACACGCATATGATAGACAATTAAAGAGGAATGTTATCATTACAATGATATATGAAAGTCTATCAATCTCCCAAATGTATATCATACATTGATGATATCGAGAGAAACAAAGAGAATGATTAAGATAAATCATCTAAAAGACCCATGAGTTGCAGAAGAAAGGCGATGTACATGTTCTACAGATTCGTTCAAGTGAAGTTTTGGCGGACTTAATTTCTAAGACACTTCCAGTTAGTACTTTCAAGATGCTAGTTCAACATTTGGGTACGTCGTCACAAAGATATCAAGTTATGCACTCATTAAGGGGAGAAATAGCGCGTTGCACTCTTTTTTCCTTATCCATGGTTTTGTCCCAATTGGGTTTTGCCTAGTAAGATTTTTAATGAGGCAACATCTTAAGCGCATTAGGATTATTTTTACTATAATGACATCCAAGGGGAGTGTTATAAACTCATTAGGTGGATGTTCATTATAGGCCCATGTTCTAGAATGTTCTAAACTTATTTGTTCTCCAAGTTCTACTTATTCCCCAAGTATTTGTAATCATATATATATTCTCTATTATTGATGGAATAATACAACATAATTCCTTATCTCTTTCTCTTATTCATGATATATTCTCGAGAAATCAAATCACAATATATTAGAGTTTAGACATGATAGAAAATTTATTAATTTTTTTAGAATACTATCATCATAATGAAGATCTAATCAACATGGTTTGGTGCAGTAACATCGTATGAGGAATCCACCGCATCGACCGCCTTGGAAATGCTCGAATTTGCGGCAGATCATGGCACACTTGTTTGAGTCCAAGCATCTCCCTTTGAAAAGCTTGCTCTCTATCGTACATATTCTTTTATCCATGGGTACGGGATCCATTTCTAGAGAAAGAGAAAAAAAACTTATGTTGTGATTTGTTCATATTATTTACTCATATGAATAAATATGTTTTTATAACCAAATCTAACAAGACATGCATGTGATTATATATATAGAGAACAATTGACAGTAGATTTTGATAGATGTGTTTTTTGTTTTCTTATCTGAAGATAGATTTTTATTAATATTATCCTGATGGTAAAATCATATATTATATGTTGTTATAAACAAAATGAAGAATAAGTGTGGTGTCAATGTTGATTCTTTTAAATAAAATGTAGATGGTTACATATATTAGTAGCATTATGTATATGAAATTTGAAAACTATCGTGGAATGAGTAACGAACTTATGGCATTGGCAACGAGAAGCATGAAAGAGATGAGAACGGCTGAGACCAAACGCATAGAAAATTTCATTTTGGAGAGAATTATTGTAAATATTTGAGAGAGAGAGAGAGAGATTGTACTAAAATTTTTGTAAGAAGCTAACAGAGCAGAAGAGAATGACACTATATATAGGCAGATATTTGATATGTATATAAGAATGATCGAGATATTTGGACTATTCATTGTGTTTAATATTTATTTGTACTATATATATATATAATCCATTGTGATTAATATTTATTTGGACTAAAAGAAATCCTTAGAATATCTTTGTATTTATTGTATTGAATTATAGTTGCAGAAGAAAGCTTGACTTCTTCGTTATAAGGTTTTATATATATATATATATATATATATATATTAATATAGGTTATACCATATATATACATATATATTTGACCATATATATATACCAATTTTAGTAAAAATTGTATTTCTTTTTTATCTTGTTTTTTTGTTATATTTTTTTTCAAAATGTAGTAAATTAAATTGTTTGGTTTCACTATTCGGTATAGAAATATTTTAAAATATGATTTTTAAAATATTTGTTTTTTATTTTACTAGAATCTATATAATTTATTTTTAAATGTCATTTATATATTATATATCCAAAGCATCTTAAAACAAATAAAAATAGTTTGTTGATATAATTTTAGTGTTTTCTAAGCCTCTAAATTTAAAATATATTAGATAATTGATTGAAATATGTTTTACAATATTATAAAAAGAGATTTGGTTTAATAATCACCCATACAAATAATTTTCAATCATAAGTGGTATCCAAATTTATGGATATGTTTTCAGTACCATCTTCAACATCATTAGATAATAGTTTTTTCCATGTTCATTGATATATCATGGTTTTTATCCGTTTTTTATCATGATATAACTCCTTTTCATAGTCTTTTTGGTATTTTTCGAGTTTTTTGGAGTCTTTATAGATTGATGGACGATTGGAACTTAATAAGAGTTTTTGGAGCATTTTGGAGCATCAAGGAAAGAAATGCCGAACTGATCAAGTCAGAGTCAAGATTTTGAGCCTGCGTCGATCGACACAGCTCTTGTGTGTCGATTGACGCAAATATGTCCTACGCGAATGAAGTCGAGCTATGAGATTGCGTCGACCGATGCAGGCTTCTGGCGCCGATCGACGCACGTACAGATTGAAGAATTTCCTCTTTTGCCCAAGAAGCCCAGAAGTTTACAGAAAAGCCCAATCCGAATATTACACATTGTATATAGTTTTTACTTAGATTTTCATGGGAAGATCTTTTTTTTATTGAGACTTGGAGAGAGTTTTTTGGGAGAGATTTCTAGACTTCATACCTTCAGATTTCGAACCCTCTGTACCGCTTACTCTATATTTTTATGCAATTGATTTCTTTCATGATGTTTTTCTTCATCCATGTCCGAGTAGTTTGCTTGATAGGTTCTGGGAATTCAAGGGTTTGATGAGAAATTGTTAGGATTGAAACTCTGTTAGGATTTATCTCTTTGTTTTTCATCTAGATTGTTTTAACTCTGAATTTAGGATTGATCAACTGAAATTGGAAACCCTAGGTTGCTTTAATAGATGCGAAAGTATTATTAACAACCTGACATAATCTTAGATGAACAAAATTATCTATTCGCAAAGAAATTTGGCTTAGTAATTTTGTGAACAATCAAACTTGAACTTTAATGCTTGTCTTTATTCACTAAGTTTACAAAGAAATTTGGAATTTAGGGATTTAGTCATAGATAATCTCTGCAACGAAAGTTGATTGGTTTTACACTTGTGTTTGAGTTCTAGAACTGTGCTTAATCAAATCCTGACAATCTTTTATCCTTGATTTCGATTCATTTCTGAGAATTACCCATAGCCTAACTCATTTGTCTTATTGATTACTAGAACTTGAATCATAATCTGCTTGCTTAACTTTGTTATTTTTACTTCATTCATACATATCTACTTAGCATAATTTAAACTTATTAGTTTTTTGTGTGAATCGATTTTATGTGAATTCGATCCTTAAATACTACGACGATCTCTTAATTTGAGGGAGTAACTCGGAAAAATTTGAGCACATCAATCATCCCATCATCATATTCAACAACCTCACAACCAATTAAATAACGCAGTATAACTTTTTTTCCTTTGGTCGACCAGTTTTTATTTCATTAAAAGGCCCAATAAGTGGGCTTACAAGATTATTTTCGGAGCCCAACTGCTCAATATTACAATATAATAGACACATGTTACTAAAATAAAGATCAGAAGTACACAAACCAACACGTGTCCTTCTAGAGAACCCTAGAGCAGATTGACTTGCAGAACCACCGCCGACTGAAACCATCGCCACAATGAAGCTCTGCAAAGATTCCAAATTTGAAGATTTCTTCTAATTATCCCATGGAATCCATCTTCATGTCTCTGAAAACCTCCGATCTCAAACCCCTCCAACATAACGCCAAGATCAGAACCCGAGTAGATCATGTAACCACTTCAAAATCTTCCGAAAATCACCAAAACCAAGGAAGCTTCATCACCGCTACACCTAAATATTGATGTAGACTGAGTTCCAACAAAAGGAACATTAACATGACAAAGATATTACTTTCGTTTTTCTTCTCAATTCTTTTGTTTTCTCCAATTTCTCAAGGAGTAATATCTTTTAACACACTACAACTTTTATGAGTTTTTATTTTTTCTCGAAACATATATTTATGAATGAACGTTGATATATTTTAAAACAAGAATTATGCCAAAACAATCCGAGCCGTTTTTTGTTTTTTGTTTTTTTATATTATCGAATTAGTATTCTCATAAATACTAACTCTCAACCTATTAATTAATTAATTAATAACATGTCAACACATCAAAAAATAACTAATTCAATACAATAACCAATTCAAACAAATAATCATAAATCAATTCAATAACCAATTCAATACAATATTTAACCAATTCCATAAACCAATAACCTAGTGGTTCTAAACAATACATAGAAACAACCAACACAAGACTCTAGATCATCTCCTCTTCACAGCCTTGATTCCACGATCACATTTTATCTTTATCTGCATCACATTGTTAAAAGAGATGCGTGAGTATTATCACAAATACTCAGTGAGACAGTCATCCCATCTACTTGGTTATACACACAGACATAAGAAAAATGATACAATACCAAGATGAGCAATCAACAATGCATAACATGAACAATCAAACGAGAAACTAAGTTCCAGACCCGTGTGTCGATCGACACCAACCTGTCTCGATCGACACACACCTGCGTCGATTGACACACAATCCCGGTGTCGACTGATGCACAGTGTGCCGATCGGCACAAAGCAATAGTGTCGATCGACACAACATCGCAAAGTTCAAAATCAAACATATCCTCTCGTGGATCGATTCATAACGCGACTCATCGATCCCTGCACGAAATCTCATCAACACAGACACGTAATCACATCAAAAAATTACACAATCAATCGCATACTATCATTTCCTTTACCCAGATAAGCCATGGTCACACACTCACCTCGATTTTAGACAGAAAAGGATATGAAATCGATGAAGAACACGAAGAACACGACAAATCAAAATTCCAAATCCGAATTCCTTCCTCAACCACGAAGAACACGGATCCAACACAATTCCAGAACCTCACAAATCACACTCACAGGCTTTCAAGATCAAGAATAGGAAGAAATCAACAATGATTCTTCTTTTCTCTCAAATCCTCTCTCAAAAACTCTCTGGAAACTCTTTGGAACTTTATGGAACAAGAAAACTTGACACAAAATTGGCTGACTCCTATTTATACCCGAGCCCTAGGGTTTTCCTTAAACCGAGCCGAAATTTGACGTTCAAAAACCGAACTAGTCGGTTCAATTTAACCTTCCGTCGATCGATGCACGACCAAAAATCATGAAATTTGGTTCGCGATTGTTACAATATTCATTAACATCATTTTAGACAACATGTAACTAACCTTTATATCATCAATCAAGCCATGTATATCATAATATTCTACAACCATAATAACCTACCTCATCAAAAATTTTGTCACATTTTGACCCAAAATAGCTTTTTTTCCTTTTGATTCATCGAAAAATTTCATAATTTCATTGTGAAAGGTTATGTGACAGTTTAGTGTACGTAGTACTGAATTTTTTTATTTAAAAAAAAAATGAAACTCAAATCAGATTTTTAAAATATCATCATTTTTTTAGTTATGATATTATTATAAATTTATTTTCTATGTTAGATAATGTATATTATAGTTATATTTTGGTTATTTATAACATTGATTATGTTAAAAAGTATCTTTTTTTAATTTTTATCTTTATTTCGAATATTTTTTATATTGTTTCTATCATTAAAAAAAAATATTTGTTTGAATTATTTATGGTATTTTGGTAATTTTCATTGTTAAAAAGTTAGTTCTCTAATTTTTTTTAAAAAGGAATAGTTTTCAAAATATATAAAATTTTGAGAATATTTTTCCCAAATTTCGTCTATTATAAATCAAACTTATTTGTGCCCCATACCAAAATTTTTGCTGGATCCGCCCATGATTGAACCTATTTTCATCACGTGTTTTTCGATTTTTTTCTTTGTGACCAAGTTTTGTGATATGTTTGATCAGATTTGGGTGTTAGAGATTTTTTGGAAAACACCACACTAGTGTTATTATTAGCTTCCACGCATCTATTAAATGTTTCATAAGATTTATGCTCTAGAAGCTCGATCCACACAGGATCGAAAAAACCTAAACCTTAGTTACTTATATATATTTAGTCGATAAATAAAATAAACATAAGGGTTTAACCAAACTGATGTGTTATAGTAAAAGAGATGAAGACACGTGGAAGATGGTGTATTTGATCTGACGGCTGAGATGAAGCCAGAAGATGAACGGCTAAGATGAATCCATGAGATCAAGTGCTTAAAAGCAACGCAGAAACAGATTTTGAGATCATAATCGAATATCTTGTTGAATTTGTTTTCTTGTTTAGAGATTTTTTCTCTTTCTCTAGTTCATTGCTAGTGGATTGAGATCTGAATCGGTGTTCCCCTTGAACATTGATTTGGTTGTGAATAATACAAGTACAAGCTTCGTTATCATGATGCAAAGTGTATCGTAAAATACCCAACCCTAGATAACTCGATTCAGTAATATATTTTTTTGGAAAAATTATAAAATAGAGTAAATTTGCTAAATAACCCAAAAAACTTTTATAGTTAAAAAAATGACTATAGGATGTTTTGGTTATTTTTCTAATATTATAAATTTTTTTGGATATTAAGTGCAAATTCTCTATAACAAAAACAACGATCTGGAAAAGTCTCAACTTCATCATAAACGTAATTAATCTTCTTTTCCGTGTTTCACTTCTCTGTGCACCCATTTTTATCTGCACCTGTAACGACCGCGAACCAAAATTTGAAAATTTTGGTCGTGTGTCGATCGACGCAGTGTGTGCGTGTCGATCGATGCACTCTACAGATAAACCGACAAGTTCGGTTTTGAAGCAACGGTTTGCGGTTTTTGATTTGGGGAAACCGAGAGACTCGCCTATATAAGGAGGTGGTCGTATTTGTTGTTGTTCTAGAGAGGAAAACATAGATTTAGAGGTTTCAGAGAGAATTGAAGGATCTTTGTTGATTTTTCTTCTTGTTCTTGATTCCAAAGCTTGTTTGAGTAATTGTGAGGCTTTAGAAGCAGGTTTTGGTGTGTGTTCTTCGTGGTGGAAGAAGGGAATCCGGTGGTAGAGAGTTCCAGCCTCTGTTTTACGTGTATTCTTCGCTCAATTCTTTCCCGAATCGAGGTGAGTGCGTGACCATGGCTTATCTGGGTAAATTGGGTGTTCATAACGCGTTGATTATGAATTGGAATGGTTTGATGGTTGAATACTGCTTGTTAGGGTATTTTCTCGAGTCTTGATGTGATTTTTGTGCAAAAGAATCGGTACGTTTGTCGTAGAAACGAACCGTGAGAGGAGATGTTCGTGTTCTTCGATTCTGCAACGTGCGTCGATCGACGCAGTTATCGGTAAGAGTTGGTGAGTGTCGGGAGAAGATGCAAGTGGTGAGAGTTGGTGAGAGTGTCGGCAGACCTTCCGTTGATCGACGCACGTGTCTGCGCTTGTTTTCTCGTATCGATTAGTTGTTTTGTTCGTTTTAGATTGATGGGCTCGATCTCGACGCCTTTGTGGGGTGCGTCGATCGACGCAAAGTGTTGCGTCGATCGACGCAAAGTGTTGCGTCGATCGACGCAGGTGGTAAACACGTGTTATTGTGTTGTTTTATCGTGTTGTGCATTGTTGATTGATCACTTGGTATTGTGAGGATTCTTTTATGCATGTGTGTATAGCCAAGTAGATGGATGACCGTCTCATTGAGTATTTGTGATAATACTCACGCATCTCTTATAACCATGTGATGCAGGTAAAAAAAAAATGTGATCGTGGAATCATGGCTGTGAAGAGGAGATGATCTAGTTTCTCGTTGTTATTGTGTTTTCCGCATTATTTTGAACTGTTAAGTTGTTGAATGTTATTGTGTTGTCATTTCGAATTAGTATTTATAAGAATACTAATTCGAATGTGTTTCAAATTTTTTTTTAAAAAAGAGAAAAAAGTATGGTCGTCACATTTTGGTATCAGAGCCCTTACGGTTTTAGGACAGGTTAAGGGTGCATTTGAGATGTGATTGCTTGATTGATTATGAGTAGTTAGTCAATTGAGTGAGATCTGAGTCCTAGATCATCTTCTTCGAGCCTTCAATAAGATTTCTTGGTAAGTGTTGTTTGATTTTTCTGGCTTTCTGGTATTCTCATTTCTGCTGGTGTGAGTACAGAGAGTGATGGCTAGAGTTGCAAGAGGTAGAGGTCGTGGTGGTCGTGGAGGGTGTGTGCGTAATTGGGGACTTTTGAGTGAGTCTGCTGCCTCGAGTGTGGCCCAGGAGTCCACGTAGGAGCAGGTGGCTGATCCGCAGGCATTTCAGGAGGGATCCGTGGGTGTGGTCAGTGTGAGCACCAGTGAGAGGATTGGTGGGACTGGTGTGGGTCCCGGTGTAGCTGGCTGTGCGGTGGGCCCAGGAACGGGTGCTGCCGCATGTGTTGCCCACGATCGAGATGATCGTTTAACGGATTTGCTACAGTTGATCTTAGAGCGGTTACCAGAAGGAATATCGGCTCAGGGTCAGGCTCCGGTAGTACTACCTGTGGCGGGAGTGCAGCCAGGATTGGCTGGTTTGCAGCCGGGAGTGGCGGTTGCGGAGGAGCTCCCATCCTATCTTAAGATGATTGAGCAGATGTAGAGGATTGGAACATGATTTTTTTCGGGAGGTGCCAAGCCTGAGGAGGCCAATGAGTGGTTGATGAGACTAAAGCGTTATTTTCTATCTCTCAGGTGTCCAGAGGGATACCGGGTGGACCTGGCGGTACATTACCTAGATGGTAATTCACATCTCTGGTGGAGAGGTGTGGTGGCTAGGAGAGCTCAGGCGGTGATGGCTTGGAAGGAGTTTTAAGCTGAGTTCAACGCCAAGTACTTTCCACAGGAAGCGGTGGATCGGTTGGAGTTGAGGTTCTTGGAGTTGACTCAGGGTGACTGGTCGGTCAGGGAGTTCGATGAGGAGTTTAGTCGATTTATGGTTTATGTTGGTAGAGGCATTGAGGGCGAGTAGGCCCATGTTAGGAAGTTCTTGAGAGGACTACAAGCTGATTTGAGGACTCGCTGTAGAGCGAGCAAGTTCGCCACGAAGGCAGAGCTGGTTGAGACTGCTGCAGCAATAAAGGATGATCTCAGGGAGCAGGTTGTGGTGGTTAGTCCACATGTTCCGTAGAGGAGATCGTAGTAGCTGGGTCTGAGCAAGGGCGGCATGCATGCGCAAGGACAGAAGAGGAAGTGGGAGAGCACTTCAGGACTGATTTAGAGAGGTCAGGGTTATCCGAGATGCTTCGGGCGTGGGAGCATGGATCATCGGGTGGCGAGCTGCCCAAATGTCCCAAGCTGCAGTAGATGGCTGTGGCGGTAGTGCAGCCAGTGGCACAGAGTGCAGCAGCACCGTGGGTGTTCACTTTGGTGGAGGCGGGTGGCTCCAGTGCCGCGATCATAAGTAAATTTCTGAACTTGACCTAGTAAATTCTGGTGTTGTGAATTTTTGTTTGTTTTAGAATTGTGAGTCTGTGATAGACTAGTAGAGTTCTTAGACACATGGAATTGTGCAGGGACCTTATTAGTGGACGGAAGGAGTCCCATGTCTTGTTTGATTCTGGAGCTACGAATTGCTTCATTACTCGGAGTGTGCGGAGGGCTGTAGTATCCAGAGCGATTCCGGTGAGCCGATGGGAGTAGTTAAGGTTAGTAGCGGGAAGTTCTTAGCTACTCTGGGTTGGGCTAGTGGTATTGATATTCAGGTGGCTGGTGAGTCTATGCCGGCAGATCTGATTATCAGTCCGGTGGAGCTGTATTGTTCTGGGTATGGAGTGGCTAAATTGGTACAAAGTTCATTTGGATTGTCATCGGGGACGAGTTGTGTTTGAGCGAGAGGCAGGGAGGTTAGTGTATTAGGGAGTGAGACCCACTTCTGGGAGTCTCGTAATTTTGGCAATTCAGGCTGAGCAGCTGATTGAGAAGGGATGCGAGGCGTATTTGGCGATAATTGTGATGCTAGAGTCTGTTGGAGAGGTTGCAGTTGGGGATATTCGAGTTGTTTAGGACTTCCAGGATGTTTTCCAGTCGTTGCAAGGATTACCACAGTCTCAATGTGATCTTTTCACGATTTAGTTGGAGCCCGGGACGACTCCGATATCTAGGGCACCTTACCAAATGGCTCCAGCAGAGATGGTAGAGCTGAAGAAGCAGCAAGACGACCCATTGGGGAAGGAATTTATCCGGCCTAACAGTTCACCGTGGGGAGCACCGGTGTTGTTGGTGAAGAAGAAGGATGGGAATTTTCGGTTATGCATTGATTACAGGGGACTTAACCGAGTCACTATGAAGAACAAATATCCTCTGTCACGAATTGATGAGTTATTGGATCAGTTCTGAGGGGTTACTTGGTTCTCCAAAATTGATTTGGCTTCGGGTTACCATCAGATTTCTATTAATGATTTCTCTGTCGCGAAATGGATTTTCTCGGTTATGTGGTTTCCGCAGATGGAGTTTCTGTGGATCCGGCGAATATAAAGGCTATCAGGGAGTGGCTTAGACCGAGGAATACCACTGAGATCATTAATTTTATCGGTTTGATAGGTTACTACAGGAGATTCGTCAAGGGTTTTGCGAGTATGGCTCGGTCTATGACAAATCTAGCAGGGAAAGATGTGCCTTTTGAGTGGTCTTCGGCTTGCGAAGAGAGTTTCAGGAAGCTGAATGAGATGTTGATTAGTACTGCTAACTCTCAATAACCCAATTAACCAATTACTCAAACAGCGGAAAACAAGACAAGTAACCCAGTAAACCATTCAACAATTCCATCCATAAACAATAATCACAAACCAAAACGTGAACAAACACCCGTGTCGATCGACACACACCTGCTGTGTCGATCGACACCCTACCAAAAATCCTATTTTTGGATCACGGCCGTTACAATTCTCCCCCACTGACAAGGATTCGTCCTCGAATCACAAGCCAATAACCACTCAAATCCGTGCTAAGGTCACCACTTATGCTCAGAACCCGACCCAACCTTCCTGGAGATACACCACAATGTATCATTGTAGTCCTGGCCTAGTCTGCCCGATCGATCGAACAACAATCAGACAAGAACATGTCCGACCCACCGTAGACCCATCATAAAGGACTAACTGATCGTGCAATAATCAGACAAGAACATGCACGACCAACACGCTACATTTCTCTCCGAAATTACCCGAATCGAGGTTCCAGCACAAATACTAACCCTAGACCAGACCCTACCATCCAACCCACACACCTGACCCCACCGGTCAACCCACCTGAGATCCCTCTCGATCCCCGATGGCCATTCGGTCGCCCACTTGCAACCTGCTCAAACGCTATTGCTCATACTCATACTCATACTCATAACTCGTACACATATACACCACACCTACTCGCAGGATCGTCACCCTTTGAGCTACGGTGTGCAGAGAACCCACTATTCTCTGGAGAGACCCACTATCCCTCAAAGTACATGTAGGAGACCCACCGTCCCCAGAGGCCCACTACCCCTCGAGTGCATGCAGGGAATCCACTATCCCCTGGAGAGATCCACTATCCCTCAAGTATACAGGAACCCACCGTCCCTAGAGCGCAATACTCTGCAGCGTGCCGTCATAGGCATCTATCGACCAACACGCCTCCATGGCTCACCATGACATTTCCCCACTGGAATTCCTCAACAACGCTGTAACCCCCACTAGGTTACCGTAACCCCCCCACTAGGTTACTACACATAAGAACTCGCATCTTACGATCCAACAATAATAAGAAAACGTATCTTATTAATCCCCAAACGTACAATATTTACAACAAAACGAAAAAAATACTACAATTGTAGCCACATGCTACTACAAAACTGAACCAGCAACAGAAAGAACTCAAGCCTCCGCTTGCTTCTCGAACCACCTAGGAAACTTGGCCTTCATCTTCACCTCCGGCTCCCAAGTCTCCTCCTCGACACCATCGCAGTCCCACACGACTCTCACCAATGGTATCCTTTTCCGACGCAGCACCTTGACCCTCCTCTCGAGGATCCTCACAGGCCTCGCCGCTAATGTCATGTTGGGCTGAAGATCCTCCGGGATCCTAGCCAACACCTCCTCAGACTCATGTAGACACTTCCGTAGTATCGAAACATGAAAGACGTCGTGGCAACTCCAACCTGTAAGCTACCGTCCCAACCCGCTCAACCACTCTGAACGGACCCATAAACCTCGGACTCAACTTGTTCTCTGCAATGGATCTGTTAGGACTCCTCAACATGGCTGCCTTGAGATACACCATATCTCCCAGCACGAACTCCAACTCCCTCCTCCGCTTATCGGCATAACTCTTCTGCCGATCCTGAGCCTCCTTCATATTCAGCTTCAAGACACGGATCTTCTCTGTCGTCTCCTGAACGAAATCTGCACCAAACATGCTCCTCTCCCCCACCTGAGTCCAGCACAATGGTGTCCTACATGGCCTCCCATATAGAGCCTCATACGGAGCCATCCCTATGCTCGCCTGATAACTGTTGTTGTACGCAAACTCTACCAAGCTCAGATGATCTGCCCAATGACCACCGTAGTCTAACACACACATCCTCAGCAAGTTCTCTAATGTCTGAATCGTCCTCTCAGACTGCCCATCCGTTTGAGGATGATATGCCGTACTCATATGCACCTTCGTGCCCATCTCGGCCTGAAATGCTCCCCAGAACTCCGAAGCAAATCTCGGATCTCGGTCTGACACAATGCTCGCAGGCACCCCATGCAACCTCACAATCTCCCGCACATACTTCCTAGCCAACACTGCAGCCCCATCAGTCTTCTTAATGGCCAGAAAATGTGCTGTCTTGGTCAGACGATCCACAATCACCCAGATCGCATCATAAGTCCGCGAGATCGGCAAACCTGTCACAAAGTCCATAGTCACCATATCCCACTTCCACTCCGGCATAGGCAGACTCTGCAATAACCCGCTCGGAACCTGATGCTCAGCCTTCACCAGCTGACACACGTTGCACCTCGAAACCCAACTCGCAACATCCTTCTTCATCCCGACCCAGTGGTAGTACCTCTACAAGTCCTGGTACATCTTGGTCGCTCCAGGATGAATCGACAGCATGCTCGAATGAGCCTCACTCAGAATCTCCTGCCTGAGACTCTCATCCTTGGGTACACAGACCCGACCGTTCACCAGTATCATCCCACTCCCGGAGACCTGATACTCTGAACCCGCCTGCTGAGAAGGATTAATCAAACCCTGATCCTTCTCCTGAGCTACCCGAACTCTGCTCAGCAAGTCCGCCCGGTTAGCTGCCTCTAACCCCAACGGCTCCTGCGAGATAACACACAGGCTCAACGCGCCAATCTCGCTCGCCAACTCCTCTAAATCTCGCTCCTGAGCCGAAGCAACCCTCTTCCGACTCAACGCATCTGCAACCAGATTAGCCTTCCCCGGATGGTACTCAATCTCCAGGTCGTAATCCGCTACCAGTTCCATCCAGCGCCTCTGCCTCAGGTTCAGCTCTGGCTGAGTGAAGAAATACTTCAGGCTCTTGTGGTCCGTGAACACCTGGACCTTCCCACCATAAAGGTAAGATCGCCAGATCTTCAGGGCGAAGATCACTGCAGCCAACTCCAAGTCATGTGTAGGGTAATTGCACTCATGCTTCCTCAACTGCCTCGTAGCATAAGCAATCACCTTCCCCTGCTGCATCAGAACACATCCCAGCCCCACTCCAGATGCATCCGTATACACCACATATGGCTCGCCCGCATCAGGCAACGCCAAAACTGGAGTACTAGTCAGCATCTCCTTCAGCTTCCCGAAGCTCTCCTCACACTCCGCAGACCACACAAACTGAACATCCTTACCCGTCAACTTCGTCAACGCCTGCGCCATACTCACAAAACCCTTGACAAACTCCGATAATACCCAGCTAATCCAAAGAAACTCCTGATCTCCGTCGCATGCCTCGGTCTCGGCCAATCCCTAATAGCCTCGATCTTAGCCGGATCCACTGAAACTCCCTCAGCAGACACGACATGCCCCAGGAAACCCATCTCCCGCTGCCAGAAACTGCACTTACTGAGCTTCGCATACAACTTCTGTTCCCGCAGCTTCTCCAGAACCAACCTCAGATGAACCTCATGTTCCTCCGGAGTCCTCGAGTACACCAAGATATCGTCGATAAAGATAATAACGAACTCATCCAAGTACTCCTGAAACATCCTGTTCATCAGCCTCATGAATGCCGCTGGCGCATTCGTCAACCCAAACGGCATCACCACGAACTCGTAGTGTCCATACCTCGTCCTGAAAGCCATCTTCCTCACGTCGGCCTCATCTATCGGAATCTGATGGTATCCCGAAGCCAAATCGATCTTGGAAAAACAAGTAGCCCCCCGCAACTGATCCAACAATTCATCAATCCGCGGTAGAGGATACCTGTTCTTCACTGTAACCCGGTTAAGGCCCCGGTAGTCGATACATAACCGAAAACTACCATCCTTCTTCTTCACGAACAACACCGGCGCTCCCCACGGTAAACTACTCGGTCGGATGAAATCCTTACCCAGCAAATCATCCAACTGCTTCTTCAGCTCTGCCATCTCTGCTGAAGCCATGCGGTAAGGTGCCTTAGATATCGGCGTAGTCCCAGGCTCCAACTCAGTCGTGAAAGGATCAGACCTAGACGGCGGCAATCCCTGCAACGACTGAAACACATCCTGGAAATCCCGGACAACCCGAATATAAACCAAAGCGACCTCCCCAACAGACTTTGGCATCACAATCGTCAGCAAGTACGCCTCACAGCCCTTATCAATCAACTGCGTGGCCTGAAACGCCGAAATCATCAAACTCCCGGAAGTCGGCCTGATGCCCTGATAAACCAACCTCCCCAACTCACGCTCAAACACCACTCGACCTCGATGACAATCCAAATGAACCTTGTAACGATCCAGCCAATCCATCCCCAAAATGATATCGTACAATTCCACTGGACTGATACCCAAATCTGCCGGCATGACCTCTCCTGCCACCAGAACATCTACTCCACACGCACGCCCGAAAGTAGCCAAAGTCTTCCCTCCAGCCACTCTAACCACTCCCGGCTGCTCCCCGGAATCGCTCCGGATCCCACTGCGCTCCGCGCACTCCGGTGTAATGAAGCTATTCGAAGCTCCAGAATCGAACAAGACATGGGAATCACGCCCGCCTACTACTAAGGTCCCTACACAATTCATGTGTCACAGAGCCTAAAGTATTATCACATATACAAGACTCCCCAAACAAGCAATTCACAACGTTACAAATTGGAAATCACCAAGTTAAGGTTTAAGTACCTGTGATCGGCATGGCGCTAGGACCTCCCGTCTCCGCCGAAGTGAACACACGCGGCGCAGCAAACTGCCTCAACGGCTGCACATCCACTGCCGCCCCCTGCACCGGCTGCACCACTGCCACTGCCATCTGCAACTTGGGACACCTCACTCTAATGTGCCCCGTCTCTCCGCAGTGGAAACACGCCTGCGTAGTCCGAACCTCTCTCCTCTTCGGACAAGCTGCCACCCGGTGCTCCGTGCTCCCACAACCATAGCACCCTGTACCACTCTGACCACTCTGGGCCCTCTGACCGGAACCTGAAGAGCCCTCCCACTTCCTCTTCTGTCCCTGAGCCGGCTTACCGCCCCGGCTCGCACCTGCCTGCTGCTGCTGCGGCCTCCTCTGCTGCTGCTGCTGCACCGGAGGACTAAGCGCTGCAGCCAGCTCTGTCCCCATATCAACCTCAATGGCTGCCGCCGTCTCAACCAACTCCGCCCTCGTGGCGTACTTACGAGCCCTGCACAGCGTCCTCAGCACCGGTCGAAGTCCCTGCATGAACCTCCTGATCTGGGACTCCTCGCTCCCAAACTCTCTACCAGCATATACCAACAGCCGACCGAACTGCTCATCATAACCCCGAACCGAACTCGCTCCCTGAGTCAGCGCCAAAAACTGCGCCTGCATCCAGTCCACCGCCTCCTGCGGAAAATACATGGCGTCAAACTCTGCCAAGAAATCCGCCCAGGTCATCCCCGCCTGAGGCCTCCTGCTCGTCACACCTCTCCACCACAGATGTGCATCACCCTCCAAATAGTGAACCGCAAGGTCCACTCTGTATCCCTCGGGACACCTCAGCGCCTGGAAATTACGCTCCAGACGACTCCTCCACGCAGCAGCCTCCTCAGGCTTAGCACCGCCCGAGAAATACCCAGTAGTAATCCTATGCATCTGCTCCAAAATCCTCAGGTAGGAAGGAGCCTCCTCTGCAGCCGCCACACCTGGCTGCCCCCGGACCACTGCTGGCTGAACACCCGCTGCTAGCGGCTCAACACCAGCCACCCCTGGCTGTACACCCGGAGCATACCCCTGAGCCGGTGCCCCACCTGGCAACCGCTCAAGAACCTAAAGCATCATCGCTTCCAAACGGTCCAACCGACCCTGAGCATCGCCCCCGCCAGGACCCCCACCTGGGCCCTGCGCCACACTGGCTAACTCTGTACCACCCACTGGCTCTGGAGGTAACTGCGACTCTGCAACCTCCTCCTGCGTGGCCTCCTGAGTCCCACTCGACTCAACAGGATCAACCGCCGGTCCCCGACCACGGCCGCGACCACGCCCTCCAGCCCCACGGGCACCACGACCTCTGCCTCTAACCATCTCTCACTGACTAATCACAGAAGACTAAGAATTAGAAACAGAAATCATAAACGAACACTTACCGTGGAATCATATTGAAGGCTCGGAGAAGATGATCCAGGACTCCAAACCCAAGCAACACTCAACTGACTAACTCACATAATCAATTAACACTGTTTTACACAATCAGTAATATATGCAGTTACTAAGTTCTCCCGCCCTAGAACCGTAAGGGCTCTGATACCAAATTGAAACAACCCGATCCGTTTTTTTTTTTATTTTTTTATTTTTTTTTATGTTTAACATTGGATTCGAATTAACATTCCCATAAATGCTAACTCTCAATAACCCAATTAACCAATTACTCAAACAGCGGAAAACAAGACAAGTAACCCAGTAAACCATTCAACAATTCCATCCATAAACAATAATCACAAACCATAACATAATTCAATAACTAGACCAGTTCAATCTCAATTCCAGAATTCGCTAACGTCCTAGCAATTCTAACAACATAATTCACTCAACCGAGCCACTAGATCATCTCCTCTTCCTTGCCCGATTCCACGATCACATTTTCTCTTTACCTGCATCACATGGCAAAACGAGATGCGTGAGTATTATCATAAATACTCAGTGAGACGGTCCTCCCATCAACAGGCCAATTACTCAGAGAAAGAATGCATACAATACCAGGGTTATCAAACAGCAAGCATAGCAAATAACAAACAACATGAACAGGACAGCAACTTCTGTGTCGATCGACACAGCCTCTAGGTGTCGATCGACACTCGACTGACAACTGTGTCGATCGACACTCGACTGACAACTGTGTCGATCGACACTCGACTGTCACCTGTGTCGATCGACACAACCTCTAGGTGTCGATCGACATAGACCTGCAGAACCCTAAGATTGAACCTATTCTCTCATGGCTCAATCTCAAGGACTCAGATCACGATCCTGCACCATTCAATCACAAACACAGTAAAAACAAGCCACAGTCAATCGTATTCCACACAATCCTAATCCGAGAACCTATGGTCGCGCACTCACCTCAAAGGATCGAAAAGAACGAATGGACGATGTTTACTAAAACCCACGTACACGACGAACCACTGGTCCAATTCCAAAACAGGCGACTGCTCCAGAAACTAGACACACACAGCTACGCGTTGGTATGCGGATCGCCCCCAGACTCCTTCTGGTTCGATCGGAATCCCCCTCTGAACCCGATTGATCGCAGACAACAATCTGCACAGACCCACCGAGTTCAAACAGCCATAACTCGGTGAAAAATCAACCAAAAGACGAACCGTTTTCGCCTATAACACGAGCAGAGATTGGAGAACTTACCCTCCAAAAATCAGCCCAAACCGCCGCGAAAAGCCCCGCCGTTTGCCCTCTCAAAGATCCGATCAGAAGCTGTCTCACACACACAAACACTTAACTCTTCTCTCAACAATTCTCTTCTGATTTCTGATCCAACAAAACGGCCAGGATCCTGTTCCAGCCTTTTATATCCAACCCTAGGGTTCTCCCTTAACCAACACGCAAACCGTGCGATCAAACCCGACCAAAACCAACTCCCAATTCACATTTCGAAACCGTGTCGATCGACACTCAAACTGTGTCGATCGACACAGACCTCTCTGGTCGATACCAACACGCGAACAAACACCCGTGTTGATCGACACACACCTGCTGTGTCGATCGACACCCTACCAAAAATCCTATTTTTGGATCACGGCCGTTACAAGTACACCAGTGTTGGCGTTACCCAATCCGGGTAAGCCTTACGTGGTGTATACATATGCTTCAGGAGTTGGTCTGGGTTGTGTGTTGATGCAGTAGGCTAAGGTAGTTGCTTATGCGTCGAGGCAATTGAGAAAGCTCGAGAGCAACTACCCTACCAATGATCTAGAGTTGGCTACGGTGATTTTCGCTTTAAAGGTTTGGAGATCTTATCTTTATGGCGAAAATGTGCATGTGTTCACAGCCCATAAGAGCCTGAAATATTTTTATACGCAGCTAGAGCTGAACCAGATACAGAGGCGTTGGGTGGAGTTGGTATCAGATTATGATCTGGAGATTGGTTACCATCCTGGTAAGGCTAATCTGGTTGCTGATGCGTTGAGTCAAAAGAGAGTTGCTTCGATTCAGGAGTGGGATATGGAGGCTTTGGTGAGTGAGATTAGCACTTTGAGGTTATGTGTTATCTCACAGGAGCCGTTGGGGTTAAAGGCAGCTAACTAGGCTGACTTGTTGAGCAGAATTTGAGTAGCTCAGGAAAAAGATCAGGGGTTGATCAATGTTTCTAAAGTTGCAGATTCTGAGTATCATATCTCTGCAAGCGGGACGATACTTGTGAATGGGCAAGTTTGTGTGCCTAACGATGAGGATCTGAGGCAGGAGATTCTGAGAGAGGTTCATACGAGCATGTTGTCTGTTCATCCGGGAGCGACTAAGATGTACCAGAATCTAAAACGGTATTATCACTAGCTCGGGATGAAGAAGGATGTTGCTAACTGGGTGGCAGCTTGTCATGTGTGCCAGATAGTAAAGGCTGAGCATCTGGTTCCAAGTGGTTTGTTCCAGAGTTTACCCATTCCGGAGTGGAATGGGATATGATCACCACGGATTTTGTGGTAGGATTGCTAGTTTTGTGGACCTATGATGCTATTTAGGTGATTGTGGATCGTCTGACTAAGTCAGTACATTTTCTTGCCATTAAGAAGACCGATGGAGCAGCGATTTTGGCTAAGAAGTATGTGCGGGAGATAGTGAAGCTGCATGGAGTGACAGCGAGTATCGTGTCCGATAAGGATCCAAGGTTTGCTTCTGAGTTTTGGGGAGCATTCCAGGCTGAGATGGGTATTAAGGTGCATATGAGTACTACTTATTATCCTCAGACAGATCAAAAATCTGAGAGGACGATTCAGACACTCGAGGATTTATTGAGGTTGTATGTGTTGGATTATGGTGGTCATTGGACGGATCACTTGAACCTGGTTTAGTTTACATATAACAATAGTTACTAGGCGAGTATTCGTATGGATACATATGAGGCTCTGCATGGGAGGCCATGCCGCACCATTATGCTGGACTCAAGTGGGGGGGGGGGAGAGGAGCATGTTTGGTGCAGATTTTGTTCAGGAAACGACGGAGAAGATGCGTTTTTGGAAGCTCAACATGAAGGAGGCTCAGGATCGGCAGAGGAGTTATGCTGATAAGAGGAGGAAAGACGTATAGTTTGAGTTGGGAGATCAGGTGTATCTCAAGGCAGCGATTTTGAGGGGTCCTAACAGATCTGTTTCTGAGAATAAGCTAAGTCTGAGGTTTATGGGTCCGTTCAGGGTTGTAGAATCGGTGGGACCAGTAACTTATCGGTTGGAGTTACCTCAGAGTATGAAGGCATTTAATAAGGTCTTCCATGTGTCGATGCTGAGAAAGTGTCTACATGTGTCTGAGGAGGTGTTGGCTAAGATTCCGGAGGATCTTCAGCCTAACATGACGTTAGCGGCGAGACCTGTGAGGATTCTCGAGAGGAGAGTCAAGGTTCTACGCCGGAAAAAGATACCGTTGTTGAGAGTCTTATTGGACTGTGATGGTATTGAGGAGGAGACTTGGGAACCAGAGACGAAGATGAGGGCAAAGTTTTCGAAGTGGTTCGAGAAGCAAGTTGAGGCTTTAGTTGTCTCTCTGGTTTTCAGTTTCAGAGTTATTATGTTGCTATGAGTTTTGTTGTATGTATTTTCGTTGGGATTGTAACGATTTTTACATTGGAGATAATAAGATGAGTATTTCTTATTATTGAGTTTCATAAGATGAGTATTTTTTACGAATGAGTTCTATAAGATGTGTATTCTTATGGATTGTGAGTTATATGATGAGGAGTTCCTATAGTATGACGGGTGTGTCATGAGTTATGTGTTGTGGATGAAAATAGAGGTTTTATGTGAGTTATAAACTATATATTTCTGAGAGTCAGGGAATAGAAGTTTTATGTGAGTTAGAATTGGTCTATTCCCAGAGACTCTAGTGAAAACACCCTGTGTGATTGGGTTGTTTCAGATGACCTAGGGTTGGTCATTGATGAAATGATATTCTGGGATAGTGGAATATCATGGTGTTGCCACGTGAGGTAGTTCTGGTCGATAGGTGCTTATGATGCACGTTAAAGAATTGATTGCTCTAGGGGATGTGAGTTTCCTTGTAGTTTCTTGGGGGATGTGAGTTCCCCAGCATACCGATAACTTGACGAACTGTATGTCCTGAGAGTGGGAGGGTATGGTGCATTCTGATAGCTAACCGGACTAAGTGTCCCGAGAGAAGGATGGGTATGGTGTATACCGATAGCTTGACGGACTGAGTGTCCTTAGAGTGGGAGGGGTATGGTGCATAATGATAGCTTGACGGACTGAGTGTCCCGAGAGTGGGAGGGGTATGGTGTATACCGATAGCTTAACGGACTGAGTGGCCCAAGAGTGGGAGGGGTATGGAGCATACCGAAAGCCTGACGGACTATATGTCTTGAGGCTGGGAGAGGTATGATACACCGAGAGCTCTAGGGTTACGACCCTGAGAGTGGGAGAGGTGTATATTTTTTAGTATGAGCAATTAATGTCTAAAACATGATTATAAGTATGAGACTGGATGGAACCTCAGAGATCGGGTGTTGATCTCAGGTGGGGCTGGCTGGGTTTGGTTAGGAGTGTTGACCGTAGTGTGATGGTGTGCGTGATTCGAGGGTGAATCCATGTTAGTGGGGGAGAATTGTAACGACCACGAACCAAAATTTGAGAATTTTGGTCACGCGTCGATCGACGCAGTGTGTGTCGATCGACGCACTCTGCAGATAAACTGACGGGTTCAGTTTTGAAGCAACAGTTTGCGGTTTTCGGTTTGAGAAAACCGAGGGACTCGCCTATATAAGGAGGTGGTCGCATTTGTTGTTGTTCTAGAGAGAAAAACAGAGATTTGAGAGGTTTGAGAGAGAATTGAAGGATCTTTGTTGATTTTTCTTCTTGTTCTTGATTCCAAAGCTTGTTTGAGTAATGTGAGGCTTTAGAAGCGGGTTTTGGTGTGTATTCTTTGTAGTAGAAGAAGGGAATCCGGTGGTAGAGAGTTCCAGCATCTGTTTTGCGTGTGTTCTTCGCTCAATTCCTTCCCGAATCGAGTTGAGTGCGTGACCATGGCTTATCTGGGTAAATTAGGTGTTCATAATGCGTTGATTGTGAATTGGAATGGTTTGATGGTTGAATACTACTTGTTTGGGTGTTTTTTCGTGTCTTGATGTGATTTTTTTGCAAAAGAATCGATACGTTTGTCGTAGAAACGAACCGTGAGAGGGGAGGTTCGTGTTCTTTGATTCTGCAACGTGCGTTGATCGATGCAGGATAGTGCGTTGATCGATGCAGTTGTCAGTAAGAGTTGGTGAGTGTCGGAAGAAGACGCAAGTGGTGAGAGTTGGTGAGAGTGTCGGCAGGCTTTCCGTCGATCGACGCACGTATCTGTGCTTGTTTTCTCGTGTCGATTAGTTGTTTTGTTCGTTGTAGATTGATGGGCTCAATCTCGACGCCTTTGTGGGGTGCGTCGATCGACGCAAGGGTATTACGTCGATCGACGCAGGTGGTAAACACGTGTTATTGTGTTGTGTTACCGTGTTGTGCATTGTTGTTTGATCGCTTGGTATTGTGATAATTCTTTTATGCTTGTGTGTATAGCCAAGTAGATGGATGACCGTCTCACTGAGTATTTGTCATAATACTCACGCATCTATTATAACCATGTGATGCAGGTAAAGAAAAGATGTGATCATGAAATCATGGTTGTGAAGAGGAGATGATCTAGAGTCTCATTGTTGTGTTTTTCGCATTATTTTGAACTGCTAAGTTGTTGAATGTTATTGTGTTATAGTTTCGAATTAGTATTTATGGGAATACTAATTCGAGTGTGTTAAAAACAAAACAAAATCTGGTTGTCACATCATCAATCAACATAAGCTAAAAGATGGATGGAGCTTTCTCATTGGTTCTTCAAATAATGACATTGCCACATATCACGTTTTCAAATGTTGATTTTGCACGTTCTGGAAACAGCCATTGTTCTTTCATATAGTAAACTAGGTTAGGCCTGGTGCTTTGCACCGGCAAATATTGTATGTAAAGTAGTTTATTTAAAATTAAAAATATATGATTTTTTTACTATATGCAGAGTGAAATATTTATAATAAAAATTTATATAGTTTTAGCTAAAATAATCAATATTAGTTACTGCATACTTTTTATATCAACTATGGCCAAAATTATTATAATAAATTTGACAATCCGTTTGTGTATATCCGAATTTGCATTTGTTTTTGCATAGGAATGTGTTTCACTAAAAGATAGACAATATATAAATCAAACCAAATCAAAATTAAACAATCCGAACTTAGACCAAAATATATAATAGTCTGAATGGATACAAAATTAAACAATCGTATTATACGAATCCGAACCAAAATAATTGAACAAACCGAAAAGTAATAAAGAATATTACTTTGTTTATATATTTTATTCAATTTTGTTGATTGATTAAGACTTCTTTTAATCCCGTAGTCATTTGATTTTTTGTATTTTAAATTATTTTTATATTTTTCAAATATTAATGTTTAACCATTTTTCGGAAATGTCAGCAAATTGAATTTTACAGATTTAATGGTAAGGTATAATCTTATATTTTTTTAAAATAATTAGTTTTCGCAAGTTTAGAAATAGTCAAATGTGTTTGGTAATAGAGTTAGAATATTTGAAGTAAGTAATATATGAAAATAAATGTGGTTAATAATAGATATAAGAAACTAAATAAATGAAAAATTAAAAGGATGAAAAAATTGTGAAAGTGACACATCTTCCAAATTGGTTTCTAATATTTCTTTTTAAGAAACCATAATGAGGCTAAAAATCTCGTTTAAACCGGATATAAAATATTCATTCTTCACTATTTAACTGATTTGATATGGTTTTGGATAATTAAATGCGTACAAATTAAAGAAAACAGAAAAAATCAAAGAAATCAAAGAAAACATCCTAAAGTTAATCAATATACAATCAAATTTAGAAATCAATAAATTCACATAATTGATTTGAATCAATTAGAAAAGGAAACAATTCACGTAATTTGACATTGTTTACATTGGTTGATGCACATACTGAATTTTTATTTTTATACTAGATTTTCTATCCATGCTACGCGTGGGTTTGTTTGATCGATATATGGGTTTAATATATATTTGGACTTGTTAGTTTTTAAATTAGGTAGATATCGGCATATATGAATTCAAAACTATAGTGTCAGAAAGTGAAGCAATCGTAGAGAATTAGCTAATTTATTTATCATAAATACTAATTTATACCGGTAATTCTTGCGTGTGTAGAGAATTATATATACGTAATGTTTAGATCTGCTTGTGGCATATCCTTCAACTCAACTAGTGAGCGTTCATGGGCATTACCTTCTATGTTTCGGTCAAGGTGTACTATTGGAGCTCATAGTCTTTTAGATGTAGTCTCTGAAAGTTGAAAGTCGAAAGTTGTGTTTTTTGTTAAGCATGCATTTACCGTGTGATTTTCAATAGCTCTTCCATTAAGAAGACTGTCCACTTCACAATTTATCATAATATGACAAATATTTCTCCTAGTAGATTAGGTGTAGCCCATCAAATAGTGTCATCCACTGCATCATGCCATTCAGTGTTAGAATATGGATATATTTTACCCCCAACTGTTAGCATTTCATCAAAGCTTTTTGGTTCTTTTAGTTTGTTGATATTAATCCAATATTTGCCCCCAACTATCTTGCTGATGATTATTAACTATTCTTCCTATCATTATCTCCTGCGTTCGTTCGATTTACACTTTATTGTTGTTGTTCCAGTTAAATCTTTTTGAAAATTCCAAACAAATTAGATAGCGGGTCTCTTCAGAATCTCTATTTTTTTCCATCCACACTATAAACATTCTCTTCTCAATATCTTCCTTAGACATAAATCGAAAGATCATCTTTAGATTTCTATGTTACACACAAACAAACATAATCGTCAAAGAATATAATGAAAATTGAATAGGTAAAACTCCAATGTTTTTAAAATAAATTCAAAATTGATTTTCCATGGTTTGATCTCACTATTAATACTTGTGGAATGTAGTTTTCTAGAAACCAATAAAGTTCAGCAATGGTGGCAGTTAGAATTTGCATCTGAGGTGAACTCTTAAAAGTTATCACCATTGATAGACCACCTTATGATTCGACAAATCCTAAATAGACTCCAATCTTGAAAAGAGGGATGAAATTTTAGCTCGTCTTCGGTCTGGAAAAAAGGGGAAAAACTTCCCATGGGTGCAACTTGCAGTTCTACAAATAATTTTCCTTGTCTCGGACATGAGCTCTCTTGTAGTAATAAATTTCATAAACAAACTCCCCCTTAATAAAAAAAACCAAAATACTGAGAAACTTTAGAACTCAGAAAGTAGAAGTAAGAAACTATAAAAAACCATAAACCCTTAGAAATAGTTTCAAAAGAAACCTCTCGATTTATTTTTGTACCAAAATCAAATCATCAAACTTTAAACACTTTTGTCTAGAAAGATATGAAAACTAAGACCAAAGAGTAACTATGAAACAAAGCGGAAAAGATCCTCCAAAAAAATCCATGATTGCTTTTAGAAAACCAAAACATATGTTATAATGAAAAACAATTAACCAAGAAAAAACCATTTTTAGTATCACGGAGACCTTGTCAACTCGTTAGCTTTATCATCATCATCAAAATCAGCTTCGTCTTCTTCACTGATGGTCACGGTCTCCATGATCTCTTCTTAATATAAGATCACAAGACTTTTATTGTACTTTTGGGAAAGATTTTCCCAAAATACAATGATTTTACTGAACCTTTGAAGTAAGCTGCCCTAAACTGTCTCCACTCGTCCCAACTTTCTCGTTGATGAAGCTTACAAAGTTAGCTAAGTCCCTTCCACCGTCATAATCTTGACCGGCTTTGTTGTACTTTGGGATGAATTTTAATGTTGGGAATCCACTTACCTAGCTATGGAATTTATAGAAGTTTTGTGTTTAAGCATAGAATGACGATTTGAAATTTTGATATTGTTTATTCCATGTAGCATGCCTTGTTTTTAATGAACCAAGAAATTTTAAATCGTGTAGACTACACCGATCTTTTGATTTGTCTCATAACTCTATAAGCCGCTTTGTAGACCTGGATTATAATTGACTAAAAAATTTATGTTAAAAAACAATATAATAACTGGTTTACAAAAAAAAAAAAATATATATATATATATATATAATAACTCTGTATATATAATAAAGAATAACTATGAGGAAACAAAATATGTTTATGAGACAAATTTATCTATTTATCTAGAGTTGTTACTTTTAGTAAACTCTATGTATCTCTTAAAGATTACGTTTGATTTCGAAATTTGTGGAACCTATTTATAGTTGATACAAATATTTTAGAAAAAGAAAAATTTCTGACTTATAAGTTAATTTCCTTTTTAACTTTTTTTTTTGGTTAGCTTAGCTCTTTTTAAACCTCAGACTTTTACTTTTTGCAGTTCTTGATATTTTTAAAAACAATTTATTTCTTCTTTGTTAGTTGAGCTTTTTATGTTGATTTTCCAAAGAGATGGCTTAAGTTAAATATCAAGATAACTAGATTTTGACCCACGCCAAGCGTGGGATTAAATAATTTAATATATTTTAATCTATTATAATATATAAATGTGTCTAACAAATCATATGATTTCTAATATTTATAAACTTACATAATGATATGCATTATGCATAAGTATAATCAAGTTAAATTTTGATCAAGCATATTTTAATGCCATCAATTTTAATATTTTTATGTGCAATTGATCAGAATATATGAAAATTTTATTTATTTCAAAATATTTTAAGTGTAAAATTAATTTTTAATATTCGTGTAAATTATAGAGCATGCGATAAATCAATTAAATTTTAGATTTATATTAATTTGTCGGACATAATAAACGAAAAGCAATATTTATTTTTCCATAATGAAATGTGTTAAAATTTTATATATCATATTAATCTAAATACATATATAAACAATAAATAATATTCTCACAAAAATAATAATAAAAGTTTATAAAATATAAATAATATTTTTTAAAATTTCTCAATATAAAAGAAGTTTTTAAAATAGATAATATGGTAAGTATAAATATTACATTTAGTTGGATTTAGATTTGCAAAACATGTATTAATGGGTTTATGTTAAAAATTAATAAGAATATCTAGAATTAATTGAAATGTTTTAATTGGTTAATTAAGATGATATGTTCCTTAAAACCCTCATTGAGTGAGACATAGAATTTCACCTTAGTGTCTCATCAATTAATATATAGAGAATTTCCTTTATAGTTGATATTTTCCTTCGTTAGTTTAGCTTTTATATTACTGATATCTATTTATTTTGAGAGATATAGTACGTTTTTTTAGAAGTTATGACAATCTTTTAGATATATAATTAAGATGTTGATGTGGAATGATTTAATTTGATGTTAGAAATCATATGTGGACGTTTTCAAAAACTAATATATATTTTTTTTTTAAATAGAAAGTTTGTAAATAAATAGAAAAACGAATTTTTAAGGAAATGTAAAAAAAATTATTAACAACAAAAATAAAATTAACATAATTCTAAATGTTCACGTGGCTTAACACTATTGGTTGAATTAAATCTTATGTGAATGTCTTTAGGATTTTATAGCCTCAACTTTTATATAGTATAGATGATGATGTTAATCGATTTATTTTTGCTAGTTTTATAATTAACAAAACTGGTATTAATTTATTATGTGAATGTATATGTATAATATTTTTATCTAATTTAATGTATACAATATCAATGTTTTTTCACATTAAATCATATGAAGTTAGCATGGAGTCTATTAACTTTCAGATATAATTTTTAAAAAACATAAATATTTGCATACTTTTGAAAAAAATATGATAATGGATATTTCATATAAAATTATGAATTATAGTTTTGAAAATTTCATATGAAATCATCGATATAAGATTATGAATTATAGTTTACGTGGATAGCATTTTTTCTATTTAGACTAGTTTGTTCAATATAATATATACTCATATATGGCAATAGAGTAAACGTTAACCTGTGTTAGAAATAAATGACTAAAACATATGTTTGGTGATTAGAATAGTAGTAGCTTAAAAGTAAGAATTAATTAAATATAAAATACTGAAAAAATCATGGTAATGACACATCATCAAAATGACCTCAAAATGGACAAATTCAATTTTTATCTACGTAGCTTATCCCAATAAGTTCATATTACAACTTTTTCTTTTTTGTATTAACTTTTTTTGTTATTATTAATTTTGTTAACTAATTTAATTAAAAAGAAATTGTATCATAGTTTTTTTAAAAAAAGTTTTTTATATCATGGTTTAAACAACCCATTAAATTAAATGAGGTTAGTGAATAAATCCAACTCATTTGCTTATTGAGTTGGATTCATGACTCATTTAGCATACAAATCATTTGGATAGGGGTTAGTTTGGTTTGGTTTGGTTTAACTATTTTGACATTTCTAATATGTTTATGAAAAAGTTGGAATTTTCTTGGGTTTTTAACGGATAGTTAGATTTTCTTTAAAAAAAAAAAAAAAAAAAAAAAAACCATTTTCGCATATTTTTGCCCCCGTATTTAGTCCTTTTCTTAGCGAACCTAATCATCATCATCGCTTATCTATGAGTCAATGCAGAGTTTCGAAAAGTCGCCGAATTCTTATCGACGTAATTCAAACTTTTGAAGAAAATACGTGTACACTTTTTGTCCACAATCTTGGACTCCAAGCAATTAAGATTTTAATTGTTTCTCTGCAAATTTTCTGGTCGCTGTTGCAATCGCTGGGTGGCGTAAAATAGACCATTTAGGAAATTAATCGAAGTAATAGTTTTCTGTAAATAGTCAAAAGTCAAGTTACAAGTCTTGAAATGAAGACAAAGAGAAAAACCTTTTCCCTCTGACGTTTCTCCTCTCATTACGCGTTTGCGTTAATAGCTAATAATATCTTAGTACATAGTATAGCTTTAACTATCTGATTCTGTTGTCATCAAATTCTCTTTCATTAGGCTTCCATCTCTCATGGCTTCTTCTTCTTCTTCTTCTTCTCGGAGCTGGAGATACAACGTCTTCCCGAGCTTCCACGGACCAGACGTTCGTGTAACATTTCTTAGTCATTTACAAAAGCAGTTTGAACACAATGTTCAATGACCAAGGGATCGAGAGAAGCCAAACCATCGGTTCTGAACTCACACAGGCGATAAGAGAATCAAGAATCTCAATTGTGGTGCTCTCGGAGAACTATGCTTCTTCAACTTCGTGCTTGAACGAGCTTGTGGACATTTTGAAGTGCAAAGAATCCGCGGGACAGATAGTGATGACGGTTTTCTATAAAGTGGATCCATGTGATGTGAGGAAACAGATGGGAGATTTTGGGAAGGCTTTCAAGAAAACTTGCCAAGGGAAAACAGAGACTAAGATGCATAGATGGACCCAAGCTTTGACTAATATTGCCAACATAGCCGGAGAACACTCCTTGAATTGGTTTGTTCTTTGTCTTTTTTTTTCTAGATTCATTATGGAAATCATGGAGCTAAAACATATACTTAAAGTTTTACGTTGAAAATGATGAATATCGTGATCTTTTTCGCTCTTGTTAGGAGCAATGAAGCGAACATGATTGAGAAGATTGCCAGAGATGTTTCAGACAAACTCAATGCTACACCGTCTATGGATTTTGATGGGATGGTAGGACTTGAAGCTCATTTGGCGAAAATTCAATCTTTGTTACTTTTAGAAAATGATGAAGTTATGACCTTAGGAATCTTTGGTCCTGCGGGAATTGGTAAAACCACCATTGCGAGAGCTTTATACACCCAACTCTCTTGCGATCTTCCGCGTAGATATTTCATGGAAAATGTCAAGGGAAGTTATAGGAATATTGATTGCGATGAGCATGGTTCAAAGCTGCGTTTACAAGAAAAACTTCTTTCGCAGATTTTGAACCAGAGCAACATGAAGATATGTCACTTAGATGTGATGTATGAAAGGTTATGCAACCAAAAGGTTCTTATAGTTCTGGATGATGTAGATAGTCTTGAGCAATTAGATGCTCTGGCTAAGGATATATATCGTCTCGGTGCTGGAAGTAGGATTATTGTGACTACAGAAGATCAAGAGCTTTTGCAACAATATGGCATCTACAATACATACCATGTTGGTTTTCCGTCTAATGAAGAAGCTCTTGAGATCTTTTGTAGATATGCTTTTCGGAGAAGCTCTCCACATTATGGTTTTGAAAAGCTTGCAATAAAAGTAACAGAGCTTTGCAGTAATCTTCCCTTAGGACTCCGTGTTGTGGGTTCATCTTTACGAGGGAAAAGTGAGGATGAATGGGATCTTATAATGCAAAGGCTAGAAACTAGTCTTGATGGAGATCTCGAGAGACTTTTAAGAGTCGGATATGAGAGCTTACATGAGAAAGATCAAGCTCTATTTCTTCACATTGCAATCTTCTTCAACTACAAGGAAGAAGATTATGTGAAAGTCATGTTCGGAGACTGTAATTTGGATGTCGAACATGGGTTGAGAAACCTGGTCAATAGATCTCTAGTAGACATATCTACCAATGGAGACATAGTGATGCACACATTACTACAACAAATGGGTAGACAAGCAATTCATAGACAAGAACCTTGGAAACGTCACATCTTAATTGATGCTCATGAGATTTGTGATGTCCTTGAATATGATACAGTAAGTTCTTTTTCACTCTTGTTTTGTTGTTGTTGTATCTGTTAGTTGAACTCAATTACTTCAACCAACTCATTTGGTGAAGAAAAACATGTGACCTAATGTGCTAACAATTTCTTCTATTTTGGAATTTGGTTTAGGGTACTGGAACCGTGTCCGGCATATCATTCGATACATCCGAAATCAGCAAAGTGTTTGTAAGCGAGAGAGCTTTTAAGAGAATGCGTAACCTCCAGTTCCTCAGTGTTTATAGAAGAAAATATGATGAACATGATAGAGTGTGCGTACCTGAAGACTTGGAGTTTCCACCTCGTCTTAGGTTACTACATTGGGAGGCATATCCGAGAAAGAGTCTTCCTCTGAGATTTTATCTGGAAAATCTCGTTGAACTCCATATGCGGAATAGCCAACTCGAGAAACTCTGGGAAGGACCTCAGGTTTGTTTTTATGTTTATTTATATATATGAATGGGTACTTTCTCTCATGTGCTGATGCTCTTCTCTCTGATGTTTGCCTTTACATTCAGCCGCTTACAAGACTCAAGAAGATGGATTTGTCAATGTCCTATCATTTGAAAGAACTCCCAGATCTTTCAAAGACAACAAATCTCGAGAGACTGAATTTGGATCAGTGCGAGAGTTTGGTAGAGATTCCCTCCTCTTTTTCGAATCTACACAAACTAAAGGTGTTGAGCATGTTTGCCTGCACAAAGCTAGAAATCATCCCAACTCACATGAACTTGGCATCTCTTGAATCAGTTAATATGACAGTATGCCAAAGATTGAGAAACTTTCCAGACATCTCTACGAATATCTCAACAGTTCTCTATCTCAGTCAAAGAGGTAGAACAAGTGTTTGCATCGATTACGCTTTGGTCTCGTCTTCGTTCTCTCTACATACGCAGCAATGGAAAGCTAAGGGCATTAACACATGTACCCCAAACTGTAAGGCATTTACGCATATGCTACACTGGTGTTGAAAGGACTTCATATTGCAAGAAAAGTTACCAGCGGTTACAACTTTATCTAAACGACAGCAGAAGAAAACTCGCATCACTACCAGATTCACTTAGAAACAATTGTGAAGCAATTGAAAGACTTCCATATGCAGAACTCAACTACACAAACTGCTTCGAACTGGATAGAGAAGCGCGAAGAGCAATTATAACCCAACAGTTTGTTCAAGGCTGGGCTTGCTTACCTGGAAGACAAGTGCCTGCAGAGTTTAATCACCGAGCCAGAGGAAATTCCTTGACGATACATCCAATGAATAACATACCTCTCGTCGTCGCATGGACAAAGGCTCCGTAAACCTCCCCATTGATGAGGTCACTGTCTACGCTATTCCCAGAATTCGAAGGAAACATCTGTTTATATTTTACTCATTCTTGTTTGAAGAAGAAGGATTTCGTGAAGTGAGGAGCAGAGAGATAGTGTTGATTTCAGCGGCGAATTTGACATTACTGAATGCGGTGTCCAGATCTGCAAGGACGAATCTGAAACTGCATATGGTGAACCAGGATCTGCTGACGAAGATGTCAAAAATAACCAGCAGGATACATATGAATTCAGCAAAGCTTCCAGCAGAGACGAAGCTGAAGGTATCACAGACAGAGTTTGTGAATCTGAATCCATCGAAGAAGCGTATGAAGACCTGAATCCAGCGAAGCGTAGGAAACCACATACCACTTCTTAAAAGTGTTATTATACATGTATAGAATTTTTGGAATGTAGCTATGTGCCTGAAAAAACTCAAAAATTCAGTAGCCTCTTCAGGATTTTTTCTTGTCTTGCCTCAGCTGAATATTGTACCATTTCTTCTTCTTTACTCTGTCTTCTTCCATTACTGTGACTTCTCCTTCTTCTCTACGTTCCATTAAAAGACTGCTCTTCTTCTTGCTCTTTCCCTTGCTCCAGCTCCTGTTCTTGCTTGAACCTTGCTTCGTTGGTGGGAAAGTTGTGTAAGCCGCACATATTTCGTTCCTCCTCTTGAGAAGCTCATCGATCTGCAAACGCAACAAATCTCAGTTACTTGTTCTTAAAGAAATCAAGAAAATAGGAGAAAGGGGGTGATATTGTCAGTCAGCTATTACTCACCTCTTGTATTTCACCTGCACATTTACTAGCCATCTCTGTGAACTGTGCAAAGACCTCGTGATATTCAGATTCAAACTTTAATAGCTCACTTCTTTTAGAGACTATCTGCGCTTCAGTGGACCGGAGACTCTCTTTCTCGTTAGCGAATGGAGCAGATGAGAATATTTCTAGAGTGTAGCTTACACTTTTGAAAAAATTGTCACCTAGAGAAAGAGATATATATAATACCATGTGAGGTTCCTCTACTTCTAATGGAGTGATTCCTGGAATACTGTAAGCAAATGAAACAAACATACCATAAACAGCAAAGACATGAGATCCAGCTTTCAGTTCAGTGATCTCAAACGGTTGGAATGCATCGAGCCTTTTGAAAAATCCGGTCTCTGGATCCCTTGAGAGAGCCCTCTGGGAGCAGAGGGAGAAAACTGAGTATATGGTGATAGAAAGAAGAAAATAAAGGTGTAAACTTAAGAGGGTAGAGATGATAGTTAACGGAATTAACCCTGTGATCAAAGCGGTAAACAGGGAAGCCAAAAAAATACAACCCTGCGGTCGAGAACTTTCCTGTTTTCTTGCTGTCTTCCTTTTGCAGGATGGGGAAAAAAAAAAGAACAGTTTAAAATCCAAAAGAAACTTAAGAGGCATGAAGCTTGGATTGGATGCAGAATTTTGACATTATAGGTTAATGAGCATAGCAATTTTAGAAAAATCTGATCGAACAATTCCGTGATGTAATCTGGAGATGTGACAATAAAACAGAAAAAATGATACATGCTACGACATAATCAGTCAGTTTATGATCAAAATTCAACCGAAGATTCTCACTCAACAAACTAATAGTACAAAATTTCATACCTGTAGTGCCAGGCTCAGTCCTCCATTTTCTTCTTGATCAAAGTAAAGCAACTGGTAAAGCAAAAGGAATCAGCAGGTAAAACACAGAATAAGAAAAACAACTACGAGATTCTTGCGCGCGAAAGACAAGAGTTTGTGCAAACGAACCTTGAATTTGTTTTTAGCAGATGACTGCACCTTACATATCAATCCAGCCTGGGCTTCTTCCTCTGTTAGCGTAACGGAATAAAAGTGAGCCGATTGCTTTTCGACCTGTTAGAGAAGCAAAATATCTCAGAGATCACAAATTCACATTAATGCAAAGAAAAACAAATGCTAGCCTACCACACAGTCAATATCGTACCTTCCTAGACACAACTTGCCCAACCGCAAGAGGCAAAGTAGTTACCGTACCATTCAGTGCCACCTCCAATAAATTTGCTGAGACAGTTGTCTTGATTTGCACACCAAGCTTACTGTGTTGGACAAAATTGTCAAGTTTTTAATTACCTCCCCAAACAAAAGTAAAGAGCTTCATAAGATTTCTCTTCAGAACCAAGGAAGATTGTTTTGGTAGATACGAAAAAAAAAACAGATAGCAGAGCAAAGTTGATTTACAGAACTCACTTGAACAGGGCGGCGAATATAGTATTAACAGCTCCTAAGCTGGAAAGATCGAGCTCAAGATCTTCATTTTCCTGACCGACAACCTACATCACATGTGAATCAATCCAAAATATATATCTCAAATGATTTTGGACCAAAGGGCATAAAAAAGAAGAACTAGAAGCTATAGCCTTGTGATTTTAAGGTTATCTGGAAACTGCAAAACTGTAATCAAACTATCAGGTCCCAAAATTTCCCACTAGATGGTATTCTCTTTAATGCTTTATACATTGGTTTCAATCAAGCATCAAAATTAAACTATGTTAAAACTCAGGACATGTATAGATGTATCTAACCTCAGAGCCAGTTGTATCGTATTGACGCCGAGTCTCGGGATCAGACAAGACATCATAGGCAAATGTAATCTCCTTAAACACATCAGCAGCAACCGGGTCGTTTGGATTCTTATCAGGATGGTACCTGAATAACTAAACCTCAGTACACAGAGACAAAACACTTGCACAAAAACCTAAGATCACTTGTAAAACACAAAATTCTCAACCTTTTGAATTGAAAAATACCTGAGAGCCATTCTTCGATAAGCACTTTTGATCTCCTGATCAGTCGAATTGGTGGGGATGCCAAGGACTTCATACGGGTTTCGTCGGAGCTCATCTTCTCCGGCGTCTTTTTTCTCCGATCTCGGTGTCTTAGTAGTAGGCATTGTTCAGCAAGAAGATTTCGATTTTGTTAAGCCCACAAAAGGAATTTGTATCGCAGGCTGAAAATGGATGAGTTAAATTCCCAAAATCTGGGGATCTTCGCTTGAAATCTCTAGAAACTGTAGCAAGTGGAGGAAATGATCATGCCTCGTGAATTGTAGTTTAACCCAAAACCCTAGGAGGATAGGAAGCTCCATGGGGAAAACCCCACAAAGGGCACTGTGTTGGAGAAAGTTTGGAAACATCAAAGACAAGAGAGAAGAGACAGGACACAGACACAAATTCGTTATTTTTTTACTGGTTTTTATTTATTTAATTTTAAAAAAATTTAAATGACCCAATGTAATTAGAACAAAGCCCAAAACAGAGCAGAAAGCCCATAAAAAACTGTAAAATTGTAAATGTAATTCTCCATTTTTTTTTTTGTTGGCCTTAAAATTTCAAGGTGCAATGAAGTTTTTAATTTGCTTTGGTTGGAAGTTTCAGTCCTCTATTCATGTCGCCATTAAGATATTGTTAACGGGACTAGAACTAACAACTTTTTTTAAATTGTGATTTGACTCATTCACACAATTAAGGAAAAAAAAAGCTCTATAGAAGAGATTTGCTCTAATAATTTAGGCTTTACTAGTTCATAAATTATAGCATCTTCCTAGATTAAGAATCAGCTTGTGAAATATTCTTTATTTAAACGTCTTAACCATCCATCCTAGGTCGAACTATAAGACACTATGACCACTAGACTACCTATACTTGATTACAAAGCTTGACTATACCTATATAAGGGGTCAGCCCTGCCCTAAAACATGGGAAGCTAGTACTTTAGACAGCAAGATAATATCAATTATTTAAGAGCATCAATTTTCAAAATTTCTAGTGTGGCGTAGTGGTGTAAGGTCGCTTAATTGTCTTTGAAAAGCAGGGTTTGAGGAACATATATATATGCTGTTTTGGAGAATTTTTTTTTAAAAGCTGTTTTTTATTGGGTTTTTCCATTTTTTTTGCTTGAGGCATATAATCCCCATGAGCCGGCCCTAACTATACTTGATTACAAATATGTGTTTTACTTTAATTTAATTACAAGTACCAAAATGTTTATTTGACTCAAGTGACTACTTCAACACTGGAAGGGAGCTTCCGTAAGATAGAGATGTGATCACCAACTTTGACTGTCTTGCCTTCGCCTTCGTTATTGGTTTGGTCAGTTACAGCATGTCCATGATTCCCTTAAATTTTGGCCGAATGTAACTCGTCTGATACTAAGGCATTTCGCTTCCTTGATGTTGCTCTTGAGTCTTGTACTAAAGTACAATGGTTCTATGGTGGACCCACCATGCATATGACCGCATAAGTTTGGTTGGGTGTGATCACTCCATTTTTTGGGTTTGTCTCCTGCTCTCCTCTAGCTCCTCTAGGATTAACGTACGAATTAGGTATTACGAGGAAACACAAAAAGAAATCTGATTGAGATTAATTATTTGTAAGATATGAGATCAAATATTATTAGACGGTCAAAATCACTCAGACAATAACGTACTTTTTGTTTTGTTTTGATGTGTTACATGTGACATGTTTTTTTAAAATTAAAAATAAAATAAAATAAATGTTACAATATAGTCGAAATTTTTTATAAAGCGTGAGTGATGGGGTACTGTTACAATGGAGATGCTCTTAAGGATACAAATTACAAAGGATTCTACTCTTTATTTCGTCTCAATATTTTTCCATTATTATTCAACTTTCTGTAAACTCTGTTCATAATAAACAACATATTATTCCTACTGAGAAATCTCATTTCTTTGCGCTTCTTTTTGGAGATCATGTCTCCGATCTCAGTCCCTACGCTCGCAATCGGATCCGGCCACCACTTGATGCCAGTGCTCAGCATAGGAACCGCTGCGTCTCCGCCGGCATTTCAGTATAACTAAAATATTCAAAATCACATTAACCTCTCTAAAATAAAAAGATATTTTCATTAAAATCAAAATTTTTATTTTTTGTTTGTTTTTGGTCATAATCATAACTTTCGTTTAAACTATAAAAAAAAATATAAACATAAGATATATACTCATGGTATTCTATTACTAATTATATTGAATTGATGATTTTTTATATTTTATTTAGTATAGTTTTTGATTTTTTTTATAACTATATAATGTGTTTATATTATTAATATAATGTTTAACCGCTACTGCATCGACTGTCAACCAGTCATAAACACCCCACAAACGCACCAATTTTCAACCGCTGAGCCAGTCTTATAAATTGCTCAATAACGCTAAAAACCGCTACCGTCCGCTTCCAAAAACTCCCGCAACCGCAACCGCATCGCTGCATCTGAACCAGTCAGGTCCTAAGAAGTTGTTGGAATAGATTTACTTTTCTATACAAGAAAAAAAAAATATCAAGCAAAAAAGAAAATCAAATAAAAGAAAAAAAAGAAAAAAACAAGCAAAAGGAAAATTAAAAAAAAAAAGGAAATTAGGTAAAAAGAAAATTATGAAAAAGGCAAACAAGGGAAAATGGAAAGTGTTATACCAAGAAATAACAATTCCCTTACTATTAAAAGGGAAGTACTTTTATTAGTTTGGCTTAAGTATTTTAATTTGGTTGGTTCAAAACTATGACATGACCTTAGAAAATGATGACATGGTTTGTGAAAAATGGTGACATGGACACCAAATTAAACTAATTAAATTAATAAAAATCAAACAAAACAAAATTAAATCTCACAAACGTCGGCCATTCACATTGTTTTGGAGATTTGAAAAGACAAAATATGGAAATCTATGCAAATCTTTGAAGGATTTTTGAAATTTATGTCTTTAATAAATGCCAACAAAATAACATGCGTTATTCACGAACAAACTCAAATTGAATAATTATTATTGTATTCAAGATATGATTCAGATTTGCAGGAACAAACTGGGATTTCTTTTTAATATTTAAATGTTGAAACAATGCTTGGAAATTTTTTACGTCAACTGGAAATAATACTCACGTTTGTTATTTGTTCCTTAATGTTGAGGAACAAATAGATATTCCAAAGAATAATGAAACAGAAATAAAATTTTCTTTGTTAGATTTGGAATTATGAAAAAATAACTAATAAAGACAATAAACGAATATTATATCCTATATTCTTTTAACTAATTTTTTTACCATATTGGAATAAATATGAAAATATCTCAAAAGATAACTAAAAATAATTTTTAACGTTAAACGAAACTAAACCTACTCCACGTCTCTTATATATATAGAGAACAACTTTTGTAGATCATGTGTGCATACTTTTTCTATAGTTTTTTCGGTTGGGTTTCTCAAACTCATGTCCAACATTCTCATTAGTTTTTCTTCATTTATCAATTTAATGCGTGTTTCTTTTTGTATATTGGTTTTTTGCATATAAAAAAGTTTATTGTGTTTTTTAGTTGGTTTTTACAATTGTTGATTTTTTTTTCCTACGAAAGCTAATTGATGGTCAAATCTGATAATCATATCAAAAAATTTTTTTTTTTTGGTTTTAATATCAAAATATATTTGCTAATGAATTTTGCTTTTTCTTCCAGGTTGTTGGAAACCATCAACACAAGAGGGCTAAAATAACTTGATCTCTTCCTAAACAAATGGTATTCATTATTTCTTCCTCTCTATACTTTGTTCTATTTAATTTTGTTTTGTTTAATTTTAGTAAGCGACATAAGTATTCAAAACTTCTATGCGATTTTGCAGAAAAATGACAACAATGACCAACTGTTTAGGCAATTTAAGCAATCACTTATGAAAGTTGAGAAAGTTTAATACATCTCAAGTCGCACCGCTTCCTATAAATATTAGATTTTAGAGCTTCGCACCATTCCAAGTCGTCATCGATTTGGAAAATAAAAATATGGTGGCCCATTAGTAGGTGTCAGAGTCATGATCATAATGTTTTATTAAGGGTGGGTTCGATGTTTAAATTTTTTTGCTTTGGCATTAACAATTAATGGATTTAGAACAATTAATGGATTAACAACTACTCCAACCTACTAAAGCTAGAGATATCGATCTATTTTATTTATTTATTTTGATATTTATTAATCTATTTCTTTTATCATTTCATGAAGCCATGTCCGATGTTTAGCTCTGTGACGTTGGTATCATGTGAGGTTGAGAAAGAATGAAAGATTCAGTGTTGGGCTTCATCAAATTGTGGTTAGCCAATAAAAGCATGATGGTAACTCTAGATTTTCAAAGATTTATTAGTTTTGAGATTCCAGTGAACTCTGTAACATGCAAAAATTTGGCTGATCGGTTATTGGAGCCTCAAGCCATATAGTTTATTGTATGCTACAAATCAAGTTTTGAAGCAACAAGTTCAGATATCTTACCGGATTAAAAAACTACGCATTGATAAAAATCGTATAATTGTGCCTACCATAATATATTGAACAATCATTACGATTTGTAGCTAATGTTGTGCTATTTCTTTTGGTCTTTATTTTTAGTTTTAGAATAGTAAAGGTTAAAAACCACTAAAACCACCAAGTTTACCAGGACATGTTAAACTTAAATCTATCTTTCTTTTGGTTTTTTCTTATATATATTAAAAGAAGCAAAAAGTCTACAAGAAAAAAGAAATATATATATATATACAAGAAGCAAAATTCTACAAGAAGAAAATCTAAAATCAATGATTCCTTTATAAAAAGTAAATGGAAAACGGTACTATAATCCTATAAATTAGGAATTCACTCACCATTTACTAATGGCTATACTTTCTAACACATTCAAAGGTAAAACAAAATCACAAAACATTTTGAAATCACAATGATAGGTTGAAAGATATATCTTGAGCAAAGAAAACATTCTTTCAATTTAGGAATGTATCATTTTTGAAATCGCAACACCATTTTTGAAGATTTCAATTGAGTGGTCATTTATGTTTCTCACCATATCTATTTTTTCTAATTTATTAAAACACTCTTTCACTAATTAAATTTTACATATTGTTATCTGTTATTTGTTTTTTGGTTCAACAAATATTCAAAACTTACAAAACGGGAAAACTCTAATTTTTCAAAATAACACTTAAATATTAAAAAATATTATCCCATACATATGATATTTTTACATACATTAAAAAATTAAAACAAACAAATATATATATATATATATATTTATAATGATAAAATTAGGTTAGTAAATAATAAAATTAATCTATTTTTATTAAAAAATGCATACCCGCACACGGTGCGTGTAACACCCGTAAACCAAAAATGTGATTTTTGGTTGTGTGTCGATTGACACGTGTGTTTAATTCGCGAAGAAATCTGTTTGCTGGAGCTGTGTCGCGCGACACAAGAGGTTTGTGTCAAGCGACACATGCTTAAATTGGACCTTGTGGTTTTGATTTCTAATCGGGTTTGGTTTGGGTTGGTTTAGGGAACCCAGGGTTCCGTATTTAAGCAGAGAAAAGCGTTTTCTCTTGGAGTTGGCCGAAAATTTGATCAGAGAAAGAGTTTTAGAGAGTTTTGTGGGAGAAGTGTTTTTCTTGAGAGAAAAACAGTTCTGCTCGGGTTTTTGGAGGAGATGATTGACGGGGAAGATCGGATCGGATCAAAGTGAAACTTTGAGGGTAAGTTCTCCTATCTTTGCTCTTGATGTGGGTGAAAACCGCGTGCCTTTTGGATGATTTTTCGCGGAGTTATGGCCGTTGGATTGTGTGAGGTTTCTGCAGTCTCGAGTCTGCGATCAGTCCACTTCGAGGGCGGATTCCCGTCGAACCAGAGAGAATCAGGAGACGATCCTTATGCCGTTGGAAATCTCTGTATTAGGTTTCGGATCCTGATTTGGAGGTAATCTCCGTTCTCTGTGTTTGTTTGATTTCAGGGTGTTGTTTCTGAAATCTCTGTTTTTCTAGTTTCGATTAGCGAGATTACGGGCTGTTTTCCCGTCGATTTGTTTGGGTTAAGGAGACGTTCTATACACCGTTGCGAAGCTCTTGGTGTGTAGTTTCCAGATCATGTTTCAGACCTTGATTTGGTAAAGGGAGTCGCGAGTTATTCTCTTCTGTTCCGGTCGTGTCGGGAGTGCCTTGTTTCCTCGTTTCAATCCGTTTGCAAAGGTGAGTGCGTGACCATAGGCTCTCGGATTAAGATTGTGTGGAATACGATTGATTGTGGCTTGTTTTTACTGTGTTTGGTGATTGAATTATGCAGGATCGTGATTTGAGTCCTTGAGATTGAGCCATGAGAGGATAGGTTCAATCTTAGGGTTCTGCAGGTCTGTGTCGATCGACACCTAGAGGTTGTGTCGATCGACACAGTTGACAGTCGAGTGTCGATCGACACCTAGAGGCTGTGTCGATCGACACAGAAGCTGCTGTCCTGCTCATGTTGTTTATTATTTGCTATACTTGCTGTTTGATAACCCTGGTATTGTATGCATTCTTTCTCTGAGTAATTGGTCTGTAGATGGGAGGACCGTCTCACTGCGTATTTATGATAATACTCACGCATCTCTTTTAACCATGTGATGCAGGTAAAGACAAAGTGTGATCGTGGAATCAGGGCGAGGACGGGATGATGGATCTAGTGGCTCGTCGTTGTGTGTTTTAATTGAATTGCTAGGTTGATAGTAATTCAGATTAGAACGGGTTAGGTTGTTGGAATATTGGTTGACTGTTTTGAATGATTGGTTAAATTGATAATGGAACTGTTTGGTTTGAAGGTTTAGTTTGATTTCCGCTGGTTATTTGTTGACTTGTGAAATTGATTGGATTATTGAGGATTATCATTTATGGGAATGATAATCTGATTCAATGTAAAAAAAAAAAACGGGTCGGGTTGTTTCAGTTTGGTATCAGAGCCCTTATGGTTCTAGGGCGGGAGAACGTAGTTGATTGAATGTGATTGTCAATTGCGTTGTTTGTGGATTGCTTGATTGATTATGAGTAGTTAGTCAGTTGATTGTTGTATGGGTTTGGAGTCCTAGATCATCATCTCCGAGCCTTCAAAGAGATTCCACGGTAGGTGTTGTTTGACCTCTTATGTTTTTTAGTATGCTTAGTTTCTGCTTCTGGTTGAGAAGAGGAATTGTTAGAGATACTAGAGTTCTGCCATTGGTAGGGCAGAGTGTGATGGGTAGAGGTACTAGAGTTGCTAGAGGTATTGGCCGGGGAGGCCAAGGTGGGTGTGGAGGGCGTAGGCGCGGGCAGGGACTTGTGAGTGAGTCTGCTGCCGCGTATGTGGCCCAAGAGACCACGCAGGAGCAGGTGGCGGATTCGCAGACGTATCAGGAGGGATTCTTGAGTGTGGCCACTGCGTGTACCAGTGTGAGGGCTGATGGGACTAGTGAGAGTTCCGGGGTGGCCACTGCGTGTACCAGTGTGAGGGCTGGTGGGACTAGTGAGGGTCCTGGTGTGGTTGGTAGTGCGGCGGGCCCAGGTGGGGGTGCTGTCGTAGGTGTCGGCCAGGATCGAGATGATAGTCTGGCAAGTCTGCTACAATTGATCTTGGAGCGGTTACCGGGAGGGGTGCCGGCTCAGAGTTAGGCTCCGGGGGTTCAGCCTGGTGTGGCTGGTGTGCAGCTGGGTATGGCTGGGTGCAGCCGGGAGTGGCGGCTGTGGAGGAGCTCCCATCCTATCTTAGGATGATGGAGCAGATGTAGAGGATTACCACGAGAGTTTTCTCGAGAGGTGCTAAGCCTGAGGGGCCGATGAGCGGCGGATGAGTGTGAAGCGTAACTTCGACTCTTTGAGGTATCTAGAGGGATTCCGAGTGCAGGCAGTGATGGCATGGGTGGATTTTTGGCTGGGTTTAATGCCAAGTATTCTGCAAGAGGCGGCATCGACTTGAGTTGAGTTCTTGGAGTTGACTCAGGGCGACCGATCAGTGAGGGAATTCGATGCGGAGTTCTGTCGACTCCTAGTTCATGCGAGTGGAGGCATGGAGGGCGAGTAGGCCTAGGTGGAGAGGTTCTTGAGAGAACTTCGAGCTGATTTGAGGACTTGCTGTAGAGTGAGTAAGTTTGCCACGAGGGTGGAGCTGGCTGAGATTGCTGCGACGGTTGAAGAGGACCTGAGAGAGCATGTGGCGGTGGTTAATCCTCCTGTCCAACAGAGAATGTCACAGTAGCAGGTAGATCCGAGCAAGGGCGGTAAGCGTGAGCAAGGACAGAAGAGGAAGTGGGAGAGCACTTCGGAACCGAGTCAGAGGGTTCAGGGTGGTCTGAGATGCTTCGAGTGTGGGAGCATAGATCACATGTTGGCGAGCTGTCGTAGGATGGACGAGTCTCGGGATAGTACGTTAGGGTTCTTAGGCACATGAGAATTGTGCAGGGACCTTAGTAGTGGGCGGGTGTGAGTCCCACGGTTGTTGATTCTGGAGCAACGAATTGCTACATTACTCCGGAGTGTGCGGATGGCAGCGGGATCCAGAGTGATTCTAGGGAGACGTCGGGAGTAGTTAGAGTGGCTGGTGGGAAGTCGTTGGCTACTTTTAGGCGGGCTCGTGGAGTGAATGCTCTGGTGGCGGCGAGTTGATGCCCGCAAATGTGATTATCAGTCCGGTGGAGTTGTATGATGTCATCTTGGGGATGGATTGACTGGATTGGTATAGGGTCCATCTTGATTGTTATCGGAGACTTAGTTGAGTAAGTGTAGTTTTTGGTAGCGAGAGATTGGTTTTCTCGGCCATATTATGTCGGCAGAGGGAGTTTTTGTGGATCCGGCTAAGATTGAGGCTATCAGAGGGTGGCCTAGTCCGAGGAATGCGACGGAGATCAGGATTTTTCTCGGGTTAGCTGGGTATTATCGGAGGTTCATCAAGGGTTTTGCGAGTATGGCACAGGCAATGACGAAATTGACGGGGAAGGATGTCCCTTTTGTGTGGTATTTAGCTTGCGAGGAGAGTTTTGGGAAGCTAAAAGAGATGATGGCTAGTACACTAGTATTAGCGTTGCTTGATCCGGGTGAGCCTTACGTGGTGTATACGGATGCATCGGGAGTTGGTATGGGTTGTGTCTTGATGCAGCAGAGGAAGGTAATTGCATATGCTTCGCGGCGGTTGAGGAAGTATGAGTGCAACTACCCTACTCATGAATTGGAGTTGGCTGCGGTGATCTTCGCCTTGAAGACTTGGCGATCTTATCTTTATTGTGGGAAGGTCCAAGTATTCACGGACCATAAGAATCTGAAGTATTTCTTCACTCAGCCAGAGCTGAACGAGAGACAGAGGCGCTGGATGGAGTTGGTAGCAGATTTTGATCTGGAGATTGGGAACCATCCGGGTAAGGCTAATCTGGTGGCTGATGCTTTGAGTCAGAAGCAAGTTGCTTCGGCTCAGGAGCGGGATTTGGAGGAGTTAGCGAGTGAGCTCAGTACATTGAGGTTGTGCGTGATCTCACAGGAACCGTCGGGGTTGAGGCAGCTAACCAGGAAGATGTGTTGAGCAAGGTTGGGAAGCTCAGGAGAAGGATCAGGGGTTGATTGATGCTTCTCGGGTTGCAGGTTCAGAGTATCAGGTCTCGGTGAATAGGATGATACTAGTGAACGGACAGATTTGTGTAGCCAGGAATGAGAGTCTCGGGCAAGAGATTCTGAGAGGGGCTCGTTTGAGCATGTTGACGATTCATCCGGGAGTGACCAAGATGTACAGAGTCTGAAGAGGTATTATCTTTGGGGTAGGATGAAGAAGGATGTGTGTGCTGGATTATGGTGGTCTTTGGGCAGATCATCTGAACCTGTTAGAGTTTGCGTATAACAACAGCTATCAGGCGGGTATCAGGATGGCTCCATATGAGGCATTGTATGGGAGGCCGTGTAGGACACCATTATGTTGGACTCAAGTGGGGGAGAGGAGCATGTTTGGTGCGAGGTTCGTTCAGGAGACGACGGAGAGATGATCCGTGTCTTGAGGCTGAACATGAAGGAAGCTCAGGATCGGCAGAAGAGTTATGCCGATAAGAGGAAGAAGGAGTTGGAGTTTGAGCTGGGAGATCTGGGTATCTCAAGGCAGATAGATTGAGGGATCCTAACAGATCCATTTCGGAGAATAAGCTAGGTCCAAGGTTTATGGGTCCGTTCAAAGTTGTGAAGCGGGTCGGACCGGTAGCTTATCGTTTGGAGTTACCTCAGAACATGAAGGCTTTTCATATAAGGTCTTCCATGTGTCGATGCTGCGAAAGTGTCGGTATGAGATTGAGGAAGTGTTGGCTAGGATCCCGGAGGATCTTCAACCCAACATGACTTTAGAGGCGAGACTTGTGAGGATTCTCGAGAGGAGGGTCAAGGTTCTGCGCCGGAGGAGGATACCGTGGGTGAGAGTCGTGTGGGACTGTGACGGTATTGAGGAGGAGACTTGGGAACCAGAGGCGATGATGAAGACTAAGTTCTCAAAATGGTTCGAGAAGCAAGCAGAGGCTTGAGGAGTCTTTCATTTCGTTGGTTTCAGTCTTTTGGTTTTGGTTGTAGCATGTGGCTACGGTTGCTGTATTTTCGTTTTGTTGTAACGATATACATCTTGTGTTTAATAAGATGGGATTTCTTATTATTTGTGTTTCATAAGATGTGAGTTCTTATGAAGGGTTTTTAGGATGTAGAGTTCCTATGTCATGACAGAGTGTCATGAGGTTTGGACTATGAAATGTGAGTTCTTATAGTAGATGACCCGTGAGGGTCATGTGTGTTGTGTTGTCTGGCAGCATGGACGTTCTATGGGAGTTAGAGCTAGTCCATGGCTAGAGATCCTAGGGGCGGCGATCCTATGGGTAGTTAGGTTTCGTCCGTTCGCTAGAAGAGCTGGCTGGAAAGTAGAAGTCTTAGGTGGAATCGAGACTGGTCTATTTTCTAGAGAAGTCGGGAAGCAAGCCTTAGGTGGGATCGAGGTTTGTCTGTCTCGGGACTCTAGCTGGATGGAAAGTAGAAGTCTTAGGTGGAATCGAGACTGGTCTATTTTCTAGAGGAGTCGGGAAGTAGGCCTTAGGTGGGATCGAGGTTTGTCTGTCTCGGGACTCTGAGCTGGGGAATAGAGATCCTAGGTGGGATCGGGATCTGTCTATTTCCTAGGGGAGTCTGGAAAGAAGGTTCTGCAGGACTTGTCTTTTCCAGGGACTCCAGATGACTCGTTGAGGGGTCATATACGATATTCCGCTGAGGGAATGTCATGAGAGCCACGTGAAGGAATTCGAGTCAATAGGTACTGATAGCCATGTTACAGAAAATGCCGGGCATACCTGAGGGAACATGATTCTCTCTAGGGAACCAGTACTGTTTCCTGTATATATATATCTCGAGAAACAGATGAGATCTCTCCAGGGGACAATTGGTATCTCCTGCTCGCAGAGCGTTTGACGGACTGTGTGTTCCGAGGATGTGTTAGTGGGGAGCAGACCAGCCTGACGGGTGGCTGCCCGGAGGGTGATTGGATGTTATACACTTGACCTCAGGGTGACGACCTTGGGGGTGCTGGGTGTGTATATATATATATATACATATACATTGAGTGCGGGCAGGGCGTTCTGTAATGTGACTATGTGTTGAGACTTGATGAGCTTCGGGGATCGCTGAGGATCTCAGGTGGTATCGGCCGGGTAGAGCCAGGAGTGTGTTTTGATGGATCTAGTCTAGGGCTGTTGTTTGTATTTGGAACCTTGTTCAGACGACTCTGGAACTTATGTAGCGTCTTGGTCGTGCATGTTCTTGTTCGATTGTTGCACAATCAATTGGTTCTTTCGCCGGGTCTACGGTTGGTCGGGCACGTTCTTGTTTGATTGTTGAACGATCAATTGGGCAGGCCTGGTCGGGACTATAAACGGTGCATTTTGGTGTGTTCCGGGGAAATTTGGTCGGGTTTCTAGGCGTAAGTGACGGTTTTGGCAGGGGTCAGGTATGTGTAACTTGTGATTTGAGGACGAATCCTTGTTAGTGGGGGAGAATTGTAACGCCCGTGAACCCAAAATGTGATTTTTGGTTGTGTGTCGATTGACACGTGTGTTTAATTCGCGAAGAAATCTGTTTGCTGGAGCTGTGTCGCGCGACACAAGAGGTTTGTGTCAAGCAACACATGCTTAAAATGGACCGTGTGGTTTTGATTTCTGATCGGGTTTGGTTTGGGTTGGTTTAGGGAACCCAGGGTTCCGTATTTAAGCAGAGAAAAGCGTTTTCTCTTGGAGTTGGCCGAAAATTTGATCAGAGAAAGAGTTTTAGAGAGTTTTGTGAGAGAAGTGTTTTTCTTGAGAGAGAAACAGTTCTGCTCGGGTTTTTGGAGGAGATGATTGGCGGGGAACATCGGATCGAATCAGAGTGAAACTTTGAGGGTAAGTTCTCCTATCTTTGCTCTTGATGTGGGTGAAAACCGCATGAGTTTTGGATGAGTTTTCGCTGAGTTATGGCCGTTGGATTGTGTGAGGTTTCTGCAGTCTCGAGTATGTGATCATTTCAATTCGAGGGAGGATTCCCGTCGAACCAGAGAGAATCAGGAGACGATACTTATGCCTTTGGAAAGCTCTCTCTGTCTAGTTTTTGTATTAGGTTTCGGATCCTGATTTGGAGGTAATCTCCGTTCTCTGTATTTGTTTGATTTCAGGGTGTTGTTTCTGAAATCTCTATTTTTCCAGTTTCGATTAGCTAGATTGCGGGCTGTTTTCCCATCGATCTTTTTGGATTTAGGAGACGTTCTATACACCGTTGCGAAGATCTTGGTGTCTAGTTTCCAGATCAGGTTTCAGACCTTGATTTGGTAAAGGGAGTCGCGAGTTATTCCCTTCTGTTCGGGTCGTGTCGGGAGTGTCTTGTTTCCTCGTTTCAATCCGTTTGCAAAGGTGAGTGCATGACCATAGGCTCTCGAATTAGGATTGTGTGGAATACGATTGATTGTGGCTTGCTTTTACTGTGTTTGGTGATTGAATTGTGCAGGATCGTGATCTGAGTCCTTGAGATTGAGCCATGAGAGGATAGGTTCAATTTTAGGGTTCTGCAGGTCTGTGTCGATCGACACCTAGAGGTTGTGTCGATCGACACAGTTGACAGTCGAGTGTCGATCGACACCTAGAGGTTGTGTCGATCGACACAGAAGCTGCTGTCCTGTTCATGTTGTTTGTTATTTGCTATGCTTGCTGTTTGATAACCCTGGTATTGTATGCATTCTTTCTCTGAGTAATTGGCCTGTAGATGGGAGGACCGTCTCACTGCGTATTTATGATAATACTCACGCATCTCTTTTAACCATGTGATGCAGGTAAAGACAAAGTGTGATCGTGGAATCAGGGCGAGGACGGGATGATGGATCTAGTGGCTCGTCGTTGTGTGTTTTAATTGAATTGCTAGGTTGATAGTAATTCAGATTAGAACGGATTAGGTTGTTGGAATATTGGTTGACTGTTTTGAATGATTGATTAAATTGATATTGGAACTGTTTGGTTTGAAGGTTTAGTTTGATTTCCGCTGGTTATTTGTTGACTTGTGAAATTGATTGGATTATTGAGGATTATCATTTATGGGAATGATAATCTGATAAAAAAAAAAAAAAAACGGATCGGGTTGTTTCAGTGCGGGTCAATCACCTAGTTTACTATTATTATTTAGAATTCTAACTTTATAAATAGAGATATAGGCGTAAGGTTTCATGTATCAAAAAACAAGGAGTACTAATAAAAAAAACGAGTACTAATAAAAAAAAGAGGATTAAAAAAAAAAAGGTTTTTAAGAAAAAAAAAAAAAGTTTAAGAAAAAAAGGTTTGCAGGGTGACTCGGTACCCTAATTCGTGTATTCCATCGTCGAGCGTGTCGAAACACGTCTCGTGGTATGTTAACGCGGTGAAGAGCCACGTTTTGAGGTCTTCAATCTTCCTCGAGTTAAGGATCTTCACCGCGTTAACATACCACGAGACGTGTTCGACTCGCTCGACGATGGAATCTTTAATGATAATCTTCATGCAGCTTCGAGATAGTTTCATATACAAATTCATATTCATAAAAGACGGCCTTTAATGATAATCTTAATGCTTTTTCGAGATGAAAGAAGACAAACCACATGCCTTCTTTTTTTTTTTTTTGCTAATAAAACAAACCACAGGCTTCACAACCGCCACGCAATTCCTACTAATACTTTATATGTACTTGAAGATTTTTTTTTTATTTTAGAATCGGCAAAGACGACGCATCCTCCGGAGATTCTGTTCAAGCTTTCGTTGAAGGTGGTGGTCGATGAGCGAGCGGAAACCGTTTTGAGATCATGGATCTTCCTCGAGTTAAGGATCTTCTTCCCTTCCATGGCGAAAACCGTCTCGTTGAGCCTCCCATCTTAAAGAAACTTATAGCACAAGCTACAATAGTATGTCAAATATGGAAGAAGACAAACAGCAGGCTTCACAACCGCCACGCAATTCCTACTAATACTTTATATCTTTAAAGGTATGTACTGGAAGAGATTTCCGATTCTACAATCGGCAAAGACGGATCGTAAGAATTTTGGCAACCTCATTGAAATTTGGATTCGGAGGGACTGAACTCTCCTTCCCAACTCGCATGTCACCCCTCTATGTTTTAATCTTTGTTCGGCAAGAAGACAAGTTTAGATGGTTTATCGCTTTTGTAAAACCAAAATCTTTCTTTCGTAATGGTATTTGTGTTTTTATATAAAAATATGAACATAAGAAATCCAATCGACCAATGGAAGATTTCTTCCCACACAAGCGACTAAACCTAGCACAAGAAGATATAGTCGGTGGCAGATTCACGAGAAATTTCAACTACAGTTCTATCATCTCACGTTTGATCTAAATTTGAATGTGTAGTTTGTGTAGTGTTTAATGGACTTTTTTTTAGTATTTTTCGGATTTTTGTAGCTCAAAAAGTTGTTTGATTGCAACCTAAAGATTATCTAGTAATGGCGGACGGGGGAGATTCAATCAGCTCTCTCCCACATGTGATTCTCCAAATATCCTCTCCTTAACTCCGACCAAATTAGCTATCACAACTTCCATCTTGTCCAAACGATGGTGGCAAGTAAGTTTTGTTTTTAATGGTTTTATTGGAGAGCTCATTGAGATACTAACGGAAACCGAGTTTGAGTCTCCACAGGCTCACATAAAGCTTAAGCTAACAAAAGGAGCAACGACTGGAACTAGTGAAAGCAGGTAGGGAGGACCGAGGTAACTACGGAGCCAAGACTGCCATCAAACAGAGAAAGGTATAAAGTCAAACCAATTTTGTGTGTTAACCATATTTCCTACAAATAAAAAATTGTAAATTGGGGAATGCACAAGGGAGGACTAAGCAGTAGACAAAAAGAGCACAAGAAGAGCATGCCTCTCGCTGCAAAGAGGTCCAAGCTGGCCAAATCTAAACAAGCAAACAAGAAAAAACAGAGCAAGAACCAGTTCAGAGGAAGGAAAGCTTGGAAATGATAGTTAGCTTCATAAATTTTCTTTATTTGGTATAACTTCCCTAGACAAGAAACTTGATCTAGAGCATCATCCGTGTATGTGTGTTTGTTGCCTTGAATTCGGTATAATGCTTCTGGCGAACACCCATGTAGTCACTACTACCAACCACGGTCTCTTAGGTACTCTTTAGAAACTGTGACGAGGGAATGCTTTTGAATGCTATAATCTCTCTCTCTCTCTCCCTCTGACTCACAAGAAGCAAACTAGTTTGCGGTCGGATTGTTATTGAACCGACAACTAATAAAGCTATGAACAGCAAGACAACTTCATCATCAACCAAAGCCAACCACACTCCCCAAGTACATTCCTTTTAATTCCTAAATATATGAACAACTACATAACTTTGTGTATTTTTCTTCGGGTTCTAGTCATGTGGAATGAGTAAAGATGGAGACTCATTCCTAGTTGAGTGGAACAAAACTGAAGGAAGGATTAGTTAAAAGCAAATATCTTTAGAGGTGTCAATTGGACAGGCTGTCCGTAGACTAGGTATAGTTCGCATCTATCTGGGGAAGTCATGTCCATTTTCAAAATACGAAAATTCCAAATTAACCTGCGGTCAAAAATGGGTGGACCATGCGGTCAGCACAGTCTATGATCTATTCGCCAAATGTTGCGGTCATGAACGTTTTTGGTCCACTGTCCACACGGACTGCCAAACTATATTCCGCAAAAAAATATGTGTGCACGGACATGTCTATTTGAACATGCATGTTTGACAATTCTAATGTTAATATCGTCTCTCTATGATTTGTACTCCGTCATATATTTTGTAAAAAGAGAAAAACACGATGGGATATCATGATAGAGAAGCGGTCGAGTCAAGTATATACAATCCAGAGTGATTAATATTCAATCAAAATTGATTAATGTTCATAATTTTTCTTTGTTCTTGAAACTGATCGGCTAGGTGACAATCAAAATTATCCCAACAATGATTTTGTTGTATAGGCAGCTTAGAGTAGTATTGAATCAGAATAAATTGATTCATTCCTATTTGAACCTACTCGAATAATTAATTAAAAATATCAACTATATTTTAATACTCTTTCCGTCTCATTATATAAAGAGAAATTTTAAAAATGCCACTTTTCAAGTGCCATTTTTCCAAAATAAAACATTTTCAAAATCTTTGCAAAAATGCCACTTTTTCAAAAAAAAAAATTTCATTATTTCATTTATGTTTGGGTTAATTATGTTGTATTAAAGTTTAGTTTTGAGGGTTTCAGAGGTCAAAACATTTTTTAGAATTTATAATTTTAAAATTTATACTTTAAAAATCTATAATTAGTGGCATTTTTGCAAAAGAACACCCCTAAGTGACATTTTTGCAAATGTACACCCATATTGGCATTTTTGCAATTACCCATATAAAATGTTTTAGAATAATTATTTTTATTTTATTTAAATTTAAAAAAAATATGCAAAATTTAATATATTGTGTGAGTTGTGACCATTTAAATTATGCACTATGTTTTGTTAGTAGTTGTTTGTTTTTAGCTAACTATTAAAGGGAAAATTTTCTTGTATACACTAAATCTTATTGAAAATTTGAAATCTCTACCAATTTATCAAACTTTGAAAAGTACCATATTTTGTTATTTGAAATGATAGTTTTATCCTTCTAAAGAAAAACTTTAAAAAAAAATGATTTCATTTTCAAACTTTTATTTAAAATCTTTAAAGATTGTAGATAATAACTAATTAAAATTAAAATATAATTTAATATTAATTTAAATAAAATCACCAATTGATTATTTAAAAAAAAAAAAAATTACGAATTGATTTTCATTAATTTTATGATTTACAATTTAATTAATTTAGATAATAATATGTCAAGTCGATGAACATAAAAATTAAATCAATCAACAAGTCGATAGAGTAAAAATTCAAAACAAAATATAAATCGGTATTTAAAATAAATCAATGAATAAAAAAATGTAAGTCGACGAAACAAAAAAAAAATCAGTAGTTTAAATAAGTCGATAAGTCAATCAAACGAAATATAAGTCAACAATTTAAAATAAGTCGACACAAAATAGAAATTAAGTAGATGAAAATAAAAAATAAGTAAATGGTTAAATAAGTTGACAAAGTAAAACTCAAACAAACAATAAAATATGTCAACAGTTTAAAATAAGTCGACAAAACATAAAATTATGTCGACAAAAATAAAAATAGTTAATGGTTAAACAAGTCGACAAAGTTAAAAATAAAGTAAACGAAATATAAGTCACCAGTTTAAAATAAGTCGAAGAAGCTGAATATGAAGTCGCCGAACAAAACAATACTAAATCAACTGTATAAATAAATCAACAAATTAAAAAATCAACCAACCAAATATAAGTCGACTGTGTAAATAAGTCAATCTTTATTTTTTAATTTAATAATTAAATTTAGTTTTTAGACATTGATTACTAACAAAATATTTTTAAAAATAAAAAGTAAAGATGAAATTAAATTGAGAAATTTCAAAAAATACCACTTTTCAAGTGTCACTTTATAAAAATGTCACACTTTTGAAATCTTTACAAAAATGCCACTTTTTCAAAATTATTTTTCCTTTATATTATTTATGTTTGGGTTAATTATGTTCTATTAGGATTTAGTTATGAGGATTTATGGGGTTTTAGGGGTCAAAACATTTTTTAGGGTTTAGAATTTTAAGATATAGGCTTTATAAATCTATAATTAGTGGTATTTTTGCAAATGGATACCCCTAATTGGCATTTTTGCAAATGTGCACACAAAAAGTGGCATTTTTGTAACTGTCCCAATTAAATTTCAAATTTCAGTTTAATAGTTTTATATTATTAAAAATTTATATCGTAAATTAATATGTATAAGGGTATTTCCAAGTTTGTAAGATTAAGTGTAGTTTTCAAACTTTCATTAAAATTTAGGGTATTTATCTAATTCCCCTATTAAATGATATTTTTAATGTCAAAACATAAAAGTGAAATTTATATTAGTTTTTTAATTACGCGCTTTTGATTTTAAAAACTTATAGTATTACGAAACAGAATGAGAATGGTTTAAAACACAACCATATTTCAATGTGCCGGAGTAGTCATAACGATTATAATTACGAGGAAGTTTGTAAAAGTATTCCAAAACTTTTATGTATCTTGAAAAAAGAAAACTCCATTAATTTTTTATGTGGTGATGTATACGGATAGTCGAAAAGTTTTTGGAATCTCTTAAGTAGCGAGAACCGGATTCATTGATGGTAGCGGTTGGAGCGTTATTATTAGTTTTTGTTAATTCATTTTTTATGTTAAATGTGAATACGAGACTTCATCGTTTTGATCAGAAAGTGACTTATACGAAATTACGAGCACATGTGTATGGATCTATATCAGTACTGCACAATATAGTACAATTGACATATCAAAGCGGAAACATCATGTATAGTTGTTTAGCAAAAAAAAACCATCATGTAGTCCATGCAGAAATGAAGTAAGAAAATGACAAATTAAAGACGCAAAAGTCAAATTATTTGTTAAACAAAAAATGCAAATATAAATCATCAAAACAAACGAAACAATCATAAGTCATGTAGATCGAAAAGTTCTCGAAAAGAAATGAAAATTTCTTAGAAACAAATGAATATATATAAAGAGAGTTGAAGATCGGACCGTAATGCTTCCATTCCCCAGAAGAGATGAGATGAGATTCAGATTCAGACAATGATACTTCTCGATGTAACCTTTCTTTTCCCCCAAAAAACATAAAATTCCCACCACGACCATGGATCGATCATCATTTTAGGGATTTTCTTGTTTTTGTTTTCTGTCTTTCTCTCTTGAACAAGAACAACAGAACCTGGATCTTGGTCGTGTTTTCGCATGTCTCAAAGTCCCCGTATACTTCTTCTTATTATTTGATGGGACTTGTTTGGTGAAAGTTTGGTGGTACTGATGATGATGAAAGAGAGAGAGGGGAAATTATGGCTGATAAAAAGAAGAGACATGATGATTACTTATTATAGTACAACATAGAAAACTAGTTATAAAAGGGAAGTAATTCATAAAAAAATTACAAATATTTACACTATATGTCAATTCATATACATATGTTATGTATGTGTGTATATGTTACTCATGTATATACAAGAAGAAGTATGCATATGAGTTACTTCTTCTTGTATATGCATGAGTTAAAAATATTACATATGTGCGTATGTTATGAGTGAGATTTAAAAAGTGAGTCTCACTATCTCTAAGATCTAATTAATTGCTACTTGATTATTCACCTATATATGTTAGATATCTGCTAGAGAAAAACCTGTGATCTGTGGTGCATATCTTGCTCTAGGGCTCTTAATTGATAATGTATTTTTTTCGAGGACAAGAATCAATGAAGCCCTAAGCAAAGAACCTATGCGGTAGAAAAAAAGGGCGACATATAGCTGTTGTCATCTTTGAGTTTTCCTTTATTTAATAGGATATCATTTGATAGATTTATTATATCCATGCATATATCCCAATGAGGTCGTCGGATTATATGCCCCTCAAGATATGCCATCTGTGTGAAACATATAAAAAATACACATATAAAAAATATAGGAAAAAACTGTATATTTCTCCACGAGAACTATTATATATGTATATAACTCCACTAAATTATTCACTCTATAAATATCTCTCCCAGATGAAAGTTAAATGTGTATATCTCCCTCAATTGAAAGTTAAATGTACAGATATCCACCAAATCAAAATTTGATTAGTTTCGTTTTTAACCTGACACCAAACCGAAAAAACCAAAATTAAACCGAATCGAGAGACAAACCGGAACATTTAAAACCCGACTCGACGTTTTACAACCCGACTTCAGCCTTATTAAACCCCCAAATCAACAACGAAGAACCCTAACAAAAATTTCAAAATTTCTATCAAATCCACACACAAAAAGTAGTCGAAATGATGAGTAATGTCTCTGGTTCTTCGTCTTCATCGTCGTCTGATCCAAGAGGAAGGGGAAAAGTTTGGGGAGTTCCGAAGAGATGTTGGTGTGAAAGCTCGATTTGGGCATTGATCTCAAAATCAGAGCAGAATTCTTATAGGTGTAACTATCGATGCGGTTTTGATGCGTCTGAAAAGGTAATAAAACTATTGAATGTTGCGGTTTGGCATATAATTTTGGTTTGAAATCGTTTTGGTTTTTCTTGAATTGTGTTATGTAGCTTATAAACGATGAACACACATTTAAGTGGGTTGATGAGGCACTACTAAACGAGATTGAGGCTCTGCAAATGAGAAATGGGAGACTTGA